>JAWWEU010000111.1:89146794-89166408 GCA_035583155.1 Acropternis orthonyx
GCTCTGGGAAGCTGCTGCAAATGGTCCATTGTTAGCTGTTCATGAGAAAATACATAGAGGGTGTAGAATACACAGTCCTAGCCACACCCACACAGTGACAAATTGGTCCTGGTCACTATAACCAGGACAGCCCTGTCTCATTAATATTCATAATAATGCTGACTATTTAGTACATACTTTTGTTAGATTATAGACAAGTAATCCATCTTAAAAAAAAATAAAATTGGGAGCAAATTTTAAGAAATCTTGAACATATTTGCCAAACTTGTGATAATTTTGTTTTTTCTTGTATGCACGTATATTGCAGAAAATGTGTGGCCATTTGCACACAGGTTCATCTATTCTTTGTGCACATTCCTTAAATAGTAGCAGTGAGTTTTGCATGAATAGGAAAAAAAATAGGCAGGTTGTAATATTTACTGTTTTTTAAAAGATATCCTCCCTGTGAAAATGTTATGTAATGAATGTTAAGAATTAGATAATATGATATTCCACAAACATAAACCTCTACAGCTTGTGTTCCCAAAGCCATTAGGGAGAGTTGATTTTTGAGGGTCATACATTATATTGATTTCTGGTTTCCAATTTTGTTTTTGTAAACACTTGGTAGATATAGAGAAGATTTATTTAAAAAAAAGTGCATTTATTATAGAGTAAAATGCTGACAAGAACTGACTGTGATACATGCAGTAACATGAGGATTTCATGTCCATAGTGATGCATTTTGTTACTATTTTCCCATTCTGTCAGTCCATCATCGATTCTCTTGTGCCAAATTAATCACATTTGAACCCAAAATTTCTGAGGGTCATTTAGGTATGGACAATTAATATAGAAAGAAAAATGTCATTGGTTTTATCAATCAAAGTAATTTCCCTGGAAAATAAATTTATGATGAAGTAAAATATAAAATAACAGCATTTCTATATTGAGTTGCAAGTTTTTAGTCATTTTGTAAAAGGCACACTTTTTATAAAGTTAACAAATCAAATGGACAGATGATCAATGTCAAATCTACTGGAAAACTGCCTGTGCAAGTGGAATGCCAGATTAGATAATAATCTGTCACTCAAAGTGCTGATGTCCATGTGTATATGGCTAAGCATGCCTCAGACAAGAGTTGTAGTAAAAGTCACCTTCATCCTAAAATGAATTTAGTGCAAATTTCATACTAAAGTGTGAAAGATATTTAAGGTTAATAAAGATTTCCAAGGTGCATGATGAAGAAGCAATTATAAGCTATAAATATATCTTGAACATTTACTTGCTGGATAAGTCCCATCATTGCAACAATTATAAATCATAATAATTATTTATTAAACCAAAAGAGACAAAAATTAATTTGCAAAAGTATTCATTGATAAAGGTTGTAAAATAACTTGGTATACTCTACACTGTCAAGCTGCTTCTGTGCTTTTAGGTCCCTTCCAATCCCCCAGACTTTTACTAGCTTTTCCACTTTTGTATGACTCCCAGACAATGAGTTCTTTTGAAAATCTTCATTTGGAAGATAATAGCTGCTTTTATTTTATGCATCAATATTGCAAAACTTAAACAGGGTATCTATGCAGCCAGGCAGAAAGGGACCTGGTGTTACTGATTGACAGGAAGCTCAACATGAGCCAAGTGTGCCTAGGTGGACAAGAAGGCCCATGGTATCCTGGCCTGTATCAAAAACAGTGTGGCCAGCAGGACCAGGGAAGTGATCCTTCCCCTGTACTCCATGCTGGTGAGGCCACACCAGGAGTATGGTGTTCAGTTCTGGGCCCCTCAGTTCAGGAAAGATATTGAGGTGCTGGAGAGGGTCCAGAGAAGAGCTACAAGGCTGGTAAAGGGACTGGAGCACAAGTCCTATCGGGAGAGGCTGAGGAAGCTGGGGCTGTTTAGTGTGGAGAAGAGGAGGCTTAGAGGTGACCTCATCACTCATCTATAACTACCTGAAGGAAAGTTATAGCCAGGTGGGGGTTGATCTCTTCTCCCAGGCAGTCAGCAATAGGATGAGGGGGCACGGGCTTAGGCTCAGCCAGGGGCGGTTCAGGTTGGATATGAGAAAGAAATTCTTTACAGAGAGAGTAACCAGGCATTGGAATGGCCTGCTCAGAGAGGTGGTAGATTCACCATCCCTGGAGGTTTTTAAACTGAGATTGGATGTGGCACTGAGTGCCATGATCTAGTAAACAGATGGGAGTTGGACCAAGGGTTGGACTTGATGATCTCTGAGTTCTTTTCCAACCCAATCGATTCTATGATTCTGTGATTCTATGCCATGCATGCTGAAGCATTGGCTAGGGGAGGCTGCTCACACAAGTAGGAGACTGCAAGGTAGGTACTCTACGGCCTCTTTTTTCATTCGTTGAACGCTGGTTACTTCACAGACTGCATGGATGCTTTTTTGCGTGTCTAACAGCATAAAGGTAGATCACTGCTGGTGCACACCACCATTCCTAAGTAAAGGAATGAAGCTATCAACCCTCCTCAGGTGGGTGCAAACTATTTTATCATTAAAAAAAAAAAAAAATACAGTGGGATATGGGGATATGACACTTATATAGCTTAGCCTTCATAAGAAGAGGGAATTTAAGGTATTTGGAAGATTTTAATGTGACCAAAAAAAAAAAAAACAACAAAGGATATTAGGTTTAGATTTTTCCAGAATAGGTAGTCATTTTGAAAATGAGGAGCTGTTTATCTTCTATAGTCAAGAAATTACCATGACAGGAGTCTCATGCTTCTTACAAGGTCTAAGTTACTTGATCTTTCCTGGGGAAGGCCTTAGCCTCTAATTTATATAGTTATACTTTTCTTGCTTATTGAATTGTTATGTATTTTATAGAGTTTGTGCTGACTTCAGAGAGATAGTGAGAAAACCGCACATCCTGGTACTTAAAGAACGTCACAAGGATGCAGTGTATCTTCGTAAATACCTAAGTTACTCAAGCTAAAATGTTGTTTTTCTTCCTAAGTGCTAGCTTCATGAAATAGGATCTACCTTGAAAATGTTGAAGAAGAAATTATAGATTCAGTATTAAGATGGACAAAATTATCTCAGGGGGAAAAAATCCCTCCATATGTTACTCGGGAGTTTTACGTTTTCATTAATACAATGTTTGTGAAATGCTTAAGTATCTAAGTAATTTTTTTTTTGCAGACTGTCAATGTAAGAAGTGTTGATGTCTTCGATGGCTATGATGTGCAAAATTCTATTGCTGTATGATACTGAACAGAAGTGTAAGCCTGACATCAACGCTTGTATTATCAAAGTTTTATATATATTTAATTTTGATAATCTTTTCATAATCTTATCTTTGAAAGTGTTTATGATTAGTTTATAATATATCAAAATTAATAGATTTGATCATCATATAAATGTCATACAGAAACTGGGAAACTTCAAAATACAAAGTTTTTCATTCAAAATAATTCTCTCCAATATGGAATTTAAAGTTACGTAGATAACACCATAATTAACAGTAAAATAAAGAAAATAGGTTAGAGGGATGATTATTCTCATTGGTGAGACTGGTGGCATAATTTCATTTATGCTGAACACTGGAAAGAGACTTTATAAGAATTGCAAAAATCTTTGAAGAGTTGTTGAACATAACTGCATGTGACAGAATTCATGAATACAACTTTTCAAATGAAGGACTGAAAGATTGCCTTAAAGTATCTTAACAAAAACTTTTCACATTTGTGAAGTTTTCCAGATAATATAGAACATTCTTGTTAATGCATAACATAGAAATTTATATACAGAATCTAAAGCTAGAATATGGACAATGAATAAAAAGAAATGACAGGAATGGAGTTTCCAGTACTTGATGCCTGTCACAGGACCAGATTTACTTTCATTCTGCAAAGCATGACTGGCAATTCTAAGTACACAGTGAAAAGTAAGGGAATGTAATGTAACAGGAGATCAGATAAGAGTATCTTCTTCCCTGAAAAAATTTTCACACAAAGAACAAGATTTTTTTCTGTGACTGAAAAAGGAAAGAATCAATGTTGTTTTTTAAATATCTTCAGAATTTTTATATACTTGATATATATTTTATATATTTGATTTGTCTTTTTTAATATGAAAGTATTATTTTATCCCACTACATGTCTTCCAAGTAAGGCAATTTTCAGTGGAAACTGATGACAGGTCAAAATTAAAATAGCAAAATCTGTTTCATACTCTAAAATTACTGCTCAGGCACAAAAAGTAGTATTCATGGAAGAAATGCCACCAATAAAGTTTATCATATAGAAGTAGAATTTAAATAGAGCTCCGAATGTCTCAGCTCAAATTCTGTCTGGTCCTCTTCATCGCTCTTAAACGGGAAACATAGAGGGTTGAAGGGAATATTTGTTTTTCAGATTGCAACACAGGATTTATTGGTTATAACACTGGCATTCCATGTTCTGGGTTAATTTCATTTGAAAGGAATCCTATTTATGTGCTATGTGACATGATCTGAAGCCCTGTAAGGAGGGAAGATCAGGATATTCACTTAAAAAACGTGTTCCTCATCCAAATGAAAACACTGCAGCACATATCCTCCTTCAGCTATAGATTTAGGCCTGTATTTACCCATTCCTTTGTGCTCTGCTTTGTGTTTGAAATAAAATATTTAGAAAACCGAAATAAAAAGCAGTAGTGTATCCTCCTGCTTAATCTATATTTTTTTAAAAAAACTCCATTTGCAGAGGTGCAGGGAGACACCCTGAAGCTTATTCGTTATTACCCTGCTATCCTCTTCTTGAGCCTGCTCACCACACTGCCATGAACTTGTGACTAGTTAACAGCTGTGAACTGCAGAAGTCACATATTTGCCCTTGTTTTTACTATATAACACTCACCCTTTATTTGTTGCAGCTTTGTCCATAAAAGTAAAATTTTGGGGAAGTAGCATCCAAAAAAATCTCCAAATGCAAGCAAACAAACAAACAAAAAACAGAGACAAATGAAAAGTAGGAAGAGCAGGTATATTACCACACTTTTGTAGTTTCTTTCTTTCATAATCTCATCCATTGCTGTTCAGCTGTGTTTATGCAATGCAGCATCCATGGGAATGGTTATGAAACCTGCAGGAGACAGGTGCCTGCAAATCTTTGCAAATTTTGAGGACGAAACTTCCCAGAAATTTTCCCAGAAAAATACTGATTCTAAAAGCAAAGTACCTTGTAATTGCATAAGAACATAAGGCTTTTCTCCTATAATGATCTCTAGATTTGTCAGACTATCCTCAATTTATAACTTGTTGTTCATGGAAGGGGTTTAAACTTGGTGTATAGGCAGATATTCGTGAGAGACACTGCTCTTCTCAGCATCTCTTTCTCTGTGACTACCCTATGTTCGCTTTAGGTAAGAACCTATTCGGACACTCCTGACATTTTGTAAATCATACAGTAGCTCTTATGCAATGTTATTGATCAGAATTTCTTTTCTGTCCCTGCTACTTTACAAAACACTTTTGTTCCTTTACACACAAATTATGCATTTCTGGAAGCACAGTAGTTATGTACATGGAAGGAAGACACCTTTAGGCTAACTCATCATTAAAAAGCATATGTCCTTATAATTGTACAACATGGATGAATCACCCTCTCTTACAACGTGTCCATATTTTTCCCACCTATCATCTAGGAAATTATTTTCATTCATTGTCAGATTTTGCATCTCTACAGGCTGGATCTATGTAGTGAAAATTAAATGGTGATTTATAACGTAAATCAGAAAAGTATTAGGACATTATGACCTTGTCACAGTCTTGAATGGTTCTACTTTTTATTGAAATAGATGGTAATGTTGCTTTTTATCCTAAAACACAATTGATGTTTCCGGAATTGGACCCTGGAACACTGAGGTGCCATAAAGCTCTGCATTCTTCTTTTGCTCTAAAATGTTAACTCCTCTCCCCTTCTACAACCACCAGCACAGTAGAACAGCATCTCACAGTCCTGAGCATATTGATTTTCAGACTAATTTAGTGGAAGTATTATGACCTGTATTTAAAAAACTTTAGCTGTATGTAAAGATGGAAAACCTACATTCACCTTAGACAAAGGCTGTGATATAATGGAGAATTAGTTTAGCTTTCTGTAGTCTAATGTGGGATGTGCCTTCATCTAAACAAGAAAAAAAAAAGATGTTCAGTTTCCATTTCTTAAGCAATACTTGGATGATCACGTTAAAAATGGTGTATTTTGTCAGGTTCTTCTACAGTTCTGCATTTCAGTTGCTTCTTTTCAAACCAATGTCGGGCTAACCCAAACATGAACCACTACTAGTAACTTTTGTTAATTTAGCCCCTTGGTGCTACTGCATCCTAATCAGTCACTACAACAATATGACTAAAAGAGTTAACAGTTATACTCATTGATGAATGCAACACAGCCTAAAAGCCCATGACTACACCATAAAGGATGCTTTAAATGCCAGCTAATTTCTTTAAACTGAAGAACTTTTATCTTTCAGATTGATAAAACACTATGATATGTCATTCACATAATATTAGTCACTAGAATAAGTTAATATATTCTTAATTTTTATTTTGAGGAAATATTATTGACTGTTACACTAATTGCCAAAATATTTAAACCAATCAAACAGAAACAATTTTCAAACTTCCTTTGTAACATAGTACAGGTAGCGGCCTTACTAACAAGTGAGAGAAGGAAGTGAAAAACAGCAACAGATTGGGTAAAGCAAATCTTAAAAAATGAGACTGGCAGGATGGACAGAACATCTGTCCTTTTGATCTACTACACAGTTTTCATCTCAACATGAAAACAGAGAGGAATTTTCGCCAAACATGTCAATTTGGCCAAGCTCTTCTTTTCATCCCTGCTCCCCTTCTTGTTTAGCTAGACTGAAATACTTGATTTCTTTCCTGTTTATTAATTTGCATAAGTAGCAACCTTTATCACTTACAATACAATCTCTGAATGATGATTCACTGGGTTGAAGGAAGCACAAACCTACTTTCTATTCTTGTGGCAGATAACGTCCAGTCACCTCCCTTATGGCATTTGAAACAGACAGCAGAAGACAATTTCAAGATTATTAAGAGGGTGGGTTTAATTTCCTACCCTGTCAAATCCTTGCAGTAATCTTTATCACAAGAAAAGACTCATGTTGTGCAATTTCCTTTTATCATTACAGTAATTGTCATAAGAATAAGAATTAGTATGTGATTGATCAGAGTGCGTATGCAGTATAAGAGACTGCTAAACCACTGTAAATTTACCAGCATTTCCTGAAAACTCTCATTAATCCATCTCTTTCTAAGAGCTGAGGTTGTGAGTGATTAGCAGATCAAATTGTACACTGTTGAAAGGATTAAGATAACACTTTTGGCTATTTCTCACAACAACCACGCAAAGTCATAATATACAATTGAAAGTGTTCTTAGCTTCCTGCCAAGAACAAATCAGTCTGACCAAGTGCTGGTCCACAGCTGGAGGGCTGTTTGAAGTAAAAAAAACCAATCATGCCATGCTACAGTGCCTCACACATGAAATCAGAAACTGTGTGATACACGGCTTGCACACAATAGTTATCTTATTTAAAATAAAGACACAAGGAGGTACTGTAGTTAAGGCAGGACACTGAATTGCATTCCTTTCTTTTACTGAATTTTCTTGTGTATAGAAAGTCCTTTTCACACTGTGTTTTAATGGCATCTTTATATACTGTGTTACTGGCAGCATCTCATGCTTACACGAAAACTGAAAAAATATGTCAATCCATTTCTATATCAGGTGCAATAAAACACAGTGAATTAGTGGTGTCAGTGCTACTCTCACATTATGCCACTTGGTGTAGTCTTGTTTTAATGTTTCCTTACTTTTATGAAATCTGCTTTTTGTTGTTGTATACATCTTTTTATGACACTATTCAAAGAGGGTATGGCCCTCTAAGAATGGTGGTACTTGAGCTCAAGGTGTAAACTGTTCATACCTGTCTCATCAGCAGTATGGCAACTACTTTGTATACTTATTCTTAGAGACTACTTTAGACATTGTAGTGTACTAGAAGCTGCAAAAAAAAAAGGCTGCTTTTCATCACGAGAAGGTCTGTTTTGTTTCTAACACTGCTTCAGGATAAAGCAATTGTGAAACTGAGTAATAAAAAACAGGGCAGAGAGCAACAAACATTATCTGACAACTAGCCACCAGTGAAATAGGGCATCATTTGCTTGCCATTTTTAAGAATAGTCATTTCAGTAGTTATTAAACAAGCATAAAGCATAGTTTTTACCTGTGCCAGACAGAGTCTGAAACAGTAATCTACGATATTCCCAAATTAAAAGAATTACTGAAGTTGTGCTGTAGCAAAGACACACACATTGCCATTCTTCTTTTTACCTCGGGATATTGTTTTACGCTTTCAGGAAAGATATATTGCAACAGTATTATGTAGACACAATTTTGCAGTTGAATTTCTGAAACATATCCATACATATATGTAGACAGATAGATAGATACAGACAGAGATAAACTCATATAAACTCATATATAAACTCAAGAAACAGATCTACCAAAATGTTCAAGTATATCTGTAGATCACTATCACCTCATTTCCCTTGGCATCCAGAAGTGTTTACATCACTTCAGAATTACAGATGAACAGGAACCCAACTCATTCTATTCCCTTTAAGCAATCTTTTTTTTTTCTGACATCTGCGAAAAATTTCCATCACTTTCAGCAAGAATAACAATAAAAAGTATTGGTTTTGTTAAAAAGCAGCAAGTCCTTTTTCCTCTGTTCTTGTATTTTTGACATGAGCCTTTTTACAGGTGTTTAATGTAAATACACAGCTTCTCCTTTCTCTTTTCTACAGACCTGTGGCTTTGCCTGTGTTGTACCCATTTCATTGTTCCACTGAGGCAGAGCTTATTCAGTCTCATTCAGTCAGATAAAAAATTAGCTGTTCCTCTCTTTCTAATAGAAAAACACGTGATCTAAGAAAACATGGATGATCAGAGAACAGGAAAACAACACAAAGAACTAATTATATCAGAAGGCATTTATCACACTCTCATATGACCATTTTAATTTCTCAAATTTTCAAAGTAAATGTCTGATATAGAAATTATTTTTTTAATATCTGCTAAAGAAGAAACACTGCTGTGAGTGGCTGTTAGTATATTCTGTAATTCCGTTTCAGTGAAACATAGCACCCCGCCTTTCTTATTCCATACAGAATAATATTTCCCTAATGAGTATTTAGAGAATTGGTGTTCCCTCCAAATTAATGTAGTTCCTCAGTCCATCTGTTGCTAAATGCCTTGCATTTAGTAACTGAACTATTCCTAATTTTCTCTTTCAATCATATAGTCACAACACTTGCAAGACTGTATGTTGCCTGTGAATTCTTTAGCCAGGAGCCATCATGTCTCCTGGCTACCAGCTGAGTGTTAAAATGAACAGTGGACGTAGAAGAATGGTACCTTGTTGGGTATTTGACAGAGCAACCATGTGAAGGGCAGTACAACTGAATATAACATCTGTCCTCAGAAAAATCACTGAACCTACACAAAGAAGTTCAGTCACATAATCTGGGTGTTCAGGACCAATTTTCAGATGGTCCAGACCACTCAGCCTTTGCTTGGTTCAAGTAGTTCTATTTTAACTACGCTGAGATTTGAGTGCTGTGATTCCCTGCTGGCTACACTGGCACAGCTCTCTTCAAAAACTGCCCTAGATATGACTTTCAAGAAATGATATATGTAATTTTATAACACTAACTCTTCATAAGAGCCTGGATCACCTTGAAGACAGTGTCTGATGTCACTGCCTGGGGAGATCATTTTGTTCATTAGGAGGACTGTATTAGCTAGCTCCTATGAGGCAGCATCCTGACATCATTAAGCAGATAGATAGCTAGACATGGCACAAAGACTCCATGGGTAAGAAAAGAGAGACAAAGACCAACTTAGCTAATATTTGAAATGTCTTTTTGAATAGAAGTTTGAAATTGGCATTCTACTATGTATGTAGAATTTTAGTCGATACAGTCACTGCATTTGAATGAGTAAACTATTTTTCAGGTGAAGATGGAATAACTTTATTTTAAAAAATAGATAATTGCTCAGATGGTATAAATCACTGAGCAGAACTGTTGCTTAGTAATATTCTGAATCAGTATATTTTACCTGCTTTCTTTTACTTTAAAATTTCAAAAGTGTAATGGGGAAAAAAGAAGAGTAGCGTTGACTATGCTTTGAAAGTAAGGGGTCAGTTCTGAACGTTATTAGAATTCGAGGACCAAAAATCAGATTTAATGTTGTAGGAAAAGGTGTTGGACAAGGCAAGACTAAGATTCATTCAAAATTGCACTATGTTAATTTTTCTAAGATTCTTTTTTTTTTTACACTTATTATGAATTTCAGAAACAAGCAGATTAATAAGCTACATTTTATTCTACTAAATTCTTTGTCATAAGAACTCTGAAGAATTGTATAGCCAATAAATTATATGAAATCAAGTTGAGTTCTGTGTTTCTTCTGTTTTTCAATATATAGTTTTGATGCAAATGTACCACTGCTTCCAACTGCAGAGAAGGCAGATGGGACTCAGACTAATAAAAAAATCTGACTGATACAATGATCCATGTACAATGATCCATAACTCAGAGAAACTACCACAAAGAGAAAAAAGTTAAATTCAGACACATGAAAAGACATGGATATATACTACAAGGAATTATAATATTGTTGCCTTTAAGAATATAAGTTGCATACATTATTTTCATAAAAAGGGAAGCAGATGTTAGAAGAGATTTCTGAATCTAGACTACAACTGCTGTATATATATTTTTCTGGGAAAAAAATGTTCTAAAGATTTAAGGTGTTGTTCAGTGCTTAATGTATGATGGAAAACCTTCCACATGGGTTTTTGGCTGACCTGTACTGTTCTGCTTGTTAAGTTGATTTTCATGTTGATCAGTTTGCATTCAACAGATGACAGAAAAGGAAGCTGCTGAAAATGGCCAGGTTATAATAGACCTGCCTTATCTTCGTGTCACCTGGTTTCAGGAAGGCTTGTGATACACTCGCAAGGCAAGAAGTTCTTATTATCATTTTACCAAGAGCTTTTGGTCATCAAATTTCTTGATGTTATAGAGGGAACTGGCAGAAAGATTATCATAGGTCTCTACCCTGTTTTGATGACATTTATTAGCCATAACCACAAACAAAACTTTTATTTGCTGTGTTATTTTGATAGTAAGACATTTTGTCCCCTCTATTTAAAAAACATCAGGGAAATAATTTGAAAATCCTGGAAGTCTCATTTACAGAGATTGTCTTGCAGTGACAGAAAGGGAAATCTGAAGAGATCATGGGCACAAAAGAAGCTCATGCAAAACCCCAAAGAACAGGAATGTCAAAGTTCCTGATGGAATGTTCAAATTAGCTGTGCATCTGCTAGACTACTCATTTTTTTCTGTTAAAATGCTGAGCTGTATTTATGGAGTATAATTAATCCTATTCTTAGAGCATCAGGTTCTGTGGCGCTTGGAAACAAAACAAAGGGAGTTGTTTAATCCTTTCAACAATGTATGCTGTTAGTGTAAACCCAAAAATATATTAAATGTAAGTATATTAAACAGTTGGGCATACATACAAATTGATAATTACTTTTTGCTATAATTTTTTCTTTTACAAATAATAATTACATGATTATTGTAATTATATTCTAAACCCATATGGTGACATATTTTTAACTAAAACTATTCATACAGCCAAAGCAATCTCACTGTAGGAACTTGGGTGGTTAAGAAGTAGTATAGTCAAAATTAAGGTGTGTTTCTTCAGAAATTTCTTTTGAGAGATCTTTCTGGATATTAAGTCACATATATTTTAAATTTCTCTGTGTTAACACAAAAAAAATTAACAATAGGTTTATTTTTAGCCATGTGGTATATGGATTTGTTCCTAATTCACATCAAGCAAAGTTAAATACTACAATAATGAGAAAATATTTCTATGCTTTCTCAGAAAAAAAGCCACCAGAAATAATTCCATAAACTTTAACATTTGACAGTAGGAAATAAACTTTTCATTTATAACACAATTCTTTAAAATTTGATATTATTTGAGTTCCTAAAAAGGTCAATAATTTGAGTTTCTTAAAGTACTTGGAACCCAAAAAATACATTTAATTTCAGTAGAATATTTTTAAGATTTTTTTTCTTTTTTTAAAGAAAAAATTAGTTTGATCTGAGCCCTCACAGTTTTATACTATGCTTTTGAATTTTTACAATTTTACTACAAATGCAGGAGTTTCTGCATTTTCCCAAATCAGTTTCTTTCTCGACAGTTTCTTCAGAGGTCCATGATTTGCTTTCTATGAACCACTTTTAAAGATCATTAATAAATATGATGTTAAGTTTAGATACCTGGAACTGATCTAAAAGTTTTTAAAACAAGAATTCAAAGTTTAGAATGAAATGGTGTATAATGGTAAGGAGGTGCTCATCAAAGACATAAAAAATATGGTTAAAATATAGATCTCTTTACTCAGCCCACTAGCTGAGAGCTACAAGATTGCAATCATAACAGAGTAATGAAAATGGATTTAGCTGATGCCATTTCTCATTTTCATTACCATAATTTTCATGAAAATGAATTAATATTGTGCTATTTTGTATTCTCATGGCAATTTTTGTCACAAAATGGATTCATGCCAACCCATCTTCTGTTCCTGTTAATCTTTGTCAAGAAGGCAGGGCACCAAATTTTTCGTGTCCTATTGAGTTCACAGAAATATGTAAAACTTTCACAGCCCTGCAGGCTTCAAACTTTTTTTTTATTTTGATAGTTTGACCTTACGTGATGTTTATTAATGCAATACTAGTAAAGAAGAGAAACCACAAGAAGGATGATTATTTTTATTAATCTAATTTATAGCAAGAACAGAAGAAAGTGCAAAAATATAATATCAATGGACATTAGTGAATAGGTTAAAAGTCACTGAAGTAAATACCTAGTTTTACCTATAGATGCAAATGTAGGGATATAAGCCAAATATCAATCATAGATGTGTGTTAAACACTGAAGTTTTAAAAATAAGCCATAAGGTATTGATTATAACTAAAATTAAAATCCAGTATGATTTCATTTTAGTGAAATATATAGGGTGGAACTAAAAAAAACACCTGGCAGAGTCAGTACTTCAAAAACATACAATCATATATGTATCTATATACATTTATGCGTTCATGTGATAAACCGTTGTGCTATTCAAATACAATTTTGAACTAGTAAATTTTAATGAGTTTAAATTTTGCTTTTATTTTTCTCTTCATTAGGTAGCTATGGTCCACACTAGATACACAGATGAAATATTTAGTAGTAATCCTGAACTAAAATAAGTACATACCAATATTGCCTCATCACTGACATTACATTTCTTACAACCTAAATGTATTTTTGCTTTGAAAATTATATGCTGAATGGAGAAGGAAAATAACATGGTAATTTAACTAGACAGTGGAAATGTATGAAACTCTCTTTACCCATGTAAGGGACTGTCCTTCTTCTTGTATTAAAAAAGACTGAATATGATTGTTAAATATGATGATGTACTGGGTGTCCATAATAAGTTGGAGAAGCCACCATAGCTGAAATGTTTATACCAAAACCTGAATAGGAAAAATCTGTTGAATTCTTTAGAAGTTTAGCAGCCAAATTATTTTGAGGGACATAGTAAGCATTTTTAGAAATATAAATACCCTTAAAATTCCACTGAACACTACTTTTGTCTGTACCTTTATTCCTGCTTTATAGCCTTTAGTTCTGGCTACAATTAAAAGTTAATGGCAACACAAACAGTAATCAGAAAAGAGAATTTTGCCTTTATTGAGAACAGCTGATGAACTAGAGAAGTTCTAACCAGTATAGGGAAGAGTGTAATAAAGACATATTTAATATAATTCAATTGAAAGGTTTGAATTAAAATTGAAACAGTAGTGGTATCATTTATTTAACCATAATTCGATTGTAAGAACAGCTTTGAGCCTCTTCTACTTTATATAGTTCTTTCTACTTCATAGTATCTTAACTCTTTGCATCAATCTGTTAAATGGAAGATAAGTAGAGAGATAATTTTTTAACTACTGCTTGAAGTGAGCCAGCATGCAGTCTCTGAATGGGAACTCAGCAATTTCTCATTGACTCTAATGCTGGACTAAAATGGTCTCTTGTTTCCAAAGGTGCCTTATCAAACCCAAACAAAACCTCAATTTTATTTTTTTTGTTATTAATTTGAGAGACAAAAAATCTAATATTAATTTGGGATAATTCTAATATTAATGGGATAAAGCCTGAGAAGGAAGAGGGGGCCCAAGAAAGATGGTTAATAGTCAAGGATCACCTCCAAGCTCAGAAGCAATGCCTATCAACAAAGAGGAAATCAGAAAAAATGACAGGAGGCCTGAATGGATGATTAACTGGATAAACTCAAACACAAAAGGCTCAAGATGTTTTTGACTGGCTGATAGGAACTCCTCTTCACCTTTTTCTAGCCTTTTTCATTAAAATGCTTTAAAATGGTATTTAAATAAGGAATCTATTCTCCCAAATTCTAATATATCAATACTAAGTCACTTTTTAATATTTATAATTTTTCTTGGATATTAGTTATTAGATATTTAGATGTCAGATAATTCTACTGAATACATATGTAGAAGACTTGTTAGACCTCTTATTTTAGAAACTAAATTATGAAAATCAGCTGAAGTTACTAGACTTACCATAAGCCATTACCATAGTAATTTTATAAATAAGACTAGTTCATTCTCTTTTTCCAGTAAAATGTAGAACTAAAACCATGCAGGATTATCATTGTCAATAAGATCAAGAGGTAACTTCTCTTCTGAAATGCATGGAACATACTCTTAATTTAAAGCAGTGTACTTTGGACATGAATAAATCTGGCAAAACATCATATAGGGCTTTCTTTTGGAAATAAAAAGGCTTTTTTTTTTAAATAGGAACAAAGAAATATCTGTATGCACATTAGTAATTTAGTTTATTAGATGATATTACAGATATTTTATACAATATTTCATTTAGTTAATATAGTATCACATTACATTTAGTATAATATTACAGGTCTAGTTATGACTTTTTATTAGTATTGACTAGTTACTTCAGGGAAAAACACAACAACGTTAGTGCATCTGATGTGTCACTTAAAGATTCTGGGAAAGACCTAAAAGATTCCAAAGTCCCTGATGACACAGGATGTTGTCACACAGGCCAAAAAGCTACAAATACTCTAATCATATTCATATATCAATACTCAATAATATTTCAGAGTGATCTCATTGCTTTAATAAACATAAAATTATCTATTTCTTCCAGTTTGGATTGCTTGTTTTAAATATTGTATAGAAAACGCAACGTAAAATCTTCACTTACAAGAGTTACGTGTGAATGGAGGAGTTTATGTACAGAATATGTATTTGCACATTAGATGGATTGTCAAGATGATTTCACCTGGGTTTAAATGGGTTTTATTAGCTAACATTTGTAGAGCAGATGGAGATGCTAAAATTAGAACTATCAAATAACAGTCTATTCTGTAAGATTTCTTTAAAGGTGAGCACATTTATTCTTATACTTAAGCTATTATAACAGTATGTTAATATATTTTAAAAGTAAACACAAGAATTCAAACATTCAGTATCTCAGATAGACACCAATGAATTACATAATCCACTTGTCAAAGCTAGGTTGATTAAATAGAATCCAAATATCTACGATAGATTTTAACACTAAATGTCTGTAGCTGCTATTCATCTTTCAACTTTTGCTTCATTGAAGCTCTTGCATAGTTGCAACCTTCTCGATGTTCTTACCTTCTTGCCTGGCTCTCCCATCTTGACTTCATACCCCAAAATACTAAGGACCAACACAAGTCTCATTTGTAAAAGTGGGAGAAATTTCTCCTTTTCTGGAATTTGTGAAGCACAGGTCAGCACAAGGGATCTGACCTTAGAGTGCACTGCAAAATATTCATCCCTACAGTCAATCTGCTCAGATTTCCTCTTTGCCGTGTAATCTGACTCAATGGAAACAGACTGTGTCAGGAGATAAAGAGAACTATAAGCAAGCCTTTCTGGTTTTCAGTCAGAGTAAAAACTTAAAGGTAGCAGAGCTGGAAAAGAAAAGTAATTTGGGTGAATATTAACATCTATATGAACAAGCTACTTGGAATTACAGCAGTTTTTATGACTGATTACAGTGATTTGTTTTTTTATATAGTAATAAACATGGATATTGATGTCATTGTGAATATCAGAAAAAATATTGAAAATTAGAGTTAATGATAATTATTTTCATAAGGAATAACATTTACAAATTATAATTAGTGAAATAAGTTGAAGATTGACCAATGTGTTATGTTTTGTTGTTTAAGTATTCCTTCACAAATCACACTGATACTTCTAATAATTTCATTTGGAGGTGGAAAAGCAGAAGGGAATGTAGTTAAATTAAATGTGTGGTTCCTGGGGGTTTTTTTAAATGCCAGGAAGAGGTGAGTTGAAGAAGCATAGGTACATCATTGATCTTGCAAGCATTATAAACTGAAATATGACAAAAAGTCCCAACTCAGGTTAAAGACCATATTAGTGTGACTTATTTGTATCAGAGTTTGTGCAGTGAAACTCAAATTTATGATGTTTTATATTTTGAGATTGACAATACAGGTAATTCCTCATAAAGTATCTGACAGCACATTATAAGTGTAATTCAATGTAGAATTAGGAAGTATGGAGAGGTAACTTCCCATGCTTTCGTTATTAACAATATCTATAGTTGTATAAGAAGTGCAATAGGACACAGTGATATCCCCTTCCTTGTCACTAGCTGACATGGACCTAAACAGTTTTCCAAACTGCTTTTTGTCTTCCTTTTAAATGAGTAGTCATAAGTCTGAAAATAGTAGCTGTCAAGTTAGGCCTTTATTCATCTTTATGTGACTTGTTCAAATGATCTCTTGGTAGCGAGCTCTTTGTGGAAAGGCATGTCTGTGCACTTTTTTTTCATTTGTCTGGTATGATGGTACGTTGGTCAGAAGCTTTGAGGCACTATTGTGATACAAAAAACTAGCATTATTTTTCCTAGGAATTGTGATCTTCCCTCATCAGACTGGATCACTGTAAGATCTCAGACAACATAAGACAAAATATTGACTATGCGACTACTGTTGCTTACAAATTGAACTATTACCACAGAAGACAATAATTATTTCTGGTGCCATGTCCATAAACTGGAATAAGAACAAAGGGTTCATCCTCACTTATGCAAGGAATGACTGCCTTATTCTGTTTTAACTTGTCTGGGATCAGGCCGATTTGATTGCTTCTATGACATTGAGGATGTTCTCCCAAGGACTATAGAGGTGCAGCTGCTCTCAAGACAAATTACTATGTGGAACAGAACAGTTCTATTTCTATCTCAGATGGTAGAATTTACTTTTAATATGAGACAAATTGATCCTCTAGAAACTACATCTGTTAAATATATTGTATTCTAATGTCTGTTAATTAAAAAGCATTCCATACACATAAAAATAGAAATGGAAAAGAAGCCTAATGACTTCTCATTTAGGGTAAAAGATGGCTTCATATAAAACTTTTTTTTTTTTCTTTTTCTCTTGCATATTGGAGTACCACTGTCTGTAGTCATCTGTGTAAATTTTTTTTCCATTTTTTCCAGACTCCTGGATTCTTAGTATGAAATAATTATTATATTTATATAGAAGATACTAATAACTAAATAAAATAATTAGTATCTTCACAAATACTTAGACTTTCAAGCATCTTGTTTAACTGTCAATTGACATAGTGCAGAAGAAAATTGATGACAACTTTTCCTTTATTATTTTCTTTTCACAGATTTTTATTTTTATAGTGACTGGTAGGTTTTTTTGACTGCAGTGGCTTTCACTTTCATAAAGATTTAACTTCTAAGCAAGTAAGAATAACTCTGATGTTACATGCATAAGTGTGTGATTTCACTGCAAATAATAATTATTTCCAAAAAATGTTGATGACTTGCTTTGAAATCAGCCTCAACTGTTAGAAATTCAGTAGCCTCTCATCTTCCTAAGTTTAAATGCACCGAAGTCTAGAAGCATAGGCACGTTGTGCTATTTAATAGCATATTGATACTAGTAAAGTCACTGTTGCTTGTAGGTGTTTAAGGGAACACTGGATGTGGCGCTCAGTTCCATGGTCTTGTTGATGTAGTGGTGTTTGGTCATAGGTTGGAGTCAATGATCTCGGAGGTCTTTTCCAACCTAAATGATTCTGTGAATCTGTGACTCTGTAATTCTGAGATATTAAACTCACAGCTATCAAAGGAGGTTGCTGGCATTACACATATGACTATTCAATCTGACATATATGCGCATTCAGACCATAATATAAGGGATAAGGTGATTTTGTAGTGTAGGTGTATGTATAAAAAAAAAATTTAGCAATAATTTCACTGTCTGAGGCAGTGCTTGAAGAAAGTGTTCTATATTATGCGTATTTTGATACTATACAGTGAAAAACTCAGCAATAAATCCAAGGGGATGGACTTTAATTTAACATTGTCAAGCTTTCCAGAAAACAGTGTTACCATATTAGATGAGTAAATGGAAAGTATCATAGATTCTGAGCATCTGAAAAAGTAGAATTTTACTAATTCTGAAGAGACAAAGAATTGTAAAAGCAATTGCTATAAAAAAATACAATATACACAAGTGTATATTACTAACACAAAACACCTGCTGTTATTTTGAGAACTGAGATTTCAAAGAGTTTTTGCAAAGAAGGTCCTCATCATTGTTTTCTTTCTACAAATAATGATGAAGTTTGGAAACTGTTCATTTTTATAAAAGTGAAATAATATAATTCAAGGACTTAGATAAAACAGGATGAAAGTAGACAATAGAAAAAATAAATCCATTGCCTTCAGCTTATTAGCAGTGACAGAGAAATAAACATTCACTCATTGCAAATAATCTAGGGACCTGTTAGAAAAGTTTAGCACATAAAATGACATTTTCTACTAGTTTTGCAATGGTAAACAGATCTGTACATTGCCAGTAGCATTTGCATTTATCTAAAGTACTCTTAAAAAAAAAAAAAATTCAAATTTTAAATGTTTAATGAAAATTCTAATTTCTTGTATTTCTTAACTAGTGTTGGGAATATTGCATGTGAAATTCCCAACTATCTACAATAATTTTGTACATTTGTATTACCTGGTATGAATTTAGTGCTCAAAAGTTTTCAGTATTTCTGTTAAATAAGCAAATAACAATGTATCGTTTAATTGTGTAATGTATGTAGACCAGAAAACAACAACAACAACAATAATAATAAAGCTAAAAATCATGGAGAACTGTGTTTTGCAAAATCAAATCCATTTGTTTCAACTTTTCCCATGTAATCAAACCTATCAATAACTTTGCCTAATCAGTATTAATCATGATTACAGAATTTACTTCAGATTACTGAAAGTAATTATATAAGTGCATGAATGATGTGATGGGTTTGATAAATCCCAAAAAACTCAGATTAAGGTTTTAGTTTTAGCTAGGCCCCACTTCTGTGGGTC
>JAWWEU010000111.1:89166508-89198525 GCA_035583155.1 Acropternis orthonyx
TCTTTTAACTGAAACTCTGTCACATTGGGAAGTGGTTGGCATTTTGCCAAGAGTCAAACCAAAACAATAACAATGATTATACTCATTTTTACTGTAAATTTATTACTCATAAAATATTTAATCCAAAAAACCTGTTTACTAAAAATTATGGAACATACACTGAAATCATGGCAACATAGTAAATATCTGATTAAAGTCTCACTATAGGCAAAGAACTTTTGACATAAGTGAAAGGTACTCTGAAATTATACTTGGTTGTGTTTATTTTCTTTGCATCTACTAAAGGCACAAATTTTCCATCTCTGCTATAAATCAGAATTATCCTGTGCTAATGTAAATTATAAAAAAAAATTATCAGAAAAGATCATATGATATAAAAAGTAATATTCATTTAAGCATAAAAAGTTGTAATACTTAAATATCTTCAAATAGTGGGATTTCTTGCATTTTTCAGTTCTTAATGTTCCATTCACAAGCATAACATTTCTAATGAGGTCTATGGCATAGTTGAGATTATCTGTACTCATAAATAAGATAAAGATTTTATTCAAACCTTTTTTCTTCTGGAAGGTGAAACCTCTTTATGGGTCTCCAGTGTAACTCCTAGTTTCATTTATAACAGTTTAAGGTGTGAAAAAATAATGTGGAAAAAAACCCCACTGAAAACTATCTCCCCACAAGGAAGTAAAAGTCTCAGTATCCTCCTTCTTTGTTAATAATTTCCTCCAGTTTTCAGAATATTGATCGGATTCTTAATAATCAAATATATTTTACAGTCTAGAAAGGTGCATATAAAATGGGGAAATTACAATAGAAATCACCAATTTTTAGCCTGTCTAAAGGAATGTGCAATTTAAGTCAATTGGTATTTTTCTAACATAAAAGGTATACATTCTTTATTATATTCTTTAAAGTAAGCACCCTTTCCCTCACTCAGCAACTGTAGGTTTGTTTTGCGTAACCATTTTATAAAAAAAAAAAAAAAACAAAGCTACATAATATTAGATATTCCCAATCTTAGCTATATGTAAGACTAACATTAAGTATTTCTCGAATAACTGTGTTGAATAGTTTATATTTTAAGAATAGTCTTGTAAAAAATCCACTGGCTAATTTAAGGATTAAATATGCTGCATCATTTAAAGGACACTATTATTTACTTGCTTGATGTGTACTATGTAATTATGAGAGAAACTATTTCATCATTTCAAAATAAAAGTTTGATTTTCACATAGGAAAATTTGATAACTTTTAATCAAATGCCACTTAAAAAAAAAAAGCAAACAGCAAAAGCAAACAAAACCTTCCACATGAATAGATTCTTCCGATACTTTTTCTTCAATATGCAGATGTGAACTTTTTCAACTTATAATTTATATGTGTTCAGAAATTATCTAAAATTATAAGGCTATTAAAACTTTCCATTTATATGTGTATATATACATGGACACACATATATAGATACCACTTTTAAGTTGAAACACACATCTGTACCTAAAAAACAAAGTCAGAGATTAGGTCCTTAATGTTTTTGTCGTATATTTTCAGTATATATTCTTATATATACAAACACATACATACATACGTACATCTATATCTGTATCTATCTTCCTGTGTTTGAGCAGACCACACACTTGTGCAGATGAACTATCAAGGCAGAATTTTCCTATTCCCACTGTTATTTCTATCACTTGCAATTTCCTATGCTTTCTTTGCATCTTTATAGCTCAGAGATATAACTGTATTCCTGCCAACAAATAAACTCATGCCCTGAGACATCCATCTATCGATGTTCTCCTTCTAATCACAGAAAAAACGTCGTTTAACTCTGAAGCACACACACACTCATTTTCCTCATCAAAACTTGTGTAATCCTCTAAGATTCCTAGCAAATACAGGGAGATTGAAGACTTCACATTGGTTCCACAATTCAAACTATAGGATAAATAGGCATATGTATTTTCAAGACAGCATATAAGTGATTTTAAATATTTATTTTTATTTCCTTAAGGTGATGAGCATTTGCTTTCCTATTTATTTGAACTCTAATAACTAAATACCAGTATATCAACATATTTCCAAGGCTGTCCTAATTAAATGTATTTAAAATATATTTCTATCCTTATAGCTGTATTTTATACATTAATTCACATATAAAATTCCATCAGCTAAATTAAAAGTAAGAGAGCTTCAGTTTTATGCATTGATGAAAAGGAAAGGTTCTCACTGTAAACAGTAAAAGAAAAACTCAAGAAAAATGTGCATGCTTGTTAACCTTCCCTTTGTGAGACACAGAATGAAGAAATTGTATGTGAATAAAAATATAGAAATACCTGAAGTTATATGTTGAGAGCTAAGTAGTGGAAAGTAAATCATGTTTTGGAGAATTTAACCTTCTGCAAGTTTGTACTGTTAGTAGGTCTGTAGTATTAACAGGACGTTGTTTGTGGTAAGCCAATAATTCTAGTTTTTCAATCAAAGCATCAAGAAGTACTTCTTGATTTGTTGGTTCCCCCCCCCCCCCCTTAGATAAAAGAACTCTGGTTCACTTAAATAAATATGTAGAAATGTGCAGAGATCAAATAGTTAGCAATGATTTTCATTAACAATTAGCAATTTTAATTCTGTTAATCTTTCAAGCCTTGTTAAAAACTTCTATACTTTCCAGAAGGCTTGAAATTTTTCAGGAAAAAGTCTCTTAGGCCAGAGTGGGGCCTTTTCTTATTTTCACAGAACCTGTCCCATTTTCATCAAGATAGAAAATTATCATTCCTTTTATACAAGGATAGGATAGGCTAGGCTAGGCTAAGCTAGGCTAGGAGCAAGGGACCTACCATGACCCAAGTGCCTGTCCTCTTCATATCTGACCAAAAGTTAAGGCAAATTTTTAAGGGCATTTTCCAAATGCTTCTTCATCACTGACAAGAATGGAGCATTGGCCACAAGTCTGGGAAGCCTGGTCAAGTGTTTGAACAATGACTAATTAAAGTAATGTTTCCTAATGTCCAGTCCGAACCTCCCCTGATGCAGGTTTGAACCATTCCCCCACATACTGTCAACAGGATACCAGAGAGAAGGATTCAGCACCTCCCTCTCCACTTCCCCTGCTCAGGAAGCTGTAGGGAGCAAGAAGATAGCCCTTCAGCCTACTTCTCTCAGCATACCTTTCTCCAGACTAGACAAACCAAAAGTCCTCATCCTCTTCTCACAGGATTTTCCTTCCATCTCTGTCACCAGCTTTGTTGCCCTCCTCTGGATGCATTCAAGGACCTTCACATCCTTCTTAAATTGTGAGGCCCAGAACTGCACGTAGTACTCAAGGTGACTGATGATCCACCAGTGTGGAGCTGAGTACAGTGGGATAGTCACCTCTCCTGACCGGTTGGTTATACTGTGTTTGATGCACCCCAGGATGAGGTTTGCCCTCCTGGCTGTCTGGGCACACACTGCTGACTCGTGTTGAGCCTGCTGCCAGCCAGCACCCACAGATGCTTTTCTGATCTAAAAACTTCTGATTTTATGATCAGAATTTCTGATTCTGAGCTAAATACGAGCTTCTCTGTGTCAGGCTTGAGGGAATGCTCTTTGCCCACCACCCCCACGCTCCCAGGGCTGGCTCATAGCCCTTGAAGCAGCAGAGATACACAAGCAGCCGGCAAGGTGAGCAGGGACAGAGAGAGATTTATTCAAACAATCCGGGCTTATGAACCTCTGGGGAGGGCCCAGGAAGCAGGGCTGTGATTGGTGTAAGGGTTTGAGTGGAGGGGAGTGGTCAGGGGACTCGGGTAGCCAATGGGAGAGGGGGAGGATCCATACCCGATGGGAACCCAGGGATGGGGGGAGCAATGGGGAGGTACAGGTGAGGTGATCCATAGGGTTAGGACAGGGGTGGAGCTGGTTATAGGGGCAGGGCAACCTGGCAGTGTCTCAGCGAACCATGTGGTCACTGCCCGGGGGGGAATTCACAGAGCCTAGGGGAAGGCTTGTTACAATGAAATATGAGAGGTACACAGTTTCTCTGCTTCTTTTGGTCCTTGATAGGTTTTCTGTAGTGATGATTCCAGTTCTAAAGGAGGTCTTTCCATCTTTCATAGCTGAGTCTATTTCCCACGTCTGTACTTAGACATTTGATATGATGCAGAGAGGTACATATAAAGCTATGGAAAATAAAATATATTATAAAATGTGTGCTTTTTAAAGTGTGATGTGTGGAAGTAATTGTTAACTATTGCAGTAGAAAACACCACAAGTAGCACAGACTTCTTTATTTCTGTCCAAAGAAATTATATATGGTAGTTTTAGAGACACAATTAGATGTTTCAGATTCAATTTTTAAAGTTGTGAGATATAATATATATATTGTCTTTGAGAAAATGAGAAATAATATGATGTATTAATAAAAAAGAGGAGCTGGGCCCTCTGATAATCTACTTAATTTTCTAAGTCAGATTTTGTAAGAGGTATTAGTGGGTTTGTGCTTCTCCTGCAGTTTATTTCATCTGAGTCTGTTTCAGTAATCTTTTTTTTTTTCCCTTCTGAAAAACTCTTACCTCTATACTTAAAAAAACACAGCTTGTCTTTAAGCCCAAGATTTCCACTACCCAACATATAAGTCCTTCCACCCTTTATCTGAACTTTGTAAAAGTACTGAGTGGTTTGTTGGAAATAGGCCTTCTTGGTTTGTGTGTAATGTATGTTTTTTTGCTCTTTGTTAGTTTTCCATGCTCAAAGTGGTTTAGATCTACCTACTGTAGGATTATTCCTCCCACTAGTTGAAAATGCCACTTTACAAAAAAAGAGAAGTTGAGCATCTTCAATGGGGACCAAATAATTACTGTAAAAAAAGGTCTTGGACAATAAACGGCCTTTTTGATCCTATACCTACAACCACAGTAACATATTCTTTGTCCATTTTCAGTATGTAAGAATTAAAGAGTGACTTAAACAACATGAAAAAAATTACTCAACTTCTAAATGAAATTTCAATTGTAACTATATTTGCAATTTTTTTTAAATGGATGTGTTCACAAAAAAGAAGAGTAAATGGTTTTTAGCATAGGTCAAAAGGAAGTTAAGGGTTTATAAAATGTGTTTATTTAACTTATTTATTTATAAATCAGGTACTATATCTACAATGACTAGACAAAAGAATTCCATTATATACCTGCTTAACAAGTTATACTGATTCTACTAGAAACTGGATATAACATAATTTCTAATTATACATATTCTTGAAATTTATAGATTTTTCATTATTTTATTGACTGCCTGTTCAGTGCCCTATCATGAACTCTGCATCCTCAAAAGCAATGTTATGTTCCTTTTTCTGACTGGATAGTGAAAATTAAATTCCTTCAGTACACACATCTCACTGGGGATAAGACCAGTGATAATCTGAGTATTTTGATCTTTTTACTGGTCATTACAAAATGTAGAATATAAATCAGAGATACTGTACGTTTCTTTCTTGCACACATTATTTTTTTTAAAGTTTTAACCTCTATTCTTGTGTGTTAATGACTAAAACTTTTAATTTTTTTTCTTAACTATATATTCAAGTAAGAGATTATAAATATGTACTTTCACCAAAAAAAAAAAAAAAAAAAAAAGAAAATAAATCATACCTTAGTTGATTTTTGGCTTTGATTTGTACCCGGGTTGCCTAAACAAGTCTCTTTGTGCACAAGAAATGTACCATAGAGTCAATGTCAACAGTTTTCCCATTATTTCTTTGTGGATGTAACAGCAGTGAAATCTATGTATTGAACACTTCTGTATCCTGCCTCTAAGCAGACACAGAAAAAAACCCTAGACTTTTATAAATGTAAAAGCTCTATTGTTGTCCAAAATCCATCCACTAATATCAGTTTTGTTCAGTAGTCTTTTCTTTAAAATCAGTGTAGATATTAGTAAAGGTTAAAGTAACTTTTCATTCTAAAGAATAAGATTCCTGTAATATTCTAAAGATGCCAGTCACCTGCCACAAAAGGACATCAAATGGGAGCGAAAACAATCTTCACAAGTAAGGTGTCAGATAACGGCATTTATAGTTAGGAAATAAATCTGTTTCTTGCAAATAACAGTAAGTACTTTTTGATGGAAAAACCTTTAACAGTTCTGCAACATAGTTCTGGGTTTTGTGTTGATAATTAATACAAGTATCTTTCTACTGTTTATTCTTACACAAGTGTATTTTCTTTCTTTTAACTCTTAAAACTAAATCCAGGTCATGAAAAACAAGGTAGAAGAAAGCAATTTCTGTTTTAATGTTTTCCACATTAATTCCACTGCTATTATTGTTGGTATTAAGACAGATGAATACACATTTAATATGTGAATCTCAGAGGTTTCATACATTAAATGTACTCAAGTAAGTCTATAAGTTATGTCAAATTCTTAATGTGTAATGATTGATTTTGTAAATAAAGATTTTAAGATAGTTTGTAAGTTGTAGCAAGAGGTTTAACTGCGTCTTTGCTTTTGTAATTACAAAAGGCTACCCATTCACTCTGAGAATTTTACAAACCATTCACAAGGTAGTTCAGAAAGCTCTCTAATCTAAGAAATCAATATGGAGTTTAATAGAGACAACATCAATTGACTGAGTCATTAGATTCCTTAGTAGTCAGCAGACAAAGGCTTTTAATTATAAGGTTTATTTTTAATCTAATGTTATTTGTGTCCATATAATATAAAGCAGTATATAAAGCATTATACTCATAGGATATTTGTGATTTACCAGTCAAAAAAATTGTCAAGAAACAACAATCTGAAAAACAGAAAAAGAAAACAGAAGTGAAGTTGCAATCAAAATCTTTGTATTTAAGATCATGCCCAATTCTCCAACATCATCAAATAATGCTCAAAAAACTCCTTTTGCAACCTCATATTCACCTTGAAAAATTAACTATAATCATGTCAGTGTACATACAAAACAGTAGATAGGCTAAATAACTACTATTTCAAGTGAAAGTCCTCTCAATTCTGTCAAAGCACTCTTAGTCTTTCAAGTCCGAGGGGGAAAAGAAAATGAAGATTTCTAGTTTTGATCTACAACTATTTGGTTGCTCTTTCTTAGGAGAATAAATAAAATAAACAAAAAAAAATAAGAAAAAATGCTCACTCACATACAATACTGCCACAAATTGATTAGTATATAAGAAACAGTAGGGCCAAACTTCTCTGTAAGTTAAGCAAATTAGTATATTTCATCTATAACTGAAAACCAGTTTGAAAGAGTACAAAAAGGTGCCTAAGGGACAGTGGCCCATTTCAGGGCACAATTGCATTACTGAATAGTTGAGATTCTACTTTTCCTTCAGTCAGTAATTCTCTGTAGCACAGTTCATCCTAATTCTGGAGAGGAAAGGTAAGAAAGCCAGGAAATTACATCAGTCCTGAGACCACAGTTTTTCCTCACTTGACCACCTGAACTTAAAACTAGCCTGACAAACAGAATAAAAATGTCTCCAAATACAGAGAAAAATCTGAAGGGATTATTTTTAAATAATTCTGTCACATAAGTCTTTCAACACACACAGTGAAACACTCTGGTTTCTGAAATCTGTTACTGCACTTTTCCTACAGTAGCAGTGAAGATTTAACCTGTCAGCAGAAACTTCTTCAGAAATTGTTACTTTAGTGGTCACTAAATATCCAGGGTTTACATAATTTATAACAATACAAATTAAGAAATGGACTTCTAGACTTCTACATATATGTGTGTGTGTGTGTGTGTGTGTATATATATATATATGTAAATTTTAATTAATAAATGTAATAATGGATTAACCTTTGTGAGTGCTTACACATGCACACATTTTATTTTTCCACAAGAGCTAAGTGAGGAGACTAGAGACTAGGTGGTTTTCTTAATTTTCTTTCTGTTATCTAACAGAACATTTAGATCAACTCCACTTACTTCCCAAGACTTTAGGTTAGATCTTCATGTTATCGCTGTATCAGTTCGCAACCTTTAACACCTGAAATACATCAGAAAGATTTACTCTTTATGCAGGTATCTCTACAGGAGTAAAACTCTTAAAGACTGAATTAAGACATGGTAGCTAAAAGAACTGAGCTTAAGAAAATCTGCTCAGAACAGGTTTGGGTTTTTTTTCCAAAAACAATAGAGCTCAGAAGTTTCAGGCAATTTTCTACCTGACAATTACTTAAATTGTAAGGAATAGAAAAAACTATTCATCACAACTATGCTCCGATCCCATTTTTGGAAGTTCCTGACTGCAAAGAAATGGCAATTAGAGGAATACTATGAAGATGCATTGCTATATGCCTACTCTTTGTTTTTGTTTTCCTGTGATCTTTCCTAGATGTCTAATTCTGCCCACTAGTGGAAATGGTGCTACATTTTTACAGTCTTACAGTGATAAATAAATGACTGATGTTTCTGAAAATTTTAAAAAGGTAGTGGCATATTAAAATTTCTTTTCTAAGTGTATATCAAGCTTGTCTTTTTGTTACTAAGTTATTTCCTGTCAGAGGAGGATTTTTTCCAATGCAAAAACTTTTTTTTTAATATAAGTGTTTAAATAATTGTTCATAATTCCTATATACTTAAGTATAGGGATTTTAATTTTTAATAATGAAAAAATCATATATATTGAGGTTAAAATGATCAGACTTCATAACTAAAGGAAGGAACAATTATTTTCTATGATGCACTGAAAATACATTCACCAGTCTCCACAACTGTTCTTCAGTTAAAATGGTCATAAATAAAAGTAAATTTATGGAGATTTGCCAAAAGTCTAAGAGGTTTGTTTTTTTAATAAAAAAAGCAATAATGCTAATTAGGTGGGAACATTTTGTGAGAACAAAGAATAACGTCTCTAGTAGCAAAGAAAGAAAGTATATCTACCATGACAAGGAAACATTAAATACAGGGTCATGTTGTATAGATCTTTACATTCAGCAGTAGCATATTTCTGAATATTACTTTTCAGGGAGCTTTTCAAAAGAAATAGGTAGAATTACATTTATTTCCCACGTGTTTAACATTCTAGTAAATACTTCTTTCAAGAAATCTTTGACATTTTTGAGACAATGAAATGTGACTTCTAGAGCATGACTGGCTAACTTTTAACACTAATTTCTCATAACTACTGCTTTATCACAGACTGTTCTACCAATTTTTTTGCTGAGATGATGTATGTCCATCAGACTGTTGTATGGTGGATTGCTGGATTGTGTGAGGAGACAGCCTGTAGAGCAAATGTACAAACTGAAAACTCCACACTTTCAATCTAGATAAAGTATTTGAAAATCTGTTTAGCTGCATAAAGCTGTTATGACATAATCAGCTGTAGGGATGTCCCCTTCAGCAAATACCTCTTTTTCTTCAAGTCTGTGTGATTGCCTTCTATGTATGCTTCACAACTCATCAAAATGTTCTCACATTTGTTCTTGTCCTGTTTCACTTCCATTAGATTACTGGGGTAAGAGTCTTGTTTTGTTTTATACTTAATATATTCAATTGTGATATCATCCTTTTTCACTCATGTTTTAAGACACAGAAAGGGAAAGGTCAGATCTGTTCTGATTATGTGGCATCTTCATATCTTCTTTTTTGTAGGTTTTTTTTTTCCTATGGCAGTATTTTTATCTAAATATAGCTTCTCTCTTCCAGAATAACATTTTCATTTCTGCTTTATATCTGAAACAAGGAAAAGAAGACCTATTTTAAGATATATCCCCTTTACACTTTGTTAATTATGCCAGAGGGTCTTTGTAGCAAGTCTGGCTCCTTATTATCTCCATCCTAAGTGTCTTACCATTTTCATTATCCAGCAGAAAACCACTTTCCAAATCCCAGGGACGGTGAAGACATTCTGTGTAAGGACCCTGATATCTGGTTTTGAAACAATTCCTGTAGACCAAATGGTCATACTTAAGGCAAAAGCTTTTCCCCCAGTATCCTGACTGCAACAGTTGACTATCATCTTCACTCAGCACTGAGCTTCTCTAAGCCACTGATGATGGTACCTACTGCTCATTCTTTTTTTTTTTTCTTTCTTCAGCAACAGATAATTTAGCTCAAACCTTGGACTCTCATTTTTTAAAACCAGAAATTTAAAAGGAAAACAGCAACAATCAAAACAAAGAACTACCACCTCTTTCTGTGAAAACTGGGAAACTTATTTTTCTGGAATATCTAAGATTGTACTTTTCCTTATTACAACAAATTCTACAACATTCTGTGTTTTATAATATAAAGACTTTTTCTTCAAAAATGTTTCCATCTGAGTCTCATGTAATCTTAATTTTGGAGCCATACTGGTTTCCAGAAGTCCACAGGTATTGTAAGTGAAATATTCAGTTTTCTGGCTGTGTGTTCTGGTTTCTTAGGACTGATGCAATTTCAGACATCCAGGGTTCAAGAAAAGTGTGTTTTACTCTTTAAAGATTCTTCTTTTACTGAACTGTGAAATCACTGGTTGACACTTTCATGTTGTACACAATGTGAATCATTAAGTACGAGTAAATGTGTACAAACCTTTGATTAATAATGCAAAGTTACTTCCTACTAAACTGAAGAAATTCAAGATGTGTTTTCAAAATGCATAACCTTAATCTGCCCTCCTTTCCACTTTTAGAGGTCTGTCTTAAATATCAAGAGCACGGAGAAGAACTGACAAGCAGAGAGACCCACTGCAATATCATAAGCACACAGTAGGATATGAGTGTACTCTGTGAACATTCCTAACACAGATGTCCAGCTTAGGTGTTTGCAAAACATGCTGCAGAATGGTGTGTAAACAAACCAACCACATGACTTACAAAGACTCATTACTGTATTTGATTGCTAATGAATTATATTTTAAGGTCCCAAAGCTTTAAGTATATAGAACTAGTTTTTGTCTGGACCGGGTGTATTGGATTTGTATGGCAAGATTTGGGTAATGGGCTGGCATCTAGAGCTGGTAAAGAGTGTGAGGAGTCCTCCCCCCTGAGAAGAAAGGATCCCAACTACCAATCTCCTTGCCAGGTGTTGTTTGTGGGGAGGAGGTAGAGAATTCTGGAATGATGTAAACCCAGGAAGAAAGGAGGGATGAGTGGAAGGTGTTTTTCAGATTTAGTTTTTATTTCTCATTATCCTACTTTGGTTTGATTGGTAAAAATCTAATTAAATTTTCCCCAGGATGAGTCTGGTTTGCCTGTGGCACTAATTGGTGAGTGATCTCTCCCTGTCCTTATCTTGTCCCATGAGCCTGTCCAGATGAGGAGGAGGACTCATAGAGCAGCTTTGGTGGGCACATGGTATCCACACAGGGTCAAGCTAAAGGGGCAGTGAGTGGTCAGTGGGTCAGAGGTCCCGCCTGGATGGGAGTGGCCACAGTGACCAGAACAGATAAGAATGCAGGCAGAAGGTCTCCATTGTGGACCTTGGTCTGTTCTCTTTGAAGCTGTCAGCATGTGACCTTCTAAGTGGTAACTATATTCTTCCTCCCCTCTTTTTCTCTTTTTATTCTTTCTTCTCTTAATCTCTCTTCCTTTATTCTTTTCTTCCTCTTGTGGGTAGCTTAAACACATTTTCTGTAAGTTGTGGGTACCTCACTTTAAGTTGCATGTATTTGCTGGGTGTAACAAAAGTTCTTCACTATAGCAATGCTTGCTGGTCCTGGTAATGTGTTATAATGCTTTTGTGAAGTTGTGTGTTCATCTCCGTAAAACTCTTTTTGCCAAAATGCCTATATTCTCACCAAATTCGAAGAAATATCTTAGATAAAAATGTGTAGTTATTCTCTGGATGTGAACTCAAGGTACCAAAAAAACCAATGGCTTTACAAGGGTTTGTGTGAGTGAAATCTCTTGAAGCTTGAAATTAATATGTACACCCAGTAAAGCTTGAAGCTTCAGGACTGGGTTGTAACACCCAGCACCCTGGAATACATCATTTTGTTAAGCAACATGTTGATTCACAAATCACCAGTAAGGCAACATCCCCATCATATCAAAGCTTAATTACCCTAACTTAAAAAAATATTCACTGTCTTACTCATGTTGCAATATATAGCCTTCTACTTGGAATCTATTTTGTCTGGCAAAGCCTGTGACCTTTCTCCCTGTTTTCCAGTATCTCTGGGTTCCTCAAAATTCTATGTGTCTTTATATGTTACTGACTTACAGTAAATAATTAATCTGTACTCCTGCTTTGAAAAGAAACAAGCAAATTATCAAACGCTGTTCAATAGCTTCAGCTCATTTATTATCAAACTTCTATTTTAGTTAATTTACAGTAACATCAGTGGGATTCAGCACACCCTCAGCAAGTTTGCATACAACACCAAGCTGTGTGGTGCAATCAACATGCTGGAGTGAAGGGATGTCATCCAGATGGACCTTGACAGGTTTGAGATGTGGGCCCATGCAAACCTTATGAAGGCAAGCAAGGCCAAATTCATGGTCCTGCACATGGGTCAGGGCAATCCCAAGCACAAATATGGTCTGGGTGGAGAATGGGTTGAGAACACCACTGAGGAGAAGGAGCTGGGGATGTTAGGGAATGACAAGCTCATCATGACCCAGGAAGTGTGCTCACAGTCCAGAAAGCCACTCATATCCTGTGCTGCATCAAAAAGACGTGTGGCCAGCCAGTTAACAGAGGTGAATGTCCCCCTCTACTCTGCTCTCATGAACCACCACCTGGACTACTGAGTTCAGTTCTGGATTTCTAAACATAAAAGGATGCAGATCTGTTTGATCAAGTCCAGAGGAGGGGCACAAAGATGGTCAGAGTGGTGAAGCATATCTCCTGTCCCTACAGACAGTTGGGGCTGTTCAGCACAGAGAAGAGAAGACTCCAAGGACTCCTTAGAGCAGCCTTCCAGTGCCTAAAAGTGCCTTACAAGAAAGCAAGAAAGAGACTTTCTACAAGTACATTTAGTAACAGGACAATGGATAAAGACTTCAAACTGAAATAAGGTAGATTTATATTAGGTATAAAAAAGAAATTGTTTGTCATGAGAATGTTGAGGCACTGGAACACTTTACCTAAAAAAGTGCTGATGCCCCATGCTGGAACTCTTCAAGGCCAGGTTGGATGGAGTAGCTCTGAGCAACCTGGTCTAGTTGAAGGTGTCCCTGCCCACGGTAGGGCCAGGTTGGAACTAGGCAACTTTTAAGGTCTCTTCCAACCCTAGCCAGTATATGATCATATGAGAATCAAGTGCTCGAATCCTATGCCTCAAATTCAGAAACGATAGTTTTATATCTAGGGCTCTGATGTGAACAAAAGTAACTGTGTGCTGGTGGTTTAACAAGCTGTTGCCCACCAGCTGAGCTACAGCAAATGTGCATATGCATTCTATTAGCATGGCCTAATTAGCTGAAAACCCCTGCCACTAGAGTTAGTTCTTGGAAGTTTATAGGGAAGGTCTCATTATATTGCACTATTTGTAAAATGAATTTTTTGTTTATGGACTGAAAACCCAGTCTTAGGCAGTGAATATAGAAAAAAATATCATTAAGTAAATATAAATGTTAGAATACTTATATTGTTTTCTTCTTCTGAATTTTTTTTCCAATTGTTCTGAGGCCAGAAATGGGAACCGACTTGCAAAATGGGATATAACCCTTATTATCTATGTTTTTGAGGCTGTAAAATGAAAACCCATGTAACTTAAGATAATGTGTTATTCATACTTATTCAGGTTTTTCTTCTTAAACTCTGCCTCTATGTTTCACTGTTCTTATTTTATTTTCAAAGCACTTATTCCTTCGTAAACCAGAGAATCTTTCCATATTGTTATCGGGACAAAGAAATAGAAGAACAGATGACAAAATACTCATTGTATTTTGGAATTTAATACCTGATTTTTTCTTGTCTATAAAAAGTCATATTTAGTGTTTGACTTTATATCTATATAATTAAACTTGACTTTAAATCTGCAGCTGGCTTAAACCAGAGGCATAGTTCTGTTGGACTACACTCTAAGGCAAGTCATCACTTAACTCTTTTAATGAACTGAAACTACCATGCCTGGACATAACTATTCATCTATACTTTTAAAGAGTGCTACAATTTATTTTAACTGGTTTGTTATTTCCACTAAACAGGCTTTACTTGCCTTTTGGTACTAGAAGACAGAAAGGAGAAAGGCAAGCTCTCTCAAGTCATAAACAGTATCTTTTGAGGGTTTTTTCCAAACTAATGAGGCACCCATAAGGAAACACTTATTACTAAGTGGGGGGATCCTGGTAATAGAATATGCAGAGAAGGCAGGGTTACTGAATGCCTCCTTTGCATCAGTCTTCACTGACAAACCAGCCTCCAGGAATCTTGGACCCAGGAGACCAGGGTAAAGCAATTATAGAAGGAAGACTTGCCCTTGATTAAGGAGAACTGAGTTAGAGAACACCTAGGCAAACCTGGTGTGGTTGGCAAACCCCTAGTGCATGGGTCCTGACCAGTCTATGGGCACCCACAAGTGCTGAGAGAGCTTGTGGACACCATAGCAAGGCAGCTCCCAGTCATCTTTGGAAGGTCATGGAGATCAGGAGAAGTGCCTGAGGACTGAAAGAAAGCAAATGCCACCCCTGACTTCAAAAAGGGCAAGAAGGAGGACGCAGGTAACTACCGGCCAGTCAGCTTTACCTCAGTCCCTGGAAAGGCAAGGGAATGCCTTATTCAGGAGGCCATCTCTACCCAAACGAATGAAAAGAAGGTGATCAGGGGTAGTCAGATACATCATGCTTGATTATAGTGCAGGAGGTATCAATGCATTTTTTTTTTGTTTGTTTTAATTTTACTGCTGTGTGGACATGCAATTATCATGTGCCAATCAAAATGCCACTGTACAGTTAAGGAGTTATAATGGTATCATGTTGTTATGAAGAAGTAAAAAATACTCAGTGGTAGAAGTGAATCAGTTTAGAACAGATGTCACAAAAATAGTGCTGTATGAGTTTCAAGACCTGAATAAGGAAAATGGGATTAAAGGTAAAGTTTTAGCCTATACTCGTTATAGTAGTACATGTGATCTTTTGTTCTAAACTGAAAATTCATTATTGGAAACAACAACAACAAAAAATTACTAAATCCTGAGTTTGCTAGTCAAGTTGATGATGGTGATTATGATTCACTAGTATGATATAAATTCACTTAAAGTAAAATAATGTGATGGTGTAAGAAATTGTTTTCTAGTATTTGGAGGAAAATCAGACAAGAATTTATATGTTTTTATATCAGAAAGGGTAAATAAGTTTTCCTCTGCTATCATATAATCTGTTATATTTAAACTATGAACCTAAAAGAAGATTCTACATTGTATATTTAGATGATCAAGCAGATAGCATTCACCATTTTATGCAAAGCAAGAAGACTGTGAATGTTGGCCTTGTTTGTTTTTTTTTTTTTTTTTCCCTCTGATAATATAGCCACCGAGTCTAATTGCAGCAAAGCAGGAATAATAGTTTCAAAAATCACTAGCAAAGTACATTAGAAAAAAGCTGTAGATATTCTAGGAGGAAGAACAACAGCAGTTCTTACCTTCTCTTTTTAAAATGGTGATAATTTGATAAATGTTTATTTATGGAAATGGCAATCCAATAAGGAAGACATTTCAAACAGAAGACAGAAACAAGAAGTTCAGAAAATTTCATCGTATGCAACAATTCCCAGTAGTACCATGCTTCTTGAGGGACAGCTGCTTTACATGTATTTTCCTTTTATGGGCTCTACCAGTGGAAAACAGTTTTTAGGAAACAGTTTGTATTTTATTAAGAAAGGGTAACAACTAAGGCATTTTATTAATTTTTCTTTAAAACAGTGTTTTGTATGCCAGCAGGCATTTAATATCTTTTTATAGCTGGGATGTCAGGTGTTGTGATTTTATCTACCAGTCTATGCTGTTGAACACTGTTCTCATGAGGAACTTCTATGTAGGAGTAAAACTCATACCACCTAAAAGAACTGATCACACTTCCAGAGGTTCAGTTTTTCAATATCTGTGCCATATTGCATGATGTTTTCAAATGAAATATAAACACTTTGATATTTCAAATGATTGGTGGAAAAAATGAGATATGTAATTTAAATAATCTTATCTGAGAAATGTACAATAAATTTAAAATAGCTTACTACGCAACAGGAAGATTATTTTAACATTTGTCAATGTATCCAAAATGAAAATATCCATCGTATGACTACATATAAAATATGTAAATTGGAAAATTATTTGTTATTTCCATAATGTTTTAGCATTTTTCAAATCACAGTTTTGTTTAGATTGAAAATAAGTAGGTGAGCAGTCACTGTCATACATTATTATTATTCTCTGGTGCTGTTAGCAGGCAAGAATGAAACTGAATCTTTTCAAAAAGAGTAAAACAAAACATTTTGAGCAGTTTACATAGCACACAGTGTGTCAAGAAGCCACATTCTGGAACATAAACTACTTCAAGTATCTGTGCACATTTCATGTTAGGTAGTTCAGTACTCCTGTCTTTCATGAGCAGCAGAATTCTGGTTGCCCCACATTCCAAGAATATAGGAAGAGACCACTGGTGCCAAGCAAGAGACACAAAAAAATGAGACAGTTTTAATTAGCATAGCTTGCAGCACTCATACTACAGCAGCTTGTCAAGTATTTTTAGATGACCCAGAAAAAATTTCTCTTCTTTGGAATACAAAAGAAGATAACAATATAGAATGTAATATCTTTTATCATTTTGGTTCCTTTTTTATGGAATAAATCAAGCTAATTTTCTTCAGAAACTTCCATTTGTTAACCAACAGAAGTAATGTTGTGTATTACACTGCACACCTCGATAAGTAACCTGTGAAAAGAATAAAACCACTAAAGTAAGGATTATCTTCCAAAGCTATGACAGGAGCTAGGAACATCTTCCTTAATTCCTTGTCAATAGATAATACTACTTAATTATGTAGAAGCCTTTCCCAAGGGCCTTTCTTCTAGTGAGGAACTTCTTCTGCCAGAATTACAAGCTCATAGAATAATGCAATTATTTTTTATCCAAACATGAAAAATGCTATGGCTTCCTTTACAAAATAGATTATTTTGAAATTACTGTAATATCTCAGCCTTATTTCTGTTGCTTTCAAAGATTAAGGGTCTTATAATTAATTCTTTTGTATTTTAAAGCTAAAATAAACACGCTTTCTAACCAGGTTTATGAATGTTGCTAGCATCTGAAAAATGGTGGCTCAAAGTGTTTATCTCAGACCACAAATACAATGCATTTAAATATTTTCTTTATTCTTGAGGGGAGAATAAGGCAAAAAGGTCTTCACATGCAATTTAAAGGGAAGTATAGAGACATACTATATATATATAAATATAATTCTTACCCTTTTATTCATAAATTGCACTGTATTAAATAAGATATTCTAAGAAAGCTTTTCCTGAGATTTTCAAAGGAAGAAAGAATTAGCCATCCTTTGTTTAATTTATAAGCTGTAACTGGTTCAGCATCTTCAAATAGTTCAGCTTTTCTGTTCAGCTGAATATTATTTTCTAATTTTTTTCCTGGAATTTTTTATTCATTCTGTGAAATATTTAATAATTGGAAAAACCAAACAACCTAAACCCCACAAGAATTAGCATGTGCTTTCTTCAGTACTTTCATTTGCTCTGGTTATTTGCAGAATGTCTTCCTAAATGTTAATTAATAAATATTTACAGCCTTACTTTAACACCACAAGTAATTGAGACTAGGAAATACTTATATTCTTGCTTTTTTAGTATATTTAGTATATTTCAAAATTGTTACCTATATAGCAGTAGGAGTTTACTGGAAGTTATAAAAGGACAGTAGTAAAGTCTCAATAATTTTTTCCTGTCTAATTATGGTGGATTTTTTTGAAGATAAAATATAATATAGGATGATAGGGGGGAAAAGCGTATTTGTTTCAGACAGAATGCAACCTTCCTCTCATCAAAAACTAATTTACTTTCATGTGACTGAGACTGGAACCATCTGAATATCATTTAATTGTTATTCATGTATTTTATTTCTCTTAACAAAATTAGCATATTATTTCAGCTATATATAAAGTAATAAGTATACCAGCACATTTTCATTCTGAATCTGCTGCATGTTTTTGCATGATCACTTCACAGCTGCATCACTTTACTTTTACCTTGTCTTGACGTCTTAAACAGGATTTGTATGACTATTCTTGTTTGTATTATGCAGCTCTAATTGTTACTATGGCACAGAGATTTTTTTAGTCTAATATTTAAACAACCAGATTGACATCCATATGTGTAGTTTAAACTTAGGCTTGTCTCTTCAGAGTATTTTGCTTCCCAGATTCTTGAAAAGTGGTCTTGCTGCTTTTCCTGTCACAGTTCCCACACAAGTTACCCTGTCACAAAAGGTTTTTATAAAATTCAATCATATAATTCTGCTTTATGAGATTGGCCTTGCCCTGGCCAGTGGGTTGTGCTAAATGACTTCTTGAGGTTGTCCTTCAACCTAAATTATTCTATGAGTCTATGGAATTGTCAAATAGTTAATTAAGCAGGACGAAGAATGTCACTGCAAAGTTCTGAATATTTGACTTAATGTGCAAATTATACTTCTCAAGGAAAAGAGCATTAGAGTCTTGGATAGACCAAGGCAAGAAAAATGATGTACCAAGGACTCACATCACTGAAAAATTATTAGCCATCAGGAAAATGAAGAGGGGGGGAAAAAACCAAAAAACCAAAACCAACCCCAAAATCCACAAACTCGTTAAATGAACGTGATTTTACCATTGCTCATAGCAATGTAAGACTGTGGTGCAGAATATTTAGTGGGAAGCACACATAGAAGCCCCATATTTGTTCTGGAGCAGAGGAGAATTTGAGCTGATGCACTGGATCTAAAGATCCTTGCATGAGAGATCCTGTGTGAATGCCACATTGGCACCAATGATCCTCGCTAGGAGGATCTCGTTTGATACCTGGACTCTCAGATTTAAGCAGGGATCAGAACTCATGAAGACAAACAAGACCATTCTAGGTGCATCTGTTCTCCAGGAATACATAGGTGAGACTTTAAAAGCCAGAATAGTATAGGCAACACTCTTCATTCTTCAGCAGTCTAGTGAGACTACCACAAAGCAAATTCTCTGGGATATTCAAGGATCATTCACTCTTTTTGAACTATTTCATGCTGATAGTAGGAAAAACCACTTTTCTATCAGAAATTTTGGGACTAACTCTACTTTGCTGCCCAGAGGGACTAGATATGGCAGGCATATGGCAAAGTCTTAGGCATCAGTCAGCATTTCAACAGCACTGCCCATAGGTCAGATGTTACCAAACAGAAATGTCAGCAAGCACCTCTGAGTTCAGCTTTGAACTACGTTGTTTCTCTCTAGCAGTAAAAGGCACTTGCAGCATAGTGCAAAACAATAGCTCTGACAATCTTTAAATGCAGACAATGAAAATATTTAATAGCTTTAGGCCTGTTTTGATGCCTTTTCACCTATGCCTGTCCAGCATTTAGCTGTAAAATGTTGTTTTGCAAAATTCAGAGAGGAAAAAGGATTATCAAGAGCAAATAATTTATACTACCTAAACCACATATCTTGAGGTCTGTCTCAGCCATTATTCTCTCATTTCCTTACAGCTTAGTGCTTATGAGGGTAAGTTATGTTCCTTTTCTTTTTCAAAATCTGTTGATTACTGTCTACTTTGCCTAAGTAATTCATATCATCAGAAAAGTTTTTAATTTCACTGCCTCAAAGGTATCCCTAATTATCAGTATATCAGCAGTCAGTAACTATTCTGCTGATACAGACTGAAACATTACGGTCATAATTATTTTTGTTTTAAAAGACTATGTTTTATAACATGCACACAAAATACTAATCAATTATTATGTTCCATGAAATACAGTGGAAAGTGTTGATCTGAAGTAATTTTTAATGGTCTTTGATTATTTTGAAATATCATCTCAAGATCACTGAGTTTAAATTACAATATGGGGGAAAAAACCCAAACAAAATAACGAAAAAACAAAACCAACACAACTTTAAAACCCCTGAAAATTGTGGGAAAAGTTATTTCATAAATAGTAGCTCACTCTTTGCCTTAAGAGAGTTCATCATCAAAGTTGGTAACTGACAGATTGAAATCCTAACAGGATTGGATGTTCTGGGCTAGGGCTCCCAAAAGCACTGCAGCAGTATAACAGTCGATCTGTCTGGGATACATTCTGTTGTACTCCTTGAAGTCAAGTGACCAAAAAGTGATTAGATATAACCTGTTTCCAACTTAATGTTTCAGAATCAGACAATCAGAATTTTTTAACAGCACACGTTTTCTCAGAAAATTTCTGATTAATGCTATACATAGCATAGCTGGGTTCAAATACAGGATTTTTTACATATATAACATGAGTGAATCACAACATGATTATGCTAGCTTTTAAAAGAGAAGACAATGAGGGCTGTTGAATACTTATAGTTTAGGTAATGTATAGAAAACATTAAACATAAGTTATGCAGGACCAATTGAAATGAATGATGACAAGGCTTTGTTTATATTTTAGTCTTCATTTGAATTAGTATTTCAGCTATTTGCTTAAATATTAGCATAGTATAGCTTTTCTTTTCACAGATATTTGAGGCCCATTTGTATCCCCTATGGCTTTTCTTATATAGTTAAATTGGTTTTCACGAACTGAGAATAACATAAATCTAAAGTCCTCTTGTTCACTCTTGCATGCAAATAAGTGTGTTCCTTCATTTAAATTAACCATTTTATCCTTTTACCGATTATTATAGTCAGCAATTGATCAAGAAACTTGCAGATTTGGTCAACACAAAAATTAGAGAAAGTAAATAGCTTATTTTAATACTTTTACACACTTTTGCTTTAAGTAGATTTTTTAAGTTATTTTTTAGCAAAACTTGAATTATTCAGATAATAGGATTTTAATGTGGAGAATAACATAAATCTAGAAACGTTTCTGTTTTTACAGTAGTTGGTAGTATCTGATAGTATCTTTCCAACAAGTTTATCTTTCTCTGTAACACTATGCGGTTTTGCTAGCAAATATAAATACAACAGCTAAACAAAATAAGGCTGATTAGGTAAACATTGATTATCTTAATGTGCATTCTGTTGGATAAGAGCTAAGGTTGCATTAGGAAATTTTGGGTTTTAACGTTCTAATGACTGGTATTAGAGCACTGTCAGTTTCTAATATAGCTAGATTTGGGGTTTGGGTTGGGATTTTATTAGAGTTTTGTTCCATATAGAGAAAACTGAAACCCTGCAGACATTAGACCTTTTCTTAACATCTGAGTCAGAGGATCATTGATTTGAAACTAGTCAAATAATATTAACCAATTTTGAGTTGCAGTATGGAGATAATATTAGAGATGGTCATAATGTCCAAAATTGTATTTTTGTAAGTCTTTGAATTTTGAGAAATTTGAATACTGAAAAAATTGCTGATTCATGGACAGCAGATAAAATTCAATAGTTCTATTGCTTCTTGTGCAGCTATCTCACCTCTCTCTTCTGTACAATGGCTCTAGATAATGACCACTTTCTTACCTGCAACTATAGGGCTAACAGTTACAAAATGATTTCTTAACAGTTACGTGGTATGGATGCCAATACTTGATAGTTAAGAAAACACAATATATTACACTATTTAAATAATAACTTCAGTTGTTTGCAGAAAAAGACAAACCCTCTTGCTGCATTGTCTTATCAGACAGTTTGTGCACTACGAATGCCCCTTAAAACAGCTGGAGATGTTTCACAGCTCTCATTAATAGGCCTATTTCTTTCATTTATTGTCTACAATTGTTATCCTCGTTTTTTTCTCATATATAGTTGAAACATAGAAAATTGTTACTAAGAAGATTCAGAATTCATTTACATCATACCATCAAAGTCTAAGAATAAAATTTAATTAAAAAAGATTTTGGTTGGCTTTTTTTTCAAGAAAAAAGAGGCCCTGATATAGCAAGAAAAAATTTTCAGCAAGCATTTTGAAAAGCATAGCTCTCCGAGAGAGTGCCTGGTCTTTGGACCCAGAAAAGGCCTCATAACCTTCCAGATTTATAATAGCTTTTTTCTTTTATATTGATTTCATTATTTTACTTCTTTCTTGTCGCTGCCAGCCCTGTTTCTATGAGAGCACTGCTTAGGACACATTTCATGAATATTGGACATTTTTTTAATTCGTGATTCAAATGTTTTCATGTATAATATCCACCACTGTGCCAGAATTGACTTGTGGCTTAAACAGCAATTCTTTCTTTGCTGATGCTTTTAACTTTGATGTGTTTTTAAAGAGGTATCACACCCTTTCTCTGTCTTTTTGCTAGATTACTTCTGATACAAACAATTGACAAAATATTTCACAGCCTAGCTTCTAATAGAATAGTAGCTCCTAAGCTAATGTAAATAGTTATGGGAAGCCTATACAGTTCATATCTGTAGAAAGCTGCTTCTAAAGGTGAAATTCTGACTTCTGGCAGTATATTAGAAATACTATGCTAGACTGAACAGGCTGTATTTTTTTCCTTTTCCTCTTCTAAGATCAGCTCCCTACTCACTTTATCATTGTCATTGCTTTTGTCAGCATCTTTTGTAGTTTGATGCTATCTATCTTGAACATGAAGAAAAAGAATCATATTCAGCATTTCAGAATATAATGAAAGCTGATTCCCTTTTTTTTCTAAGGAGAAAGTTTTAGCTGAAGTACTTTGGAATTTATTTTGCTTCCACTGATCTGCACTGATAGCTCATTATCATTCCATCATCAGTTTGTATACTCAGGCTTTTCTTGACTTCAGCTGCTTTCAGTCAGCAAGCTTGTAGAAAAGTTGCCTAGCTAGGAGACATCTCTAGTGAGCAATTCATTCTAACTTAAATGGCTAAGACAAAAGTTGAGCATCTTCTTGGGGTAGATGTTTATTTATTCACATTAATGATATAGATCCAGCAGGATTAGCTCCACCTGGAAAACTAATTTTCAGATAACTTAGGTGTAATGCAGTGAGAAACCCTGATCTTGTATTTCCCTTAATTTAAATATGTACATAATACATAATTTTAAAATTAATTAATTTTATGTTTAAGTTAGAGATTTGTTTTTAAACCAGTGACAGTAAAGTCTAACTAGACATTATGTCCATTTAGGACTCTGATGATCTTGTAAATAAAATTTATATTTTCCAAATAAAAAAAAAAAAAAAAAAAAAAAAAGAGTCTGGTTTCACAATGTATGTATATACATGTACTTGGATAAATAAAAAAATTTTCTTATTTCCAGAAACTTCTTTTAATAAATAAGACGTTGAAAAATTATTTTTACTTAGGTTTACACTTTCATAAATATTATTTATTTTAAGAATTAATAGCTATAAAATTGGTAAACTAATTGACATCTTCAGATCACCATATCATGTGTAAAATTATTAGTTTTCATTTTAGTTATTTGGTGCATTGGCGAGAAAAAAATTTAAATTTCTCGCAAATCTGTAGAACAATATGAAAATATGTAAATGTTCCTCTAAAAAGTTAATCAGCATTTTAAAATAAATTATATCATTGTTCAAACATTTCACTGACAGACCCTCACTGATACTTAGTGCTCAAATGAAGTGTTGAGGTCCAGTGTGTAAGCATTTATTTTAAGCATGATAGACAGTTTGTTGGTTATTAGCACATTATATGGAGACTTTCTGCTGTGCCTTTTGCAACCAGACTTGCCTGTCTCACATTGGCCTTTTTAGCCATCAGTGCACTTGCAGCAAGCGTGAGGAGAGCCCTTCCCAAATCTTCATTCGTGAAGCCTAGCCATGATGATGATGATTGAGAAACAGCTGTAATCCTTATGACTTTGTTAATATCTCAAGGTGTTTCTAAAACATTTAAGTCTGAACTCTGACACAGGGAAATCTAAACTTGTTAAATCATATTTTAAAGAAACCATGTTAATATTTTATATCTGAGACAGCTTACCTATAAAATTTCCACACATTATTAGAGTTTTATTGCTTGCTTCCATCTGTGTAAAAGAGACACAGTGGTTCTATATCCAAGATCTCTGAAAGAAGGCACAGATGTCAAGAGTGTTCTTGCAACACAAATAGGAGGACAAAGAATTATCATCTCTTAATCAAGAATTTGAAAATTGGGCCCCATTCAAATTCCCAGTCACAATATCTACTTTTGGATCTTCAGGACTCAGACATTAATGTTTTCCCCATAGAATGTAATCTATTTATCTTTCTTCTGTAATTTTAATATCAAGTTTAAGTTCTCTACCAGTACTTACCTTTCAGTCTGTTATATGGATGTCTTGACTTTGCAGATTTTCCCCCCAGATAACCTGATGGTGTCAGAAATAGTGTGATCAGCAGGACCAGGGAAGTGATTCTGCCTCTGTACTCAGCACTGTTGAAGCCACACCTCGAATCCTGTGTCCAGTTCTGGGCCACTCACTTCAAGAAAGACATTGAGGTGCTGGAGTGTGTCCAGAGAAGGGCAACAAAGCTGGTAAATGGTTTGGAATGCATGTCCTCTGAGGAGTGGCTGAGAGAGCTGGGGTTGTTTAGCCTGGAAAGAGGAGGCTCAGGACTGACCTTATTACCCTCTGCAACTAACTGAAAGGGGACATTTTAGCCAGGTGGGGGTTGGTCTCTTCTTCCAGGCAAACAGCAGTAGGACAAGAGGACACAGTCTTAAGTTGTTTCAGGGGAGATTTGGGTTGGACATTAGGAAGAATCTCTTGACAGAAAGGGTGATTGGACATTGTAATGGACTGCCCAGGAAGGCGATGGAGTCACCATCCTTGGAGGTGTTTGAGGAAAGACTGGATGTAGCACTTAGTGCCATGGTTTCATTGACATGGTAGTGTTCGGTCATAGGTTGGACTCTGATCTCAGAGGTATTTTCCAGCCTAATTGATTCTGTGATTCTGTGTTTGTCTTCTAGTAGACATTACCAATGATCAAAGATTTAGCGACTATTTTAATCTATCTTCTCCTATTAAATTAATTTATAAATTATCAATAGATCTTTATTACTAGGATTCTAATTCTTATTGTTCTCTCACATGTCTGTTTTATAGTCTACACTAAATTACTGCTTTTCATAAAGCTGTCACATAAAGCTTTATAAAGGTGTGATCATTTTAGGTAAAAATGTGAATTGACTTTGCTATTTGCTAATTGACTATTAAAAAGGAAAAAAAAAACCCACAAAACTTTGGTTACAACTTTTTAAAAGAAATACCAAAGAACTGATGTAATAAGGGAAGGTCTGGATGTACATAACGAGGTAGTTGAAAGTTTACATTTCTCTTTCTGTGCAAAAATATTACCTGAAACATTTCTAGTTTGTCCTGTTTTACTCTATTACCCTATTTGATAAAGAATAGGTAGCTTGACAGGTACACCGTCCCTTTCATTATTTCAAATTCCTTTCTCCAAAACCAGTTATTCTGGGAGAAATATTGTTTTAATGATATGGACACACAGGGGCTAAGACAAGCTCAAGAAATAAAATTTCATTTGTGAACTGATGAGGTTTTGAATTTAAGCCTCCAGTGAAAAAAAGTGGGTATTTCTGGCACCCTATTTTAATCTTTGTTGGATAGCAGAATCCCACAAGCAACATGTGATATTATGATCCATGTGATATTTGAAGTGTTGACCATAATATATATATATAAAACCTGAAAATATGTGAATTTAAGTTTCAACTTGCTGGAAAAATTTAATGCGTAAATGGATTTGGCAATCACAATTAAAATATGATTTCTCCTGCAAACCAATTATAGATTTTGAAGTTGCCACTATTATTAACTATGCCATCCTCTTAACCTACTAAATATAACATTCCATTTTTCTTTTTTTTTTCAACATCTCTTGACAATGACACCAACAGGATAACACTGTCATTCATAGATGCAAATGAATCAGGTCAGGAGGTTGCAGCAATTTCTTAGGCATATGTTTTGAGTTTTGGGGCTATCCTGTGCAGAAGCTGGACTCAATGACCATTGTGCGACCCTTCCATCAGGATATTTTGCAATTCTATGAGTAACACCAAACATTTAAGAGATTCTATTTTTAAATAATAAAATAAGTTAATAGATCTGTTCATATAAAATTTATCCTTACAAAAAAGTATTTTAAATTACCTTCCAGTTCCTGGGAAGAAAATCTGAATTTTCAGGAACAAAAAGCCATATCTCTTCAGATGATTTTTCACCCTGTGGATATGGACCCTTGTTTATTTAAATGCTTTAAAATTCTTGGTCAGATAGCACCTGTTGCAAACAAAGAAAGATACTAGACTACAAGTCTTTCCTAGTCATAGATGTTTCACTTTTTGTCTGTTCTATAATCCAGTGTCAACTACTCTGACTTTATTGCTTTCTGATAATATATTGCATTCAAATATAGCAGGAAATCTGTTAAGTCATTAGATACTGCTTTTATGTAATAGCACGCTTTGATGGTAAAATGAATGACTGAAAATTAAGATTATTCCCTAATACAAGATTATTTTTTGAAATGTACAGTTTCAACTAAATATAAAATTCTGTATTTCTGGACTTTGACCGTGGTTTAATACTGTCAGAACACAATCTTATGGCATATACTCCCAGAATCATAGAAATGTTTGGGTTGGAAGCGACCTTATAGATCACCAGTTTCAATCCTCCTACCATGGAAAGACAACATTCCCTAGACCAGGCTGGTCTGAGTCTCATTCACCAGGACTTGAACACCTCCTGGGAAACTGGTTCCAGTGCCTCACCACCCTTATAGTAAAGAATTTCTTCCTAGTATTTTATCTAATTGGCCCTACTTCAGCTTAAGGTCACTCCCCTTGTCCTGTCACTACATGCCCATATGAAAAGTCACTCCAACTCTCTTGTAGGCATCCTTTAGGTACTAAAAGGCTACTCCCCAGAGTTTCTGTTCTGCAGACTGAACAGCCCCAGCTCTCTCTCAACCTGTCTGCATAGGGAAGGTGTTCCAGCCCTCTGACCATCCTTATGAGGCTCCTCTGCACCTCCTCCAAAAGTCCATATCATTCTTAGATTTGGGACCCTGGAGCTGGATGGAGTAGAGGGGGAGAATCACCTTACTTAATCTGCTAGCCAAGGGAGGTGAATGTTGTTACTGACTCAAATTATTTGCTCAAAATCAAAACAAGACTGGCCCATTCACTGGAGCTTTTTCAAGAACACATATGTAAAATGTAGGATCATTGGTTATTTCATGTTTAGCTATCCTATGCTTCATGGTTACATATTGTCAATGAAACTTATCTTCTGATACTTTGAGATAAAGCTGTCTAAAATGCTTTTCTTTCTTTCAATATTACACATATTTTGATATTCTACTTTCAAATCTCACAACAATATGTCCTTTCTCTTGCCATCCCCATTTTACTGTAAAAGTCAAAAGGGTATAAGCATTTGGTATGACAGATAATTAAACTGCAACAATATACTTGTAATTTTGTCAAGGTCATAATGGTCGTTGCATCTGCTACACATTACAAAGTGAGTGTAATAATTGGTCTTCTGACTTTATCCAAAATTTACAATAGTTGAAAAAAAAATTCTCTCTTAACATTATATGCTTGACTGACTTATTTAACTTGGCAAATAGTGCTCTTATCTTTATCATGAAACATCACAGTTATGATGAAAATTGAACTCTCTGATAGATACAGACCAGAAGCAATTAGAGAATAATTCCAGTAATGCTTTTTAAAGAATAATTTTATCCTTGGAAGACAGTTTTTTCCTTTAGATTTTAAGTATTTCTGTATAATGTCAATACAGACATCATGCTACAGATTTTTATTAGAACAGTAATTTAAAGATTCAGTCTGGTGATTTTTCTAAAAAGCTGTCTAACTATGTAATATTACATTTGTATAAGGTTCACTACTTTTACTGGGGAAAACATGTTTCTGGTAATGTTTCTCATTTTGATTAAGACAAAAAATGTATGGAATTCATCTCCTTCTAAATACAGAATCAGTCATTAGATATATGTCGTTCTGTAAATATATATAAATTTATTTCTAGTCATTGATTCTTATCGTGCCTTTCTCTAAACTAGGAAGTCCTTTAGACTTTGTTTGGTTTTCTTTTGTTTTTCTGTTGAAAATAATTAAAAACTATGATGAATTTTTAAATCTTTGTCACTGAATCAACTTAATTCATTTTGATATGTTTTCTTCATTGCTCTTATGTTTTGTGCTTTTATGTGCACTCTTTCCTGTATATTGTTGTCTAAAAATTGTAGTCATAAAAAGTCAATGAAAATGTACAAACGGAAAACCTCGTTTATCTCTCTGCCTACATTATTTTGTATAAAATCATGCTGAATTGTTTTGTTGTTCTTGTTTGTTTGGTTTTTATTCCTAATTCCAAATGTAACTGAAATTCATCTTGGAACAAAACAAATGGAAAAAGTAGAAAAACCTTCAGTGTCCATAGGTAGAAATTTATTGTTGCAGGAATTTATCCAGGTTCTTTTGAGCAATGTAGAATACAGTGCATGAAGCACAGTATTATGTTATTAAAAACTTCTGAAAAATCAATATCCTAATTTTTGCATGCTATTATCTAGTTTAACAGAAGCTTCATCTTCCACACTGTTATGTCACCATTTAATGTATATTAGCAGAATTTTCCTTTGCCTTTGAAGTGAAATTATGACACATTACCATTTAAAATATTTGTATGGATGCAACTTTTAGGTTAATGGACTGTACAGAGAGTATACTAAATATATTCCACAGAGACTAAAAACTTGCTTTATCCTGAAACATGCACACATCAGCAGAAGCAGAAGCTTCCCCACTGTACTGTATAAAACAGGCTTAATCTCATCTGGAAGGCAGAAAAATTTGGCGTCACTGCAATAATTCATCAACAAAGCTGAGCAGGTAGACAGAAGCAAAAAAGACTTTTTCTCTTTGTTTAGCAAGTATCACATTGTTGTGGTGGATAGAAGTTTTTACTTGAGGTAGAAAATAATATATGCTGTTGCACTGATAGGTATGTTAGCTTAAATGATTGCTGTATCCAACACTAATGGGCTTCAGAAAAGTTGGAAAAAAGCTATTTTATTTTGGAAGTAGAGTCCAGAGGTTTGGATTTTCTCTTCATTGCCAAGGTATATCAGTCCTGATGGTGTGACAGTAGGTCAAGATAAGGAACTAATAGTGTATTGATTTTGCATTGTAAGAATACTATCTATTTTCTCAGATGTTTAAGAGGAGTTGTATAGGTCACTGATGTGAGCAGAGGCTCATGTTGCTAATCTTGTATAGTGTTGTGTGGTTGGGGTTTGTGTTTATGTGAGTTTATTAGTATTTTTTAAACTGCTGTGTTCGCTTTGTAAATACTAAGGGTTGTGGCACTTCAAACTTTGGAACTGTCATCTTGTAATAAAAATTATAAAACAAATAAAAATAAAATAAATGGAAACAAAATTAAGAAGGTAAATACCCAAGGAATTATCTGATACTGAAGATCAATTAGAAACTATCTAATCTGTAACATATCTGCATTCGATTTATTCAATAGTTCAGTTGACAAGGCTTTGGACAATTAAGGATGTAGTGTCTTATTGCATTGCAAGCAATTTATGCTAGTAATTGTTTTTTCTATTGATATATTATAGTTGTTTACATTCTCAGTTAATTCTACACATAGATTAATCAATGTTAAGATACTGAAAAAATACTAGTAACCTAGACAAATATATAGAGGTAATTCCATCTTGTCAAGCCATTACAAAAAATATTATATTTATCACTTCCAATGACAAGATAAAAGCTTGATGTTCTCCAAAATGCTTCTGATTGCAGTAAAATGGAAGTTTTCATAAAAACAGTGTTTTCTGAAATTTCTTTGGCAATGACCTTCTTTTATTTTCTACTTCATAATGAAATGAAACAATACTCAATTCCCACAAATTCTGAATACACATTACATCATTAAAAAAGGGGTTGACTAAAATTACTGTTGACCTTGGCTGTATGCCAGGTGCCTACCAAGCTGCTTTGTCACTTCCTTTTCTCAGCTGGACAGGGGACAGAAATCAAAATGGAAAAGAACTCATGGTTTGAGATAAGCCAATTTACTAAAGCAAAACCGAGAGGTTTAACACACACATAAGCAAAGAGAAAAAACAAAGATTTTATTCTCTACTTCCCACCAGCAGGCGATGTCTGGACACTTCCCAGGAAGCAGGGCTTCCACATTTGTAGCATATAAATTACAAATGTACCCAGATTCCTCCTCCTTTCCTTAGCTTTTATACCTAAGCAGACATTCTATGGTATGAAATATCCCTTTGGTTGAGTCAGCTGTCCTAATTGTGTACCCTCCCAAGATCTTGCCCACTCCCAGCCTACTGATAGTAGAGCTGGAATGTCAGAGACAGTGTTGATGCTCTCTCAGTGCTGCTCAGCAGTAGCCAAAATACTGGTGTGGTATGAATGCCTTTCTAGACACCAATGCAGAGCACAGCACTGTGACAGAAAATGAACTTCATCTTGGTCAGACCCAATACATTTCCAAACTAAAAATTCTGTTTTTATTATTTGAGTATTATAACTGAATATATAGGGCTGGGGGCTTTTTTGATTTGTTTTGTTTTGTTTTTTTTTCCCCCCTCAAGTCTGGCCTATTAGATAGACAAGTTTAGAAAGACTTAATAGTTTCATCTATGTATTTGTAAATTTTGTATTTGTTATCTATTTCTTTCACATTGATATAAGTTTAAACTTCATCTTAGGTACTCATCACAAGGCAAACTTTGTTAGTCTACTTTTGTTTCAAGAAGATGCTTATCTGATCTAAATAAAGTACATTTTATCTGATGGTACTACCTTTACAGCTTTAGTGATGATAAAATTTTTAATCAAGCCTTCAATCTTTTATGTGTTTACTTGTACTGCAATAGTTATGTAGAATTTAGTCAGAATTAAATCTTTTTTTTTTTTTCAAAGTTAAAAAGTTATTTGCTGTCTTTATTTTTGCAAGAACTAAGCAATTAACTTTTAGTGACTCTTTAGCTACTCCATACTAAGTCATGCAATCTGAAGGTCACTCGTCCTCTAGACATTTTAGAAATCCAGGTAGTACATTGTGTTTAAAGCTGCCAATGATTTAAAGTTTTCGGAAGACAAAACCTAAACTTTACAGTGCAAAGATAACAATAATATGTTGGCAGGGATTAGGACACAAGCACTCAGGAATTTTGTATGTGGAAATCTTCATTCACTTATCTATTGGACTATGAATTCTGTTTCATAGATGAAAAACAGTGTATTTAGCAAGGTGTGGTAAAAGGTTAAAGATATTATAAAATAATATGCATATGTCCATACTGATGGTTATATATAATTGCAGTTAAATATACATATATGTAACTGTAGAATATAGTTACAACAAAACCTCTTTAAATCACATATTTAAGACACTAAAAAAATATCAATTTGAAATTGAAAAGTACAGCAGAGTAATAGATTTTTAAAATAACTTTTATGGCACAAAAAGAATAAATATTTTATTATTTCTCATCATCTGTGTCATGTACATAGACTTTAATTACTTTATTCCTCATCTTCCCATGTTAAGATGATTTAACATTCCTCCTTTAAAAGTATTGTTACAATAACAAGCAAAAATTCACACAACTTGATAGGACTACCTTGTGTCACATTGTCTTACTGTCACAAGTCTCATCAAATGGCATTTTAATGCACATTAATCGAAATAATAATTCCTTCCTATATAGCCTATAGTTCAAAGTAACTTGTCTGAGAGATATATTTCAGTGAAGGGGATGGATGAAAAAAAAAATTTCCAATAAACATATTTTATACAGCACACTTGTTTTATGGAATATATATTTTCCAATATAACCTGGTGTGATGGGTTTGATAAATCCCCAAAAACTCAGATTAAGGTTTTAGTTTTAGCTAGGCCCCAATTCTGTGGGTCATGTGGTTAGGGACAAGTATCA
>JAWWEU010000111.1:89204917-89264151 GCA_035583155.1 Acropternis orthonyx
ATCCCTGTTTTGTTTGGTTGTTTTTTTGGTTTTTTGGGTTTTTTTTGTTTTTTTTTTTTTTTTTTCCAGAATATGCAGGTATTTTTCTTGGAGAGGGAGAGCAGAATATGTAACCACTAACTACAATGTCACTTTCATGCATCAAGTGAATAATATGAATTCCAATGACAAAGCAAGAGGGGAGAAATAAAGTGTTTTAAAGATTTGAAGATCAGACTTCTGAAGATTTGAGAATGTATTTGTTCTATGCTTGCTAATAGTAAATCTCAGATATATTTTTTGAAGTTCCTAACATCATCTCTCAGAATATCCTAGGCAATAACTGGCAAAATATGTCTGTAGACATTTTGACATTGCTTAGTAGTATGTTTGCAATTGTGTACAGACCGTAGACTTCACTTTTGAGATTAAAAGTACTTTCTATGTGGTTTTGTGTTAGCAGCGCTGGGACATTTTTCCTATGCATGTCTGACATTTCCATGATACACATACATCTGATTTTATTTGCTTTCAGAAAATAAATCTACTCCTTCTGAATGATGTGTTTACATGTCTTACATGTCTTCTCTATTTGTTTTTGGTTTTGTGTGCAAGTTGGTAACACATTCGGTTTTCAGTTTCACTGTCTTCAGGGACCAAACACAGTCAATTCAAGTGGATGGGAGTTGCCCCTCAAGCATTCCCTGAGTAAATGTGAAATTTTGAAAGGGGATTACACTTTGTAAGTAATCCTATGCAATCTTAAATAAATCTAATCCAAAATCTTCATTCTGGTGCAGGACCTACCTCAAGAAGCTGTGTCACGCCTTGACCCTGAGTAACATCAGCAGAGATATCCTGATGCCCCTTACAATCTTTAAATATATAGCAACAAGATTCTGATTTCTGAGATTAACACATGGGGAAAGGGTGACTCTTTAAATAGTGAAATATGGAGATCTATGGGTGAAATGGATTAAATTCAAGTCTGAAAATAATTTTCCTCTTATCTAATCTGGTCTTGTTCTCCAGACAAACTTTTATTAATTTAGAGGCTCTGCATGCATGGAATCCAATGAAAGCTGCTTTCTTTTCACCATTTTTGAGATTTAGCTTTGAGCTAATTTCCAGTTGTAAATGTTTCCTTGTCCTTTCTACTGCAGGCTCTCTTCTCAACCACATCATCCCATTTATAGAAGGTTTTCCAAAACTGAGAACTCTCCAGTGAGCTCAGTCTAATCTACACCTTGGAAGGCTTTCTTGCTGGAAGCTCAGGGCCAAATAAGTGGACAAGCTTCTTTCCTCTCTTCAGTCACACTTTCTTTAGGTGAAGACAGTACAAAAGAAATGGCATATGACATTGGTACAACTAAATAGTTAAGCCATTGTCAACAGCTCCAAGTTAATTTTGATATAGAGTCAGTCAAGTATAAAATGCAGCAGATGTTATGTATCTGATTCTGTCCTGAGACAGTCTAACTGTACTTGTGAACTTAAATACAGGGGACAAACTTAGCTGTTTGGTTTGTACTGTGTATGTACCAGGATTGCGGTATAGACTAGTTGTCAGGGCATTCTGTTTTGAATGGAAGAGACAGATTTTGTATCTGAATAGTTAAGGTAGAAACTAAAGTTATGCTTTTAATTTCCTGACTGAATACCTCAAGTAAATAGTCTTCTTAGCAAAAGTTTATAAATAGCTATATGTCTATTCTCAAAACAGGGCCAAATTATTTGTCTAAAATCATACCAGAATGGGGAACTGTTAGCCACTACACTTTACAATTCAAAACCAATATAGTTAAAAAAAACAAAGTACTATCTAACAACTGTGAGATAGTTTACCATAGCATATTTCTGGAAGTAGGAAAAAAAATGAGATTAACTTAAAGACAGGTCAATCAGTAGCCACTGCTGCAATCACTAATCAGTACTGAATAACATGACCAATTGCAATTTACTCACACTTGCTCCATTTCACATTCCCTTTTCCCAGATGTCTATTACTGGCTAGAGTTAGAGACAGAATACCAGAAGATGCAGCTGCTCCTGAAACATAAGCTGTCAAAGCTCTGGTTTACAAGCCCTAATATGAATGTGGTCACATAAACAGATGCTTAAGTATAGTAGATGGTAGAGTTTCTGCTAGAGGTTTTCTGGCATTTCATGTTAGTAAGGTAACATCGTTCTCATCTGTTTTCTCATTTATCTATTGTGCATCCCATGCTTAGATATAAATTTAGAATTCATTTCTTATGCAGCACAGAAACTTACATGCTTAGTTATTTAGAATGAAGTGTTTAAAATTCAGTGTATCAATCCTGTAGATGGTATAGAAGAAAATGAAACATTTATGTCCTGTTATTTCTTCAGGAAATGCTCTATCTTTAGTTCACACATACGAATTTCATAAATCTAACTGGGCATCTAAAAGGTGTGGAGTTTCTGAGTGTGTTTGCGCCTTGGTAAATAAAGAGCTTTATTTTCAAAGTTCTTCATATTGGGATGAAAATGTTCTGAACCCCAAAAAACACTATTTGATTTACACAGTGATGCTCTTTTTTCTGATGTTTTCCTGAGAGATTTAGTATAGAAATAGTTCCATTTGAAACTGCAAAGAAAGAATAGAGGAATATAACAAAATTATGGATTCATGTATGTCCAAATGTACCTATCTTTTCAGAAAGGCCTTGAAGAGCATAAAAATTACCTTCATGAATGAAGAAATTCATTGAAAGCTGTGAAATGCAAAGTTCATCACTACTGGCTTATGCTGTTCCTTGGCTGGATGACTCTGAAAGCTGGGATAACTAAACCAGCGCCATTTATGGGCACTTTCCTAAGTATTTGCAATTGGCCTCTACAAGAGTCAAGAAACAAGATATGCAGGTCTTTGTTCTATTCAAGGGCTATTGAGTATTATATAGAAAATTATATAAGAAAATATATATAAGAAAAAAGAAAAATATATAAGAAAATTATATAGCCAAAGAGGTGTGATAAAAATAAAGCTATTATTCATGAAGCATCAGGTTTTTTTCTTTGATTATCACAATTATCACATTGGTATCATCTTTGCTTATCCCAAGATTTAAATCAAGTTGGCATCCTTAGCATATACTCAATTATTCATCATCTTATCCAGTCCACTACCCACACAAAAGGCAGAACTCCTTGCCGACAAGATGGCAAGAAATATTTAAGATGACATAAACCAAACTCCCACGTCTACGGTATCTTTAGCAAGAGTCATTTTGTAATTGATGTGAAAAATATTATAGTCTCAGCCCAGTTATTAGCTCAGTAAATTTTATTTTGACAATACAAAGTCTGATGGCAGATACCTTAATGATCATATCCCAGTCCGTCAATTATTTTATGTACACTGTGGAAAAAGAAAAACCTATAAATTTAATGGACTTTCCCATCCACCACCTTCAGTAGTATGGTTTAAATCCATCTGCCTGCTATGGCACTTTCTCCTAAGTCTCATCAAATGGCAATGCAGAATAATCATGGTTAACAAACACTGAAGCTGCTTGTTGAATCACTTTTATGAATTATCATAGAATAGAGAAAACAGCTGGAGTGTTTTCAAGGAAAAAGTTCAAATCAACAGATGTGCTTCACAAAGGCAAGCAAATAAAATTCAACTTCAAACATATTGTATGCCTCAAAGCAGATCTAATTAAATACATTTCACTTATATTGTGTACGTTTGATAATCAGGCCATGAAGTATATTTGATTTTTTTTTTTTTCTGATTAAAAGCATACATCTTTAAACTCTTACTAGTGCAGCTTTACTTTTGAGTTGTCATTGTTTGTAGGGAGATTAATAGTTTTAACAAAGCACACTGAATCATAGAATCATAGAATGTTAAGGGTTTGAAGGGGCCTCGTCTAGTGCCAACCCTTGCCTGCCATAATTGAGTAATTTACACCACAAAGTTACCTAACAGTGCTCAGAATTTCATATTAATTTTTTGCAGACTTTGTTGATCACACTTCAGTGACTGCTTTGGTTATATGTCTAGGACTATTTAGGATCATATGTTTTTTTCTGTAATCAAATTTCTCCTAGGGATACTACTGTCCTTGAGCAGCTGCTCTACCTGTCACACTGAGCAGACAAAATGTCTATTTTGAGGTGCAGAAGCAGCTGGGTTTCCTTAGTAGGTGCTAAAGCAAATCTCAGTCAGTGCCTAAGAGTTTACACTAAGTTCTGGTCCCTTATGTCATTCTTATTTAAATAATTCCTTTTTCAGCTAAGGTCTTTGTCAAAATGAGCACTATTATCACTAAATTTACGGTATTTCATCTGTTTTACTCTCTGTGTGAAAAAAAGTGGGACAGTAATTTTCACTACTGGCTTTGATGAGTGTTCTGTAAAGACCTCTGTTTTCATTTTTATCTAGCTACATTAAAAAAAATAGATCAGCGTACTTTCTCTAAAATGGAAAAAAAAAAAAAAGGAAGGGGGGGAAAAAAAAGCTACAAATCAAAACCAATATCCTACCTGCAAGGCAGTAGCAGGTAAAACTATCCTAATATTAAAATGCACACATTTTTATTGTTTATCTTCATAATTGAAAATAGCTCAAATAATTTTCCATTTCTATGTGACAGATATAAATGGATAATTAACACCTGAAAAAAAAAAAAAAAAAAAAGAAAGAAAAATTGCCAAAATTTAAAATAGTATCATAGAGTCGATTAGGTTAGAAAATACCTTTCAGTCTACCACTAAACCATGTCCCTAAGTGCCACGTCCGCACCTCTTTAATATACGTCCAGGGATGGTGACAACCACATAATTAAAAACTCTGTGCTATACAGGACAGATTTTCTAATCTTTGTTACACACCCCTTCTTTCCAAGTCACAGTGAAGCTTAGTTGCATAGCCTACAACTGAAGAGCATTTATAGTATAAAGATCAACCTATTTCCATTGTCAGTCTTCACTCAAAAGACATTCAGAATTGGAGGTTGAAACTGCTTTTTAGGGTTCAATAGGATTGCAGAAGATTCTGCAGGAAAATTCTCTTAACTTTTTTCTGCATTTGCTATATATAAAGTACTGCATTTCTGCAAAAGCTATTGGTATCTTATTTCAGTGAGTACTCAGCTATCTTCTACTTTGAAAAGAAAACAAGTTCTACCCTAAATAAGTACTTACATCTAAGGTAAAAACAAGGGACAGAGGTGAAAATACTTTTTCTTTGACAGTTGTGGTGGGTGGGTCCTGGGTAGCAGCCAAAGACCCTCACTAACGAGGGGAATACCTCAGGGAGTACAGGAAAATTTTGAAGGAAAACAACTGAAGAACCTTATGAGTTGAAATAAAGACAGAGAACTTATTCACCGTTTACTCTCACGGGCAAAACAGGCTTTACTTTGGGAATTTAATTTAGTGTATTGTCAATTAACATAGCATAAATATTTTTCTTAGTATTAAAGGATATGGAATTTTTAAAAAATAATGTTTTCAGAGTAATGTAGGCCATATTCTTCAGTGAAACTAGGGTGAAAAGAGCAGAAATTTCTATTTCTCTCTAACATTACAGGCTTAAGCCAAAACTATATGGATAAAATGCAAAAAATTGTGTGCATGGTTTTTAACAGACTTACTCCAGTGAAGATATCTGGGTTTTGTTGTTTTGGACTGGAGGGCTGGGAAGGCTGCTGTGCAGGAAAGATGCAGAACATTTTGCTTTGTAGTTGTCAGATTTTGCAGTTCTATTGTCAACACTAGACTTCCATCAGCTACATGCCTATGGGGATCAGAAAGCTTGTGACTGAAATATAATAAAATGTTGAAGAACCTCTTTAGTCGGTTTAGCTCCATAAATGCAGACTGCAAACAGCTATTTTAGATCTAAATTAACTGTAAGGAATCAAAAGGCTGTGAGAATGTGTTGAAGTACCCTCAGGTGATTTTAGAATGAAGGTCTTCCCTCTTCATGAAGCATTGTTCTTGCTAAACTAGCATAAATATACTTCTCAACTACTTTATTAAAAAGCAAAAATTATGTTAGACAAAGAAGACTTTCCAACAGAGTTTTGAAATTTATGTGGCCAAATAACATGTGAATCATTTTATTTCAGTTTTGGAACTCTGCATCCACTTTTGTCATCTTACTATATTTGTGGCTATAATTTTATAACAAATGAAAAAAAAATTAAATTTTTATTATGCAAGTTCAATAGTTTTATCCTTTTGAAGTACATAATATGAAATCTGATAAATGATAGATAAATGATAGTTGAGATGAAAGGCTTGTTAACAGTTATAGAACTGAAATAATTGTGGACCAGGTTGATGGCTTTTACTAATAATAGTTTTTTAACAGTTCTTAAGTTTCTTATTCTCCGAAAATTCAAATAATATCAGGTTTAGTGGATTTTTATTTTTCATCCAGTGATACCTACTGTACTTGGTGCTATTACCTGCATGACACAAACGACACTGTAAACTTACTAAAAGTTTTGTTATTATATGTTATGGTTTGCCTGGGCTGTTACTTTTTAAAATGCACTTGGCTGTGCAACTGACATTACATATACTATGCTTCTGGAGTATATTATTTTTAAAATTGAGAATTTGGTGCCTAACAGAATTCTGATAAAAAGCTGTTTTGAATTTCAGAAAAAAATCTGTGAACATTTTAGAATAGTCATAGAAGTGTTAATGAGTCTGGATTATCCAAGAATTTGGTATTATTCATGAAATCACAGTACACTGAACTCTGTGTTCTATTAACAGAAATAATTAACCCCCTGCAATGATTGTTTGCTTGGACAGGAAAGGATTGCAGAATCACAGAATCCTCTGAACTGGAAGGAACCCACAAGGATCATCAAGTCCAAATCTTAAGTGAATGGCCCCTGTGGGGATTGAACCTGTGACCTTGGCATTCTTATCAAATAAGTATTATTTTTTAGATAAGAAAGTATAAAAACTTCATTTTGGTTTTGTTGTTGTTTTCTCTTGGTTTATTTTTTGATTGTTTGTTTGGTTTTGTTTTGGTTTGGTTTGGTTTTTATTCTTTTTAAAATTTGAGTAATAGATTTTTGTATGTATAATACAGCAACATATAGGAACACTTCCAGTAACTCGTTTAATTGACTCTCCTTTTGCTACACCTTATCACAATTCCTTCTGCAAATAGGTATCATTACCTCCCAGTCACCAGGAGCTTGTCTCAGGAGAGTTAACACATTTTTTCAAGTTCATTAACTTTCTCATGATCATCACTTGAAATGCTTGAATGATCAAATCTCATTTTCCTAAAGCCTATAACTTACCTCTGTAAACTCATCTTTTACAGCAATCTCCTCTGTGTATATGAGACATTGTTAGCACTCCTTCAGACATTCATTGGAAAATAACTTAAGCTTTTGATACTGTCTCTGACAGGATCCTTCTGGACAAAATATCCAGCACACAGCTGGATAAACACATCATATGGTGGGTGAAGAATTGGCTCACGGGTCAAGCACAGAGGGTAATAGTGAATGGGGGAACATCAGACTGGTGACCTGTCACTAGTGGGGTTCCTCAGGGCTCCATCTGAGACTCAGTGCTCTTCAACATCTTCATTAATGACTTGGACACAGGACTGGAAAGGATATAAAGCAAGTTTACAGATGACACAAAACTGAAGGAGCTGTTGGCTTGCTCGAAGGCAGGGCTGAGCAATCACCAACCATATGAAGTTCAACAAGGGAAAGTGCCTGATTCTGCACCTGGGATGGGGCTACCCTGGATGTTTGTACAGACTGGGGAATGAGATGCTGGAAATCAGTGCCATGGAAAGGGAGCTGGGGGTCCTGGTTGATGGGAAGTTTAATACGAGTAAGCAGTGCCCTGGCAGCCAGGAGGGCCAACTCTGTCCTGGAAGACATCAGGCAAAGCATTGCCAGCTGGTGGAGGGAGGGAATTGTCCTGCTCTGCTCTGCACTGAGGCAGCCTCATCTTGCATATTGTGTGCAGTTTTGGGCACTTGGTGTGTTCAGCCTGGAGAGGAGGAGACTGAGGGGAGACCTCATTGCAGTCTACAGCTTCCTAGTGAGGGGAAGAGGAGGGACAGACACTGACCTATTCTCTTTGGTGATCAGTGACAAGACCTAAGAGAATGGCCTGAAGTGGTGTTCAGGGAATATTTAGATATTAGAAAAACGTTCTTCACCCAGAGGATATTCGGGTACTGAAATAGTCTCCCCAGGAAAGTGGTCACAACACCAAACCTGACAGGTTATTGATACTCTCAGGCACATGGTGTGACTCTTAGGGATGGTCCTGTGCAAGATTAAGAGTTAGACCCAATGATCCTGGTGGATCCCTTCTGACTCAGCACATTCTGTGATTCTGTGATTATGCCTGCTACCTCAGAAGTTTATTTACTTAAAGACTGGAATAGACACTGATTATAAATCAGGGGAATGTATGTTACTAACCATGACTCAAAAATTATTGGAGTGTCTTCTCTGAGCAGTCTACTTATTTCCTTTTCATTCTAGAGTGTCAGTGCTGCTCTAAATATTCTATACTGTAGTCAACCTATGACCAAAAATTTGAGCTGGCTCTGTAGTACATGATCAGGTGGTTTCTCTTGCATATCTTGTACTGTGACTATCTGTATAATTTCACTATAAATTTGAAAGAATTGAATTTAATGTAGTTCTAGTGCTTAGAGGATTAAAATAATTTTCTATTTGAACTATAAGTATGATCATGGAAGAAGGAACTATTTAAGAGGATTACTTGTGTGACTGGATTTATACTATGAGGCCAATGTCAGGCCAAAGTTTCACCCTTAATTCTGTCAGGTCTTGTTTCGTGGCTTTAGAAGTCAAAACTTCAAGAGTTTTATGTATCCTTTTGTAATGATACATTATATCCACAAAGTTGAAAGATGCATCTGCTAGAGAAGGCCTAGGGAAAGATTAATAGCAAATGTACAGCTCAAAAAAATCCCACTCGCTGAAAGGCTATTACAGGTTTAAACGGGGGCAATCAGTTTAAGATATAGGGAGGAAATTAAAGGGACATTCAACAACTGTACAGTGGGAATACAAAAATATTCTGAGAATAAAATATACCAAATGAAAAATTATAATTAATAATATTGGAAAAGGAAGGCATGGGGGGACAGAAGACACTGAAGTTCTGCAGGTAATGCAGTTCTAATGACTTTCTAGAAAAGTTAGTACCTTCCCGACCCTGCTATAAATTTTTTACTGTAACATTTTTTAATTTGCAGAATGAGTCTGGGTAGATATATGGCAGTAGGTATTTTTCTTCTTCTACACTTATGCAAACCAATGTGCTAGCATCTTGTTATGTGATCAGCTATAGGGATGTTATGCCTCACAATTAATAAGTAGTGATTGAGAGATATAATGACACAGATAAAACACATACTAAGTTAGAAAAAAGCTAATAAAAATGTAAGAACAAAAAAAAAAAAATTGTGATAGTTACATCACAAGTGTATTGCTAACCAAAACTAAAATTTTAATTTACTTTCAAGAATTTCAGTAAAATCTATAATATGCTTTCAATAAGACAGAGTAAAAGGAGAAATTTGTATTTAAATTATGCTGAACAGTATGGTTGAGCAGTTCTTTAGGTAAGCCACTGTCAGAGTCCAATAATCTCTGTTTAAATTCTTTTACATAGCCCACATATAGAAGGTTTAAATTTTGATTTAAAATTTACTTAGCAAAATGTAGCAAAAATTGCAATATGCCATTCACTTGCAATGCCAGTAAAATCACCATTACCAGTATCTAGAACATGCTCTCTGTCACAACTCTGGGTGGTTCAAATCATCACTAAGGAAAATGTGAATTGTAACCAAGTCAAACCCTTTGCTCTCTTCAAAATTCTCTTGATAGCTGTCTGATTTTTTATACTCCCCATTGGGTTTAGTCATATATTCACTCCTCTTCCCCATGCTGGTCTGGCTAGTTTAAGGAGTTGTTCATACTTTTAATGAGCTCAAAGAGAAACATTTTCACCACCAGCTGATCCACTCAATTGACAAGCTGCTTATCTAAAACAAAGACCAACCTTTGGTCCCCTTTGTGTTAAGATAAAGTCAGCTTCTTTGAAACAGCTGTGATCAGTCATATCCTGTATTATTCCCTGAGATTCATGGACACATTGCCCTTGCTCATCTCCTCTGAGCCTTCTTCCGTTTTAGAGGTTTATAGTTATAGCACCCCTCATGTGAAAACTTGTCCTCTGATTAGTATTGTCTGCCTTTAGATTTTTGTGGAAGCTGTTGGATCACAGGCTCATAGACTTATAGAATATCCTGAGCTGGAAGAGACTCACAAGGATCATCGAAGTCCAACTCTGTCCCTTCACAGAAGAGCTGCAAGAATCATATCATGTGCCTGAAAGCATTGCCGAAATGCTTCTTGAACGCTGACAAACTTGATGCTGTGTCTCTAGGACAGTCTTGAGAAAGGAGGTTGGACCAGATCACCCACTGTGGTCCCTTCCAAAGTGACTTATTCTGTGATCCTGTAACCACTTCCCTGAGGAGCCTGTTCCAGTGGCCACCTACCCTCTGGGTGAAGAACCTCTTCCTAATACCCAAACTAAACCCTCCCTGATGCAGCTTCATGCCATTCCCTTGGGTCCTCTCACTGGTCACCAGAGAGGAGGGATCAACACCTGTCCCTCTGTTTTCCCTCATGAGGAGGCTCTAGACTGCAATAAGGTCTCCCCTCAGTCTTCTCCATGCTGAACAGACCAAGTGCCCTCAGCTGCTCCTCATGAGGTCTCTCCTTTCCAATAATCACCACCAATATACAGTATTTAAGAGAAAATATTCTGAACAAATTACTATCCATTTTACATAAATACTAAACAAAATATATAAATGTTAACATACTATTACTTTTTCTTGGGGTTGTTAAGCTTGCTTATATCCACGGCCAATAATTATCCATGACCTTTTCTAGACATGATTAATATTTGATAACATTCACAGAAACTTGAAAATTTCTATCAAACTCATATTAGCTATTTATAAACTTGGAAGGTTTGTTTATAACTTTTCTGGGCAAATATTTGCAACCCTGCATTTCCTTAGCCTTCTATCTAGACTTCAGAAATTATATTTGATGATTTGAACTTTCTCTGTTTATGGTCTAGGCTGGCCATTCATAAACCATCTCTTCCCTAAAAGCTGAACAAACAAGTTTTACAGACCCATGAGCTTTATCATAGATCATGATACATTTAATATACAACTTCTGCTTCGTATTCTGTTAGAACCTTTCTAGATCCTGCCCAAATCTTGACTGTAATAAAGCTAGTAGCAACACTGTGTGCTGTGGAGTCATAAGGGTTCAATTGCTCAAAGAAAAAAAGCCATCATATTCTCAGATGAGTGAGTTAACCCATGACAGTTAAGATAGCTCAGGGTTTGTGTGCACTGCTTTTGAATATTTTAAATACTGTAACCCTAGCCATGAGGAGCTTCCTATTTCAGTCTTAACAACAGTATCATGAGAACAGTAGTAAGACTATCTTATGATTTATTAAGTATAGTTGGACATTTTTAAGAAACTGAAATAAGCATAAAATACCAGCAGACTGTGGTCTTTAAAGACTGAGCCTTTACATGTGAACATATCTGTTCCCCACTCTAGTCTTGTTGAAATGAAATGAATTTGCACCAGGAAAAGTTCAGATTGGACATTACGAAAAGATTCCTCACTGAGAGGGAGGTCAGTCACTGTAACAGGGTTGTCAAGGAAGTGGTCATAACCAAGCCTGACAAAGTTCAAGGAAGACATGGATGATGCTCTTAGTCATATGGTTTATTTTTAAGTAATCTTGTGAGGAGCAGGGTGTTGGACCTGATTATCCTTATAGGTCCCTTCCAATTTGAGGTACTGTATGGTTCTAAACCCTTAAAGCAACAAATTAAAACAGATCAAGGAGATCCAGAGGATCATTATGAGAAAGAAATCTCTTCTTACTTACTCTCCCAACAGAGATTAAAAGTAGGTTTTGTGAAGCAACAATTCTCAGTGAAAGCACAGTATGAATTCAGAAATATCATAGCCATACAGCTAAACATCCCTTTTCCTCTTTCCCTTCCTAAGTCCTTCAGAGACTTTGCTGACTGAGGTGCATGGACCCTGGCTGGATACCAGGTACTCACCAAGCTACTCTATCATTCCCCCTCATCAGTTCAAAGAGAGAGGGAAATATGATTTTCTCTACCTCCTCCCCCTGAGCAACACAGAAGGATGGGAAATGGGGATTCCAGTCAGTTCATCAGAAGTTGTCTCTGATGCTCCTTTCTCCTCACACTCTTCCTCTGCTCCAGGATGGAGTCCCACCCAGACAAAATAATCCTTCATGAACTTCTCCAGCACGCGCTGCAGAGGGACAGCCTGCCTCACCACAGAGGTCTTCAGCACAGTTTGCAGGAGTATCTCTGCTCCAGCACGTGGGGCACCACCTTCCCTCCTTCACTGACTTCGGTGTCTGGAGAGTTGTTACTCTCACATATTTTCACTCCTGTCTTCTCCAGGTGCTGTTGCACAGCATGTTTTTTCCTCCTTCTTAATGTGGTGAGGTACTCTCACTGTCACTGAGGAGCTTGGTCATGGCCAGTGGCAGGTCTGTCTTGGAGCTGTCTGGCATTGACTGTTGGACATGGGAAAAGCTTCTAGCAGCTTTTCACAGAAGTGATTGCTACAGCTCCCCCTGATACCAAAGCCTTGACATGTAAATGCAAAACTAAAAGAGGTTTCATCTACAGAAAACACCCCCCTGGAATACTGAATGTTTATTTAAGGAATACCATATTTATAACTTATTTTCCCCACCATAGGCTCGTATCAACAATGTCAATGAGACTTGTTTTAACGTGTTTCTGTTTGTGCATAATCCCCCCAGTCCTATCAGTGGGGACTACTTAGAAGAGTCTTTCTCCCAGTTCTTCATTCTCTCCCATCAGGTATTTATACCTGATAGAGATAAGACCCACCATGAGCCTTCTTTCTTCCAGGTTAAAGAGTTCCAACTCTCAGCTTAACCTCATATAAAAGATGCTTCAGTCCCTTAAGCATCCTAGTGGCCCTTCTCTGGATACAGCCCAGTATTTCCATAGCCTTCTTGTACTTAGGAGCCCAGAATTGGACACAGAACTCCTGACTGGACACAGTCCCGGGCAACCTCTCTGCATGAGCAGGAGTTTTGGAGAAGACCATCTCCAGAGGCACCTTGAAACCATTCTGAGATTTTGTTAAAGCCAAATATGGAACTCTAAATTCAAATTACAGTTATCTATGTAAAACTAGGTATTCTCTTGCAAACAATCTACAACGGTAGGTTCATTTTAGTATCACATCCTTGACTGTAATACTTCAACTTTGATATTTGATTCTCTATGTCAGGTATCACTTTTATAGCAGGTCTTTTCCACAGGAACCAAGTCCATGTGCAACAAATCTTGACTTGCAATGAAATAATTTATCTGTTTTAGCATTCCTGTCTTCCAGATGACTTAAAAGTCAATAAAAATTCAGCTATCATTCTACAAAAAAAATTACATATTTTCAGGAATCATGTAATAATTAAAAAATCTGTTTGCTTCAGAATTTTTCTGTCTATATTTGTGTGTGACACAATATAGTATGCTATGCAAAGAAGGATTAATAAACTTCTAGATTAGGTATACTGAAATGTTACATTTTTTAGAGTTGAGAAATGTATATGTTTGCAGTATTTGGATAATGAAGACACGCATCTTTATTTTATATAAAATAACTTGCAAAATCTGTTCTTTTTCTAGAGACCAGATAAGAAACACCTCTCAGATGCACAGATTTTAAGAGCCAGTGATGCTTAATTCTGATAAAAGATCATAAGAAGTGAAAACAATTTGTGACAATTGAATTTCACAGATGGAAAAGTAGAGTAATATTATTGCAAAATGCAGGATCATGAATTAAATCATACATAAAATAAAAGCAATTGCAAATGCCTCAAATGGATATTGAAATCTCAAAGTATAGTTCATGTACTTCAATGTGTTAAGGAATTCAACAGACAAAATATTTTAATCAGATACTGCTTTTTGAATAAGAATGCTTATGTGCAAAACAAGCTGGCACGATACCAGAAAACTACAAGACCCAAAAGTGAGAAGAAAACAAAATTAGGTTGCAAATCACAATTATGTGAGGTGAATTCCCTGATAAATTAGTCAATATAGCTTATACTAATACCTTTTTCATTCAATATTTGTGGAAAAGAAATTGCTATGAATCACAAATATTTTATAGCTTCTAGAATGTTGATACAGCATTCTGAAAAGCGTCAGAAAAGCTTTTTCTACAATAAGTTGAATTAACTATTAACATAACAGTTAAAATAATATTCCAAATTTACTATATTTTAAACATTGGGTATAAGTCTTCTTAATGTTGAAGACTTCTTCTATGCTAAAGACAGAACTATGACTGATGTTATCAGTAACTAAGGTTAAAAAAAATCTAGAATTTAGGAAAAAAATTCCAGTGTCTTCATTTCAATGCTGCATAACATTGTCAATACCAAAAGTTTCTGTAAACCCCGAAACCTTTCCCCTAGTTCTTAAATTATCAAGTTTAGGTTAAACATTTTTTTTTTTTCAATCACTCTTATCAAGAGCTAGACAATATATCACCTGATTTGCCTTTAGGACTCACATAGTTCTCAGCGTGAACAGTTGATTTTATAAGTTTCTATACTTCTGTCCCCATCATCTGAAAGATTATATAAATTTTATTTGTTTCCCTGTATTTTGCTGAGTTTTCCATAATATGTGAAAATAAGTGTGGATGGGTAGCAGAGAAGAAAATTATATATGTATTCTGTCCTAACTGATGCATATGGTTATCCCTGTGGAAAGAGGGAAAGATTGTTCATTGTCTAATTGCAGCTCAGTCTGAGCTTTGAAGAAGCTCTTGCAATGCAGGTGGTGAGCCAGAACCTCAGTAAGCAAGGACTGTCAAAGATAAGCAGAGCCAGGGAGATGTTGGACAGAATAGGGAGCAGCTTTCAGAGACTACAGGAAATACAGACTGGTTTTTTTTTTTTTTTTTTTTTTTTTTACTTAGACACAATAGTGTAGTTTTTCAGTCAAAAAAGCCTTTGAAAATTGCTGGATCACAGGAAAGGGTATACCATTCGGTTACACCACGGATATTAGTAATGTTGCTTAAAAAATCCTTCTGATCAACTCTAACAATGCTAGAAGTTCAAAACCATTTGACTTCTGAAATAAATTAAAAAGGGTTGCATCTATTTCAAAGCTGTAATTGTTTTGGGGTCATCCACCATCTATTAGCTTTTAGTTTCACAATTTATGGAAAGATTCTTTTATCACCTTTTTCAGATGTTCTAAGAGTTTTGTTTAGCTTTTTTTTTTATTTTTTTTTTCCCCCCTGAGCTGTGCTGAGTTTTACAAATGCATGCTGGGGAAATGAAGTGCTCTCAGCAGGAAGCATTGAACCAGTTTCTGTTTTGCTCTGACAATTGCAGTATGCATGCTTCCCTCAGAGCTAAAAGCTCTGCACCTCTTTCATGAATGATCAGAAGAACAGAAGAAATATCTCAGAGTTGTTGGAAAAATCAATTTTCTGAGATTATTGTGAGATTCTGAATACAATTTAGGTATATTACCCATCCAAAATCTGTTAGACCAATGTTGCTTTAAGGAAAAAAAAAAATCATATACCACTGCAAATTAATTTTGTTGTATTAATAACCTATTTCCTCTGAGCCAGGAAGCATTTCTGCTTTGACTATTAACACAAGTATAGTTGAATAAAATCATCACTTGAATTAAAGCAGCATGAGGTCCAAACCACATCTTTCCAGACAATTAAATTCAAGCACAATCTCATCAGTTTTATAAAACTCTGTACTATCATGTGTGTCTGCAACTGAAACAGGTGACAAGATGCCTGCTTCCTCACAAGTAGAGTTTGAATACTGTTCCAGGAATGCTAAGACATTTATGTCAGCAAAATACAATTCATTGTGATCACTATTTGTGATGAGAATCTGGACAATAATGTTGGTTTGATTTTTTTTCCCTATACACAGTTTGTTTGTTCCCCGCCATCAGTTAAAATCTTCTTTTGAGAATTATTTATAGAGTTTTGGTTACATCCTGAGTGTCCCTTTTAGTTGAGGTTTTAGGAGAACTGCAAGTTCATTTCTACACTACACTTGTTAGCCATTTCATTCTGACATCAAGATTGAAATTCTCTTATACAAGCCCACATGATGCTTTCTTCAAAATTTAGATTAAAATTCTGTTCATCTCATCTTGACTGTAGTGGAAGGGTTTGTTTTGGTTTATACCTTACTTTTTTGTGCCATATGTGAAAGAGATTTTCTCCATGTACTTGCTGCGGCTTAATTCAGATAGATAGAATTCAGGTTATTGACAGTAAGTTGCAAAGGCTTGTCTGATATTCACTGTTAACAGTGATTTCTAAAGACCTAGGAGGATTCAATCATCTGCGTATTTACTCAGATTTTTCAAAATATGTTTGGTGAAAATTGTGAGCTGTTTTTTTCCTTCTTAACTCTGAAATATAGATGTCCCATCTGATTTATTTTGTGCATTCATACAAAAATTGTGGTGGAGGAAACTAAAACCACAAAAAAATATAAGGAGCAATAATTACCTTTTTTGGTTTTTTTGGTTTTTTTTTTTTGAGTTCTTGTAAGAATACAGCTAACAAGTTCAATTAAAAAAGCCTTAGCTAAATTCTTTATCATCAGAAACAAGTCCTTCAAGTCAGTGTAGGTGAGAATGTAGTTGGAAGAGCAATGGTGATTTAATTCTTGCAAAGTATTAACTTGCAAAATCCTAGCAAAGACAAACCAACTATTCAATTTCTCTTGTTGCCTAGATATACTGTTGTACAATTAATATCAAACATATTAAATTGTGGAATGACTTTGTTAACTCTATCATTAAAAGAAGCTTCTGTCATCTCTATTAGTAGTTTTCAAGAGGCCTATTAGGAATATACATTATAAACACTGTTATATATAGTGAGCATGCATTTCTTGTGTGTGTGAACTTAGTATTGGACTTGACCTAGTTAGGTTTTGGATGGATTTGAAGATCTTAAAGGTCTTTTCCAACATAAATGATTCTATGATTCTGTTTACATATTGTGGTAAGAATGAGATTTCATCATTATGTGAGCCTAAATATTTGTCTGTGATTGCATATTTCATGTGCTAATAGTACATGTTTGGCAGCTACGGAACATTTACAAGAACAATTTATTTGTTGAATTTGAATTCGTAATGTCTAGGATAATGTACAATGCAGCACTACTGAACTGATAATTATTATTAAGAGGCTTTGATATTGTGAGTCATACAAATTAATTTAGTGTCTAATTATTTTACTATTATATATAATATATTTCAAAATACTAGTAAAAGATCACTCATATATTTTGGACATGTATTCTGGGTTCTGGGCAATTAGTTTTTCAGATAGACATCAATATTAGATTTTGTCTTGTGCTCCCCACCTCCCTGAAAGAATATAATCATTCCCTATGTTAAAGGCCTGAAGAAATTTTTCTAGTAACTGAATATTTCCAGAGGCAGTTATCTAGTCTTGAAGCTTTATGGAATTGGCTGACTGTAGTGTGTTGACCCTGGTTGGATGCCAGGTACTCATTAAAGCAACTCTCTCACTCCCCTCTGCAACTGGACAGAGGAGACTAAGTATAACAAAGGGTTCATGAGTTGAGATAAGAACCCGGAGAGATCATTCACCAATTACTGTCACAGGCAAAGCAGACTCAAAGTGGGGTTATTAACTAAATTTATTACTAACAGAACCAGAGCAGGATAATAAGAAATAAAATAAAAATACGTTCCCCCACCCTTCCCTCCTTCCAAGCTCTCCCTCCTCCCCCCAAGCAATGCAGGGAGATATAGAATGGGAGTTACCATCAATTGTTGTTTCTGAAGCTGTTCAGAGAGAGGAGTCCATCCCCTGCTTCCTGTGGGATGTCTCCCATGGGACACAGTTCTTCATGGACTTCTCCAGCATAAGTCCATCCCATGGGCAACAGTTCTTCACAAACTTCTGCCACTTGGGTCATTTTTCCACAGGGTGAAGAGGAACAAGCTGCTTCAGTGTGGGCTTCATGGGGATGTCTTTTTATATATGTTTCCTCTGACCTGGGACTGTTTCTTGCTTTCTATTCAAATTCATTATCATGCACAGTTTGTTCTTCTAGACCTTTCTGAACATGGGTAAGAGGGTTTATGGAGTATTTGGTGGTCTTGATCCCCCTTCCTGGATCTGTCTTTGGCTATGTGATGGGTTTGGTAAACTCCAAAAAACTCAGATTAAGGCCTTAGTTCAGTTAGGCCCAAAGTCAAATTCAGCAGGCCTTAGTTTTGTAGCCACGGGGGTTTTCTGTAGATTTAGAAGGACAGGTATCACCTGACTTAAGCAACCAAAGAGGTATTTCATATCATCTGACATCAAGTTGAGTATAAATCCAGTGAAGGAGGTAGCTTCCTCCCTTTTTCCTCCCCTGGTGTGTGGTGTGAGAGAACACACTGTTGCTGCTTTCTAAGCGACAGGCCTCGCCGTTCCCTTGAGCAGCTTTGGTCTCTGGGAAGTAAATACTTTTCTGTTTGTTATTATTCTCTCTTTCTTTTACTTGCTGGGTGCTCTTCCTGGGAAAACATCTTTTGGGGTGTTTTTCTGGGGTTCTGAGTGGTGAAGTTTGTGTGTTGTTGGAAGGGCAAGCTTGGGTTAAAGTTATTATTGTTTTTTCTTTTATATTTGTATATATATATGTTGTAAATTTGTATATATATATATATATATATACGTTTTTCCAGTTTGAAGGGTTTTTTTTTCCTCACTCCTTTGCTGGGACACTGCACGGCTTTTTGGGGGTTTGGCATTTTGCCAGGGTCAAAGCCAAAACAGGCTGACAGTCCATGCCTGCTTCTCAACCCACAGCTCATGCTGTGCTGCACTGTGCTCTTGTCCAGGAGCCAATGCAAAGATGTCTGTCCCAGAAAAGCGCTTCCCTACCTCCATATGGCCTCCTTCTCCAGCCACATCATGTTCTTTCTCACAACATGTTCTTACCAACAGTCCTTGATTGTCTCCATAGGTATCTGACTATTGGTGTTTGACACATACACATTAGTCCCTTACCTTCTGGGCTTTTACAGTAGGACAGGAAAAGGAGTCTAGAGAACCTTCCCTATGAAGACAGGCTGATAAAGTTTGAGCCATTCAGCCTAGAGAAGACCAGATTGTGTGGAGACCTCATAGTAAGCTTCCAGTATCTGAAGGGGGCTTACAAGGAGGACAGCAACTGTAGTGATAGGACAAAGAGTAATAGGTTCAAACTGAAATAGAGTAGGTTTGGATTAGATGTTAGGAAGAAATTCTTTACTGTGAGGGTGGTGAGGCACTGGAACAGGTTGCCCAGAGAAGCTGTGAGTGCACAAACCCTGGAAAGTGTTCACAGAGCTTTGAGCAACCTGGTCTAGTTGGAAGCATCCCTACCCATGGCAGAGAGGGTTGGGACTAGATGATCTTTAAGGTACCTTCCAATCAAAACCATTCTATGACATTGAAGAGTCAATTATGTTGCTCTTTTTTTCTGTCCTGAGCTGAAGTCAAGATGGACTCTAACAGTCAAGAAATCCTTGACTAATATGGTTTCTTAAGAATTAACAAATCAAGCTAATACTTTCCCTAACACAATATTGAAGCCAATTCAATGAACCTAAATTACCTGGAGTTGACAAAAATGAATTTTCTTTTCAAGATTTATGTAGTTTTCAGGGAGATTGTTCTCAATTCCTTTGCTCTAATTAGGGATCAATGCTGTTAAATAGACCAGAATTCAACTCCTTGAGTATGTTATAAAATTACTTCATGTTTAGTTCACAGATTTGTCTATATTTTCAAGTAGTGTTTAGAGATAAGAGAGATTTCTAAAGTGAAGCAGTGAAGCTACCTGATATTGCTACCTGATATTCATGCTATTCTTCATTTTGGGATTTTATTGCAGTCTAGCCTTACACATTGTTATTGTTTTGGTTTGACCCTGGCAAAATGCCAAGTCTCTCAGAGCCACACAGTGTTTCAGCAAAGGAGTGAAGGAAGAAAAAACCCTTAAAACTGAAACTGATATATATACATATATTTACACAAATTTACAACATATATATGTATAAATATAAAAGACAAACCAACAATAACTTTATGAAACTTCCCTCCCAACAACACACAGATTCCACCACCCAGAACCCTAGAAAAACACATCCCTATGAGAGGGAAAGAGCAACCCAAACAAAACAAAAGTATTTTACTTCCCAAAGACCAAAGATGTTATGGATATCTCGGCACAGGAACGGTGAGGCCTGTCACTTAGAAAGCAGCAACAGAGTGTCTTCTCACATCACACCAGCGGAATAGAAGGGGAGGAGAACACATCTCCACTGCTTTTTTACTTAACCTGATGTCATATGATATGAAATATCTCTTTGGTTGCTTAAGTCAGGTGATACCTGTCTCTCTGGACCTACGGAGAGCCCCGCAGCCCAAAATTGAGGCCTGATGAAGACCTACACCAAGGCCTTAATCTGAGGTTTTTTTGGGATTTATCAAACTCATCACACACATATGGATCAACTCTCCATTAATCACTGGAGTGCAATAGGTTCGTTCCTGAAGTGAGTGTTTCAAGTTTGTTTTATCCGAAGATTCACTTGTTCTGAGATTTCTGCATTATGTGAACTAAAGTATGCTAAGAGGGGATGATTTTGTGTTAGCTCCAGAAGTATATTTTTGATTTCAGTGAAAAAGGTTACTGTAAATGTCCCTATGAAATAGCTGCTATAAGAACTCAAAAAACTCAAAGAAATTGAAACAAAATGATCATAAATTTTAATCTACAAATTAGAAGACTGAGCAATCACCAACAATATGAAGCTCAACAAAGGAAAGTGCTGGATTCTGCACCTGGGATGGGGCAACCCTGGATGTTCGTACAGACTGGGGAGTGAGATGCTCGAAAGCAAAGCCAGGGAAAGGGAGCTGGGGGTCCTGGTTGATGGGAAGTTTAATATGAGTCAGCAGTGCCCTGGCAGCCAGGAGGGCCAACCGTGTCCTGGGGGCCATCAGGTGAAGCATCGCCAGACAAGTGAGGGAGGGGATTGTCCCGCTCTGTTGCACTGAGGCGGCTTCACCTTGAATATTGTGTGCAATTTTGGGCACCACAATGTAAGAAAGATATTAAGCTAATGGAGAGTGTCCAAAGGAGGGCAATGAAGATGGTGAAGGGCCTTGAGGGGAAGCCTTATGAGGAGTGGCTGAGGGCACTTGGTCTTCAGCATGGAGAAGAGAGGCCTGAGGGGAGACCTTAGTGCAGTCTATAGCCTCCTAGTGAGGGGAAGAAGAGGGACAGGCACTGATCTCTTCTCTCTGGTGACCAGTGACAGGACCCAAGAGAATGGCCTGAAGTTGTGTCACGGGAATTGCAGTTTGGATATTAGAAAAAGGTTCTTTACCCATGTGATAGACTAAAATGTTGTCAAAATCACAGAAAGACTTTTCTTCAAACTATAAAGAAGTAACTTCCTCTTTGGGACCACAGAAGCATGCCCCCTCTGGAATATGCATCCTGACTGGAATTTAAACTATGATGGGAACTTGAGATAAGACTATTGTCCAATTATCTCAGGTCTGATAAGACCTGATAACAAGCCTCAGTGGGTGGAGAAGGGTTTTGCCTGTGTGATGGTGTAATCACTCCACACAACAGAAGGAGTAAACCACTCCCTCCCTGCAAAGACCATGTACACAGGGGACATTCGCATGAGAGGCAGCTGAGAAGACATCATAAACCGTCAAAGACCCCCAAAAAGCATCCCCCTGACTCACTCCTGAGGCCTTTCACCACCAGAGGACTGCACGTGATCCAAGTGATGCAACAATACCAGAGTCCGTCACAAAAGCTTCCTCCCCACAGGAGAGTTGCCTGGGCATCTCCTGAATGTATATTAATCCACTGGACTGTATTTTGTGGGACTCTCACCACTGAGAAGACCAGAAGAACAAGACTGATGGGACACTGCCAGGTTCTACAGAGTGGTGATATATTTCCTATTTTAATCTCTCTCTGTCCCGACCTTTCTTTTCCCACCCCTTCCTCCTTTCTCCTATTTCTTTCTATCTCTCTTTCTCTGCCTCACATTTACTGTTAAATAAAATCCATTCTATTGACTTTGGCACATGGTCTCATTTACACCTCAATTCAGGCAGAGGCATTTCTAATAATTTTAACAATCAGATCATAACAACCCAGCAGGTGGTTGGGCACTGGAACAGGCTCCCCAGGGAAGTTTTCATAGCACTAAACCTGCCAGAGTTCAAGAAGTGTCTGGATGATACTCTCAGGTACCTGGTGTGACTTTTCGGGATGATCTTGTGCAGGGCCAGGAGCTGGACTCATTGATCCTTGTGGGTCCCTTCCAACTCAGCATATTCTGTGATTCTGTAATATTAATTTTATATACAATAAGAAAATAAAGTTTTCTTTTCCATTTAGAATCCTCCTACACTTTTATGTTGCCCATCATAATTTTCATGCATTCTCCTTGAAAATCATGTTTTTATTTTTGAAAGTTTGTATATACTTTGCTTGCAAGACTAAATACATTCAAAGTTCAAAGACCAAAAGCAAAGGTAGTGTGATGATGGACAAGAGAAATGCATATCCTGTTCTATCTGTTTTCTTTTCATTCTTCAAATACCACTAATCAGAGAAGCTGTTTGAAGAAATGTAACTGAGGTAAACACTCCATACATGTTTCAGTGAAGGTCAGTGCCTTTTAGCATCATCTCTGATGGCCACTTCCAGGACCTTTTTTTATGATTGTACTGTAACTAATAAGGGCTATAACAAGTTTTCTAGTCCATTGTTGTGGACCTTGTGTTGTCAAGGGCAGCAGCGTTAAGGACAAAACACATTTTAAACCACTTCTGTCTTCTGTCATCTAATACATCTGTAGTGCAGTTAACTAAATATGACTTACATAAATTAATATGTAGATTAAGAAATATTAGAAAGCATTTTTATCACAAGAAGACAATGTGTTCCTTAAAAATTTTCATTGCTAATATTTCTAGTGATGTTCTTTCCCCCAGGGCACAACAAGCCTCACAAGTGTAAACAGGAAACCTGTGAAATTTAGCAGAGTGACATAAGTGGGACTAGAGGGAATGCCATTCCCAGCAACTTGTGAAATTATCCTTTTCTTATCTAGTTTCTATTGCAACCACAGGTTTCACCAAATGTGAATATGATACACTATGACACTGCATCACAGCTGAACAATAAGTTCACCATTAGAATACCTGTTGTTCATGAAGGGTCTCTGTTAGTGTTTCTATTACTGCTGTCTTTTTAGAGTTTTGTTATTGGTTTTGATACTGTTACTTACTCTTTGAATTCTTTTCTTCCCTCTAGTTTTCATATGAATATGTGTTTTCACAATCAACCTACCAGAGTCTGTGATGTTTTTATTTCATTGTTTTATGGGAAATTGGAGATTCTTACGTCTGCTTCTTGTTTTCCTTCTCACACCTTTAAATTTAGACATGCCAGCTTCTTTTTATCTATTTTCAAGCCCTAATTAACGATACACATTATTTATCTATGTCTAATACAGTATCCTTATATAATCTCTGCTTTTTCTATGAACACTTAACACCATTGCCCTCTTTTAAGCACTATATTAACAAATTAACTGCATTAATAGTTTCCCTTTTAGAAACTGAGACCCCCTTGGTGCCTCATCTATGTTGAAGACACAGGCAAAGAAAGACGCAAACACTTTTGCCTTGTCTCTGTCTCTGTTTGTGAGATGATGATCCTCATCCTGTAACAGGTCAATGATATTTCTGTACTGTCTATTGCCATTTATGTATTTGAAAAAACTCTTTGTATTGTCCCCCGCATTTTTGGCCAGCTTCAGCTCCAACTAGACTTTGGCCATATAAATTTTCTCCCCAGAGTGGCAAACAACATCTCTGAATTCTTCCCATGTCACCTGACCTTGCTTCCACTTGGCATACACCTTCCTTTTTTTGTGTTACGTCCAAGAGAAGATCCTTGCTCAGCCAAACTGTCCTTCTGCCTTGCCTGGTTGTCTTCCAACATTTGGATAATCACTGTATAAGGTCAAGTACCAGCTCTACTTGTGGCAGAGTCCAGGTTAGGACCAAGAGTGAGAACCTGAGCTTAAATGTAGCTCCTGAGGAATGTGAGGAACATCCAGCAAGCCCCCCTACCAACACCCTCTCAGTTCTTTTCACTTTGCTTTGATCCTAGTTTGTGGCCACATATCCTACCAGAGCTGCTCAAGCACAAAAAAGAATTTCAGAAAGTGTGCACGTGAGGTGTGAGACGGTGGAAAGAGGAGGTTCTTCCCTAGCTGAAACATGTTGACATGATGTTTCCAATCTTCTTCTGGTTTATTTTCTTCTTTGACAGAATATTTTTTTTTTTTGAGAGGTCTTTAGTCATATCTTCTGTAGGCATTTCTATAATTTCACTTATACTTTATTTTTGTCATTCATATGTAATACCTGTTATCAGTAGAAAGAGCATATAATCTTTAAAATACTGGACTTGAATGCAAATAACTTGGGATTAATTTTTTGCTTTTAAATTATTTCCCTGAAGTTCTTCATAAACCTACCTGCTTTAGTTCTTCATTAGTACAAAATAGAGCACTGTGCTGTTTTTCACCCAGGCTTATGTAACTTTAAAAGTTAAATTTTCTTCAAGTATCTGTGTGTCCGTACATCATCAATTACATGGAACCAGCTGGAGTTATATGTAAGAAGATTTTCTCTTTGCCTGAAGCAGACTTAAAGTATAACAGTTGCCAAAATCATTTTCATCTTATCACATTGTTTTGTCTCATGATATGGCAACAGAATTTTGGAGTTAGTTAATTTCTTGGCTGATATTCTATGCAATGTATGTTAATATTTTAACTGTATTTCATGCATAGCTTTTTATACTCTTCACTCTATAACTTATTTTTGCCTCCGTGATTTTATTGCTAAATAAACAATCTCTTGATATTTCTTTTCTATCTTCCCCTGATATTTTTTTTCCATTGCTTTTACAGGATGTTTTTGTTTATTTAATATTAGCAATTATAGTGCTCCCATAAAAATTTTTGAGCTGCATGAAGACTAATAATGATTTTTGTGAAGACTATCAACTACTAAAATGCTGCCAATCAGTTATTTTAAAATAGTTCAGATTTACCCCATATAAATATTGTGAAGAAGCACATATTCTTTACCAGTAAAAATGACACCTGCATATGATACCAGAATGGTGCATAATTAAATGAATGAAGGGCAAAATATAAGTAGGCAAGAACTCTTTTGCATTAGACATGCAATAGATTTCTTTTTGAAATGTCTAAAAAGAAAAATAACCTTTTATAAATGTCTATTTTAGTACCAACTGAGCAAATCTCATTATGAAATAGGTATGAAAAGATGGGCCGCTGAAAGTATGATTTCTAAATATGCAGTAGTACAGAGCATCGACTTTTATACCGGATAATAGCATCAGATGTAACAGCAGCTATAATGAATATAATAGTCCAAGACGGCTACCTTAAAAGAAAAAAATGCTAAATGATCCAAACTACACTATTTGATAGGCCATTATCTAATGGTATCATTGAACATCATGAGATTCTGAAGATAATGGAATGGTCTCAAAATAGAATGACAATGCGCATTCAGCAAAAAGGCTAGTACTTTTCTTGCAGATCCGTGTCCTTTCTTTCTTCCTATGGGGAGTTAACTCCCAGGGGTGGAAACAAAAAGAGAGAGAAAATTTGAAATTAACATACTTGCCTGGCTCTGGAGCTATGTGGTTAGAGTACTGAAACTCTTTGAAGGTTGAATTGGGATTAATTAATTAAATTTAAAAACAAAAAATATATTTTGGGAGAAGGATCAAAACCTAGTTTCTACCCCTTCTGAGTTTAATATTCTAAACCTCGAGTCTGCTATTATTACTACTAGTTAGTCATAGCCCACACTGGCATCTTCAAAGGCTTAAACAGTGCTGGTCACTCTGCTGCACAAAGGCCATTGGAATAAGTCACAAAGTCAGCAGTTTACTAATAGGATATAGATAAATTTTAGATGTTTTCACCCCAGTTTAGGTGAATAAGAGAAACTGAATGCCATTCTTTGTTACTATACTATGATTTTCTACAGCTCATTGAGTCTTTTAATATTCTTCAACTAAAAGTTTCCTCAAATATGTTTTTTATCGTACTTTGATCTTTCAGCATAGTCCAAAGTATAGTCCAAAATACTCTTGAAGTACATGGGGGAAGAGGAGGACATTTAAGGAAATCATGTGCTTAAAGCAGCATCATAATCCACGTGCACTGTAGCGATAATGTAGGTGTAGAAAAATATGCATCCATATGTGATCCCACATGTTGTGCAAAAATGAGAACAAAGTGAACAAATTTCAAACTATAAATATTATTATTTTTATCAAATGACCTCCCTTGTAAGATAGATTTTATTCTTTAGAATAATTTTCTCATTTGTAAATGTCAGTTTAGAAGCCACTGTCTTAAAGTGTAAGATAAGTATTTTAAAGTGTCAAATATGTCTACTGAGGGGAAAAAAGACTAAAAGTGAGAAAAAACATCATATTTAAGACAAATTAAACTTTTACTAAGGCAAAACTATTGACAATTTCTAAGGTATTAAACAAAATGAAGTGTTTTAATCATTTTCAGTATGACTCCAAGAAGAAGTTTCATAATCATATTTTGGGTTTTTTTTCTGTAGTAACTCATCTCCATGCAATAAAAATTTCTAGATATATTTACAGGACAAAAAAGACTCATTTATAAGTTAAATAGTCGTGGAGGACTCCATAGTCTCTTGCCTTTGATTGTGATACATAAAAATGTCAGGCATATGATTAAGGACCTTTGGTCTTCAGATATGTACTTCGAAAACTAAGGGTTTAATGAAGTGTTTTGCTGAGTGTATATGAACGGAAAAGGGTTGAGTATTAATTGCAGGTTTTCTTCATAAGGCAAAATTCCTAGGCCTACATCTTCAGAATATCTACTGTGACCATAAACTAATAAATCATTATCAGGAAAATATGGTTAAAGCTCATGACTAGAGCTTAGGTGTTCTGGTTTAATTCCTAGTTTTGCCACAGATGTCCTGTCTTGAATCACATTAGTTTTTGTAAACGGAAGGAGGGAATATGGAAAGTATGCTTTTAAGATCCTTCTCTTCTGCAGACAAGTACAAGGAAATATACTAAATAAAAATCAAATCTTTAGCAGGAATAAAGATAGAAAAAATTCTAACTTTTGCTACAGTGTTATAGTTCTGATCAATTAATTGGACTTGTTCTAATTTTCAATTAGAGTAATTAGATGTTGCTGTTGCTTTGTTGTACATTTTCTGGTTTTGTAAGGAGGATTTAATATTCAACTTTATTTGTTGTGAAAATGGAAATATTTTCCTCTGTTTGAATTCCTAGACTGCCATGGAAAATACACAAGAACCTTAAGGAACAGGTGTTGTGACGCTATGCTCCATAATGAAGCAGGTGTGAAAGACAACTTCCATTGGCCAGGTGAAATGATGATTACAAAATCAGCAGTTTGCATGTTAGTGTGCTTTCTTCAACTCTGCATTGTAAATGGGCAGGTAATCTGTGAGAGACAAATTATCACTGAATGGCGAGCAGAACCAAAACCTACTGTAATCAAATGGACACCAAGAGGAAATGTCTGCTCAGACTTTTACACCGAATGCTGGAATATGAATAAAAGTATTCCTGGGGATATCTCAGAAGAACAAAACCTCAGTGTCCCCCAGATATGCCCCTTACAGCTTCAAATAGGTGATAGTGTCTTCATCTCCTCTGAGCCATCCTTTCAGTCGTATGGAATGAATTTGATAAATGTCTCCAAGGAAGAATTTATCAACTGCCCTAAAGCTGGTTTTCTTCACGAGCAGTTGATTTTTGTTTGCCAGATAAGAGGACTGCACCAAGTTGACCCTAACTGGCTTGGAGTTGGAACTCATTACTTTGCAGAACTTCACAGTAGAGGCCCCCTATTGTGTAACATGGGACTTCGTCTGAATGTAACCGTGAAGCAGCAGTTTTGCCAACAGTCTCCAAATGCACCATTCTGCTCCGGGCATGGAAAATGTCTCAGCCATGTGTGGGAAAAAGCATACAATTGCCATTGCTTCTCACAGTATTCTGGAACATTCTGTCAGAAGTTTGATATATGCTCCACTAAACCTTGCCACAACAATGCCTCCTGCACTGAGAAATCAGAACTTTCTGGAGATTCTTATGAATGTACATGTCCTCCAAAATTTTCAGGTATTTCTTTTTTCTTCTAGAAATAAATGTGACATAGATCACGTACTTTCCTTAATGGATGGCAAAACAGTGAGTCCTTAGCAGCGCTTCTGTATAGTTTGATTTTCCATTACCACTAGCACATCTGCACTGAGTCTCTTTTGCATGTAATCACTTATAGGAAACTGTGAAAGCATTTGAACACAGTTTGTACTTGCTTACATTCATAAATGCATTGTAGAGAAAAACAGAGTAAGTTTTTATTGTATTTCTTCCCCACTTAAACATGAAATATTAATAAGTACTTGTGAACTTATAAAAGTAACTGATTTTTTTGTTGGTGTTCAGCAGTTCATGTTTTTAGACCAAATAACATAAATCATTTGGAGTAAGCTCCCCAAAAATAGTCAGTTAACCAAACTGCTGAAAAAGAGTAAGTGGTTTAGTTGAACATTTCATTCAAACTGCTGAAAATCCCCTCCTTTCTCAGTTTCAGGACCTTTTAAATTACCCTAGAGAAATTTTTAGAATCAAAATTAATTTTTAATTGAAAGGTCAAACATTTACTTAGAAGAACAAGCAAAACAAAATACTTAATCTTTTCTTCTGGATTGTTCCGTGCCATAAAGTTCCTTCCAAAGGGAATTTGTGAAATATGCTATTGTTATTAAATTAAATATTTCACAAATGAAAAAAAAAAAAAGAGTCTTCTAATTCTATCTAGGAAATATTGCAGTACTGACTCAAAACTCATTGGAGAAACTGAATTTCATGTTGGAATTGGAATACCAGAGAGTACAGCATGATTAGATAAATTTTTACCTAGCTGTTTTCTTCATTTTATGTAGTTAAGAAAGGGGATTAATGAAATCATGAGGCTATTTCCCTGCATTCAGACCAATGGGATTTGGGTACACTTTAGAAAGTACCAGAAATAGTCATTCACATCAAAAAATGGATTATTTTAGCTCTTTTTGCACTTGTGCAGTAGAATTCTTGCAATGTTCCTTTGTTGGACTGAACTTCCATGCTCTCATAAGATGCTATGGTATGAAACACAGCTGATGAGTCATGAACAAGTGAGGTTCATAGAACACAGAAATGAAAGTTATGTTGCATAAAGTTTGCTGAAATTAATTTTTAATTACTTATCAAATTGCTTAATAATTTCATTACTAATGCATTTGCCAACAGAAGATTATGCAGGCACGAAGGAGTCAATGTTATGAGAACAATACTTTTACAATTATTCAAAGTGTAGTACTATAGTTGAAAACATTGATGGTATGTAGTATGTTTTATATTTTTGTTATGATTTCTGGGAGCTGTGTAAAATACTTTGAAAATAATATCATCAAAAAGTGTCAGGTACTAACTTAATGGGGAAATTCACAAGCAATTCTACTTGTAATCACCGTGCTCAATGTTATCAACAAGCAATGCTTGAAATCTTTTGTTAGCCTGTATAGGAAAATTCTGAGTCATGCCGTAATTCTGTACTCATCCCATAAATAAGCTGTATATAAAAAAGAGGAAATAGAAGAATAAACAACCATATGATGTAAACAAGAAGGATTAGGAGAATAAACCACCATATATTATAGATGTGGCTACACAAGAGTAAGGGAGGAAACAGTACCTCCCATAATATAAAGTCTATTAAAACATTGAAAGGTTTTTGAACTGTCATTAATGTCATAGCAGTAAATCTGACAAGCATAATTATATGTTATTTAGACTTGTATACTGTAATATCTTAAAGAACTTTGAACTGGCCTTGTAGTTTCCAGAAAGTTTCATATTAAGAAAAATCTGTCAAATTCCCCTCCACATGAGAACATTATTTGTTCTCAATTCTGGAAGAAACGTTAAGCTAGATTCATGTTAAAAAGATATAAATACTACTGTTCTAGTAACGTTTCTGCATTTAAGGTATATATGAATTTGTAACTATATGGCAGATTAGGCTGAGCACAGTAGCTGTTATAAAAGCAGATTAATATCTTTCTGGCTTGCTTTAGAATTTCAGTAATTTTTTTGAATACTAGTGAGCAACATTAACACAAATACCTGTCCATCTGTCTAACTGTACTGGAGCTATAACTCTGATATTTAAAAAATGTTCATGAAAACACCTAAAATATTTACTAAAGTTCAATGTTCCTATTATTCCTTTCAAATAGGTAAAAACTGTACAGAAATAGTTGGACAGTGCCAGCCATCTACATGTTTCAATGGTAACTGCATCAATGTTACTCCGAACACTTTTCTTTGTAGCTGTGACAAGGGTTTTACAGGTAAGAAACACCTTTGTTGTCTGTGTTACAACAATGATTTTTCTGTCTTACAATAATGATATGAACTTTTGCTTTATTAAAACAGTTATTTTAGATGATTGTTGCACAGTTTGCCATTTCCTCACATTTTTTTTAAAATAGGTTTTATAAAATAATCAGACTTCCATGTAATTATTCCAAAGCACTGAAGTAAAATGATACAAATGATAATTTTCATAATTAGCACCTTTCATCTATTGAGAGTATAACAGAGGAAGACTCATAATCACTTTCTCCCTGGCTCTTAAAAACAGAGTTTGCAAGAATCATAACACTTTCTGGATTTATGATTTGAAATGATCCTGACTATTGTATTCAGAATTTCAGTATCTTCTTAGTAAATGTGCTAGAAATATAAGATGGAAATAATTTAAGGAGTCAATAATCTCATGATTTAGGAGTGTCTCTTCATTAAAAAGAAGGAAGTTCATTGGTTTATTGATGATATATTGGACAAATAAGAGGTTTTCATGAAAAAAGCTTGAATCAGAAAATGTATCTAAAGCCATCCTATTGTAAATGCTTTTTTGGGGCTTAGAAGAGCAGTCAGACTTAAAAACACTATTCATTCTGTGTTTCACAACAGAAATTTACTGTGTTGATATTGGAAAAATAGCAATACTCAGAAGAACATTCTTTAAGAATGAGCTAAGTATGAAGCTGACTCTTAAATATTCAAGGACAGTGAAACTTTTCAAAATGTCTCTTTCTTGAAAGCATCACTTATTCTTGACAATCATAGAATATAAACAAATTATTACATTGAGATGAAGAGTTAAAAGAAAAACAAAAAGACGTAAGGGAGTTAAAGGGATCCAAAAGCCAATCGAGTCAATGTCTCTTTTCATAGTGAAGAACTGAAAATGCTTGTTGACATTCACTTGTCTGTACAGAACTATGTTTTCTAAAATTGGGATAGACATGTTGAATTCTAAATTCCTAGTCAATCTGTTTCATATTACTCTCCTTTTCCTCCCTGTCTTCGCTGTAGAAGTATCATGGTTGGTATAATTCTAAGAACACTGAAAAAAAAAAAAAACAAACCAACATTTTTTCAAAGGAGAAAAGTCCATTAGTAAAGTTTTCAAGAGGTAGTCTTTCCCCTACTCATGGTCCATATCTTTTTAGAACACTTACTGTTGTCCTTTTGTGGAAATTGTGTGGGCACATTGCTTTTGAATTTTTCCCTACAAAAATCTTTTTTATCCTTGCAATTTTGACCTGATGAGGGAGAGAAAAGGAAGAGACAGGCAAAACACTCTTCCAGACACAGTAAACCCAAACCCATCACGACATGAAAATAGTTCTGTACTCTGAACTAGTGGATGTCAGCAATCATTACAATCTGCTCTCCAAGTAGCTCTGAAGGATTGAGAAGAAGAAAAGGAGACTATTGAGTGAACTAGCTGCCTTTTTATCCTCTACTTAGCTAAAAGAAAATGGGGAATTTTTTCTTATTTCTAAGCATAAGTATCATAGAAGGAGAAGGCAGACTTACAGGAATGTAACTCATTTTTTTCTGCTCAAATATAAATTACCTCAGGTCCTACTGTAGGAGAAAAGTATGTAGTATGTCAGCATAGCTTGTAACAAGACTGATTGACTAACATACAGTATAATTTTACAATTATTTTCTCACCAAATGTGGTTAATTCTGTGTTACTTCCTATGATACTGTGTTAAGGTGTTTGCTAGCACAAAGGCAATTTCAAGAATAGTTATCTATTCAAAACCAGCCCATGTGAAAACAGACATCTTTCTGTGAAAACAGACATTTTTCTATTGTTCCATGGTGGTTGTATGGTGTTTTCAGAAAAGGTCAGTTGTGGAATTACGAATCTTGTAACTTGAATGCTATTTTAATTGTGTGAAATTGACAGCAAATCCAAAACACTCTTCTGTTTTCATATTGAACTTTTGCACAGAAAACACAAACATAATACCAAGATTGTGCACATTATGTTTAAGGTTTTGTAAACTGTGTCATACATTTTTTCTAAAATGTTGAACCTGCAAACAGGAAGGCAAAAGCTGCGTTCATTGGCCTAGGAGAGAGGGACTGCCAGGTCTTTGGGTGCACTGGGCTGGGCTCCTCCACCAGAGGTGACGTCTTTTATGCATCTCATAACAAGAAGGGTGTCTCAGAAATTTTGATGGATGTTGTGATCCTGTTCTGAAGATGCTTAGAAGATTAATGTGACTCATTCCCAACTTACAGAAAATAGCAATATCTGTAATGGTACAGATCAATGTACTTACCCTAGACAATGTTTAGTGGATTAAGAGCAGTAGTTTTCCATTTAAGTATGTTTTGTTGAACTGGGTGGATTTTTACTCCTTAGATGGGAAGATGGGACTGATTAAAAACCAACCCTCTGTAGAGCACTTGAGATTATTGAGGGTTTTTTTCACATAGTCCTAGAAGGGAGACTTAAATTTCCTGTCTTCCCCAATGGTCCAATTGGCCTCTTTACAGACCATAATCACTTCCCTCCTCACTTTTGGGACAGGAGATACTGTAAGAATGAAGTGACTTTGCTTGAAGCCGCTTTTCTAGAGCTTCCATCGTCCAGGTGCTTTAGTTTAAAATTGTCTGCTCACTTAATCAGTAAATTACACCCAGAGTACTTTGAAAAAGGTCATAATTGTAAAGAGACTTCGCTAGTTACATATATATATATATGGAGAGAAGAATTTATTGTTTGTACAATTAGTGTTTTAACAGCCTAATAGTTCAATTTGCTAGTACTAGCACTCACAGCCCAAATTTATACTTAAAGGCTTACTAATAATACCTCTAAAACTATTAGACAGAAAGCTATCCTACTATCTTTCTTTACTTTGGTATTACACTCAACTTTCCAGTGCACCTCTTGGTTGGTCCCAAAACCAACACAAAAATCTCCCTTATGTACAGGTAGCACCAATTGCAGCAAGTCATCAGCATTCTGAGATCTTCACTGAGAGGAGTATGACATTGATGCTGGAAGTTTCACACCTGTCAGTCAAGGCACCATCTCAGTCTTCTTTTACATGTTTCCCTATAATCATCTGCTTCCTTTTACCAGGCTGTCAGTTTCAGCCTGGCAGTGGTCCCCAGATGCCTCTCACAAAGGACTCCGATTTGTCATGCAGTAACTGAGGTGGGGATGAGGTGATCCCATCTCCAGAGTTGAAACTGAAAGAGGGGAGACTGCAGTCACTGCGCCCAAGGGTAGGGATTAATAGAAGTTAGAAAGGTTCTGACCTCTTGCACTGTTAGATCAGTAAAAAGGTCAGTCTCAAGAGATATTCCTGCTACAGGATGTGTTTTTTAGTGTTTCTCTAGGGGGAGGCAATGATAACAACAAGGATGTGGGAATGGGGAGTGACTGCATTTTAATAAAACCATTTGTTAAGTATGTCAGTTTCCTCAAAGAAAGCTGTGGATTATGCGATTATGATCCTTAGTTGCAAAAGTATTCTGTGAAATATTCCTTTATCTCTAAATTTGTAAATTGAATGAAGAAAGTATGGTCAACTTTTGCCCATTTTTATGAATGATACTGAAAAGGTTATAGATGTTTTAGTGTTAAGAAAGAAAATACAAATTGTATTTAGGGGTTTAATGAAGTTATGAGCATTTTTAAAATCACATATTGATGTAATTCATGTATATTTCATTTTTGTTTCATAGAATTGTAGTAGCAATGTAGTATCATTAAGACTGGAAAAGACCTTCAAGATCATCAAGTCCAACCTTTAAATGAACACCACCACATCAATTAAACCATAGCACTAAGTGCCATGTTCAGTTGTCTTTTGAACATGTCCAGGGATGGTGACTCCACAACCTCCCTAGGCAACCTGTTCCAATGTTTAACTAGATTTTCCATGAACAAATTCCTCCTGATGTCCAACCTGAATCTCCCCTGGCACAGCTTGAGGCCGTTTCCTCTTGTTTTGTCACTGGTTGCTGGGAGAAGAGGCCAGTCCCCACCTTGCTACAACCTCCTGTCAGGTAGTTGTAGAGAGTGATAAGGTCTCCCCTGAGCCTCCTTTTCTCCAGGCTAAACAACCCCAGCTCCCTCAGCCACTCATCATCTGACTTACCCTCTTCACCAGCTTTGTTACCCTTCTCTGGATACACTCCAGCACCTCAGTGTCTTACAGTGAGTGACACAGAACTGAACACAGAACTTAATGTGAGACCTCACAAGTGCTGAGTACACAGGGGGACAATCACTGGCCCAGTCCTGTGCCTGTTCTATGTGAGAGATCATAATACCTGTCAGTCACTCAGGACCCAGAGGTGAAAATAAAATTCACAGCCCATCTCTTTGTTCTCTGATCCAGATACTATGCATGCTTCTGCAGTAATTGTTTTACACTCACAATCAGAGATTTTACCCTGTGTTTGATTAGGGTACTTTGTTAAGACTAGGTCTTGTAGGGGCTTGTGTTTCCAGAGACTGATTCAGGGAACCAAGACCCTGAAGACACTACTTCAGCAATGGAGGAATATTCCAGTTTGAGAGTTAAGGTAAATACCCTTAAGTTAAGTGTTGAGAATATGAGACAGGAGTTTTCATATGTCTTTTGAGGCCAAATCAGTTTAGGCAATTGTCACTTGAGTGCTAGATAACTCTAGTACTAGTATTTATTCTTCCAAACACAATTTATCAGTTGATCTTAGCTAGTAACTGAGATATATACACTAAAAATTCTTGTCAGAACTACACCAAATGAATTAGGTTGTCTGACCTAGCAGATTTAAGTATTCTCAAACGTACACTTCTGGAATGATTTCATTACACAATTCAGTAGTCTATTTTTCAAAACTTACTATAAGTTTCATAACCTTCCTGTGAGTTTTGAAAACCTTCCTGCTTGTGCAACCTTTCCCTCCCTTTTTAAAATAGATTCATAATTGAATTATAAGTAATTGTTGTATTTGTTGAGCATATCAACTCAATGTTAAGTATACTCAATCAGTATAATTAGTGAATATCTCTCTCATAGCACTTTAAATTAAGCAAGTATAAGTACCCTGGGACAAGACCAGGCATGAATGTTTCTTGTAGTTTACTGTTAATTATAAATCATGGAATCATAGAGTCATTAATGTTGGAAAAGATCTTTAAGATTATCAAGTCCAACTATCAACCTAGCACCACCACCAAGTTCACCATGAACTCAAGTCCACAAATGCCATATCCTCAAATGTTTTGAATGCTTCTAGGGATGGTGACCCCACAGTTTCTCTGGGCAGTCTGCTCCAATGTTTTATTTTAGATGTTTAATGTGAAAAAGAAACTTCCAAATATCTGATCTAAACCTTCCCCAGTGCAACTTCAAATAGAATAGCTTGGAATGCTGAACAGTGCAGTGATCCTTTTAAAGGAGTTAGGTAACTTGCACTTAAGTTTCCCTATTATTAACATTATGACAAGGCAAATTCCAGTGATCTTTCCCAAGGTTAAATATAAATCAAATCCTTGGAGAGTGAATTGTACATTTCACTGACACTCCAATCCAATAGGCCAACTAGTAACTCTTTAATGAAATTAATTTTAACAAATTATTAAAAATATTGGGGAAGGTTACTGACTATGAGATGCATAAAAATACTTAATTCTAGAGTAAAAAGTGAAAAATGCACTATTGTTAGAGAAGTAAGACTGTAACCTCTAAAATAACTTGAAAATACACAAGAGTGTGCAAACATTTGTGGGTGCTATACAGATTTTAGTATATTGCTTATAGGGTGTTTTGAGGCTGTAAACTTGAGCTGTGATGAAGTGAACAGTTTGACTGATGAAATGCAGGGCAGAATATTAAAAGATGACTCAATTCAGGAAGTGTTTTTTTTCCCTGTCTGTTCAGTTTTGCAAAAGGACCTCATTTGTCAATATTGACTCAAGCGTCATCTAAAAATTTGTATCGAAAAAAGTTGATTTATCACTTTCAGTTTGTATTCAATTATCTTGGCTTGTAAAAACATTTTTAACCTGACATGATTCAAAACTTCATTTTCTACATTTTTACAAATGAAAGGTTCCCTAAAAATAACCAACAAAACAAAGCAAACAAACACACAAAAACCCCCCACAAACACCTGATTTAATACTTAATTTTAAAGAAAAATAATATTGTAAAGTTACCTTTTTATTACTGTCTCAAAATTCATCTAAAGCTGAGATCCAACCATACATAACCTATGTGTTAGCATGTATAGAACATATCAGACTATATCAGACACATTTTTTGAAGGCACATATAAGATCACCCATGTTGTTTATAATAACTGATGTGAAAATTTAGTTCAGGATAAAGTAAAGCCCTGATATATATATAAAATTTTTTTTCTTTGCTGCAAATGAGTAAGTTTCCAACATATTCTTCTTCAGATAAGGAATTTTTTCCCTATAAGTTATTACCATCATACCTTGCAATGAATTTATAACTGAATAACTTTTTTTAAATTTTTTTTCTATTAAATGAAATCTAGTTTTTCAGAAGTTATCATGTAATTTTGGGAATTACAGAAGCAATGTAATTCTCACCAAATCCTAACTATATTAAATCACTAAAGCAATCACATTATACACATTAAATGAATGAATTTGCTGTGAGGTTACAGACATTCCACTATATTAAACAATACAATTCTTTATTCTAAGCCATTAATTCCCTTTGTTTCGTTACTGCATTGTCATCCTACGCAGAAATGAGATGATAGAATATAACATGGTATTATCAGTCTGCAAATCAGACTAAATCCTTCCCATGTTTTTATGGATGTCTCTTCGCTTTTTGGATACATCTGTCCTTCCTTAGAGATGTTCGCTAGTAATTCTTAAATTACTTTATATTACTGTAATTTCTTTTTTATTTTTTATTTTACAGTTCTTCAAGGAAATAATACCTGCACATGGTCTTGCAAAAGGCAGTGAGAAAACATGTATCATATTTATAGATGTTATTAGCCAATAAATACTGACAACACTTAACATGGAATTAGAAATAATCTGGAGAAGATATTAAGTAGTATAGGATATGAATGTCCATGGTAGTGAAATACCTAAATGATTCTATCCCCCTGATGACTCTGAGTTTCCTTCTTTTCTCCAAACTTTTCTACTAGCTGACAAAAACTCAAATATTTTTGCACTTGACTAGTAATCTGCTAATATTATGCTTATTTGAAACACAACACAGAGTGAGTGCAACTAGTTGTAAGAAAAAGAACAACCTTCTTGTAATATATGGTTGAAGGTCTTCTCCGCCTTACACATTTTCAATGGTTGATGCTTGAAAGAAGTATTTCATCATCTAATGAAATAGTAAAATCTAATGATATCTGAGAGAAGATGCACTTGGGTGACGAGGCTGAACAGCTCAAGGCTCTGATACAAAGTCTTTATGTGAGTTCATAGGACACCAAATGCCTTAGTCTTACATACGCAGGGATGGCAAGAGTTTATCCTTTGAGAACACCTGGTGTTCTTAGTCCCTTAGTGAGCAAAACTGAGCCTGTTTGAAGATACTATTTTGTCATCATTAACATACACTTTTAGCAGAACAGCTAAGCCTGTAAACCCATACTGTGGTCTCTCTTGCAAAATGTCGATGTCTTATACCAATAGCGAAGTACATTGACAAGATTTTACCTTTTCCTGAAAATTAGATTAAGTCCAAAAGAGTAGATGGGCTCATTAATGACATATTCACTGTCCCACAGGTCCCAGCATTTAAGTAGCACTGATGCACATATCTTGATGAAATGATAAATATTGTGACCTTACTGTACAGAAGCTCTTACAGTTCAACAGCATTGTGATATTTCAGGAAGACATAATCACAACTAGACAAGCCAAGTCCAATTGTTATCAGGATGAGATACTATACGGGCACCCTACCTTGTGGTCGGTAAGAACAACAGCCACTTATGCTCTGAACAGTTCTGAGATACACAAATAGTGTCCATGCTTTCAAAGCAGTCAAGTCATATGCCTTGAGAATGGACATGGTTTCATACAGTCAAGGGATGAGCAGCCTACTATGAATGGCTTGTGACACAGATGTTATAAAAGGCATCAACATTTATGAACATGCTATGTAGGAACAATTTTTATAGACCATATATCTGTGAGGTAAAATTCAGTAAATATGTCTTGAGCTATATAATCTGAAGGAAAATTGGGAAAGGAAGCAAAGAATGGAAAGAGAGAAAGAAAGGAAGGGGGGAAGGAAGAGGAAGGAAAGAAAGAAGGAAAATTAAGGAGGAAGGAAAAGAAAGGAGAGATCATAGAAAGGAAGATGAGGATGGAGGGTGAGAGAAGGGCAGGAATACTGGGAAGCTTAGGCAATTTCTCAGAGGTCCCATTATGGCATCAGAGCTGGCTGCAGCTAATGGTGACCATCTGCGCACCAGAACATTACTTTGTCATGCTGTAACATCTCAAGATTTGTACAATCAGGTACCTTTTGTTGTACTTGATTTTGCTGGGAAGAAGTTCTGTTACTAAAAACCCCACAGTTCCAGTCACACAAATGGCTGAAGAATCTCAGCACAAGTATTACCTGGTGATGACTGCAATATTATGGTTTCATTAATTATGACTTCATAGAATTATACATCTTCTTAGTTAACTTCCCATCTTTGTATTTCACTTGTGAATTACTCTGTACCAAGTGCATTCCAGTGTGAAAAAGGTCCTTTTTTTTTTTTTTAATACAAAGGATAAAATACATTTAATATGCCTGATAGGAGCAGACACTTGCTGTTTTGTGCTTTAAATAATCTAAAAATTTCATATAATTTTTCTTGTGCGTTTGTGTTTTTTTTGTGGTTTTTTGTTTGTTTGTTTGTTTGTTTTTGTTTTGTTTGGGTTTTTTTTTGCTTCCTGATAGTTCTGGTGTCTTTTTCTGTTCCAACTTAGAAAATAAATCAGCTATACTGAAAGAAGTATTTTATTTGACATTGATGTGCTTTGGACTAAACTACCTATTTAAATGATATTTTTCCACAAATGATTGCAAATGGTTTTATTCATGTGAATTAAAAGACATGCTTGTTGATAAAGGCCTTACTATGTAAAATATTACCATGAGTCCTCAAAAGCAAGAAGTGGAAGAACACAGTTAATATCTTAATATTCTTGATGACTATACAGCAAACACTTATAAAAGCACTCTTCTAGAAAACAGACTTTCTTGAAGAATCATTACATTATGTTTATGTACTAAATTTAGACTTTAGATAATAACAGGATCTGTAAAATTCTAAAATATATAGCAGTACATAAAAAGTGCAAATGAAACTGATTGATATTTCATATGTAGGTATAATTCATTAACTTTTTTTTATTATTGTTTCTGACATGATCAGGATTGGTTTTCATGTATGATAGAAAGCAAGAAATCAACATTTGTAAACCTTTTAAAGCTAGGAGAGTGTGAATAATGTGCTGCAGGGGATGCAACTACAGCTTTTAATACAGATGAATATAAAGACATTAAGCTACTAGAAAGCATCCAAAGGAGAGCAACAAGGATGGCGAAGGGTCTGGAGGGGAAGCCATATGAGAAGCAGCTGAGGGCACTTAGTCTGTTTAGCCTGGAGAAGAAGAGACTGAGAGGACACATCATTGCAATCTTCAACATCCTCATCAGGAGGAGAGTAGAGTCAAGTACGGAGCACTTCACTCTCATGACCAGTGAGAGGACATGAGGAAATGGCAGGAAGCTGAGTCTGGGGAGGTTTGATTGGATATCAGGAAAAAGTTATTCACCCAGAGCGGATTGAGCTCCTGAGGAAAGAGGCCATAGCACCAAAGCTGTCATAGTTCAAGAAAATGTGTGAGAAACAGCCCAATGAAGGACAGGGAAGAGGTGCGTCAGGTACCAGAGCCGAGATTCTCCTGCAGCTGGCAGTGTAGACAGTGGTGGAGCAGGTTATTTCCTGCAGGCTGTATAGTGGTCTGGAGTGGAGTGAGATCTGGGAAAGGGGAGAGGAAACGTGTACCTTTAATATTAGCCTTAAATCTATTTTAATACCAATAAATTCAAATAATTTTGATCTTAGAAGTCGTTGAAGCGTAATGACTGTATGATTCCATGAATTTTTCCCAAGCTGAGTCTGGTTTGCCCACATCAGTAATAAGCAGCCTACCTCATTATCTCAGCCTACAGGTTCTCATTCCTGTTGTTCCTCCTGTTTTATGACCCTGTACTGTGTAGGAGAGGCACTGAGAAACCAACATTTTGGGCGTTTGCCCTTAGTCAAGTTTAAATCAGCACAGTCATTCATACCACTATTTTTCTCACATGGTCTTAAAGATCAAGAAAGATCAGGATGTCATAATCTCCCATGCAATTCTGTTCTATCCCTATCGTTAAGTTTTCTTAACAACTACAAACTTTTTTGCAAAGTTCTGTTTAGTGCTAAGACTTGAGTATAGCAAACAGAAATGTAATTTCTATTTGTAAGCCTTTGATGTACCTAAAGAAGGTTATAGCTATTAGTCTTTTTAGTCTAGACTATCCCAAACATATTAATAATTTTGCTGTTTTCTAGGTGCTTTGTTGCAGACTTCTGGGTGCTTGACAATAAACTGACTCATCTATAATTCTTTGCTTTTCCTTTTGTTTTCTTTCCTTTCTGAAGTTAAGCATTACACTTAAATCTGTTATTTCACTGAAAGGACCTCCTATGCTAGGCAGGGACCGGAAAACAGTTACATGTTTTTTGCAAAAGTGTGTGTTTGCTACTGTGTAATAGAAATCACTTACTCAAATATTATTTCAAATTAAAAACTAATGGATAAAAATATTTCTGTTTCTGTGTTCTGTCAGGAATGAAGGCAGAAAATATAAATACGAATATTACCTCTGAATAAAACATAGTTTTCTTCAAGTAATCCAATTAGCTATCTGTATTTGTTGCACTGTGAAGACAATAGTAGTCAGAAAGGCACTGAGTACAGGTGTATTAATATTTTTGGTATACCAAGAAAAGACAATGACAGATGAAAAAATTCCCAGATCTTTGTACTTCATTTGAAGAAGATAAAATTAGCTGCATGATTTTGAGTTTACTTAACTCAAATGTTATATCTTGTTTAAAAAGACAGGCTATAAAAACAGGTATCAAGACCAATGAGTCAAAAAAGTTTCAGACCAAATACTAAATAACTTTTTTCTTTGATGACAATAGAACAATACTTAGATATATGGTAATACATTGTAGAATACCGGAGTGATCGGCTCTGCATAGTCAGTTCTGTAGCATGGCATCTGCAGAATCAGTTCTTTTTCATGCAGTCTTTATGCACTATAAAGGCACTTCCAGACATACTATGAGAGTTTCCTAAACTTGTTAAACAATTTTATATCTTTAATTGGGCCTTTGTGTGCATTGCACTGCACTCTGATGTATTTCTGCACTTTACAAAGCTTCTGCATTGAACTGTTCAGAGCCTCTGCCACAGTCTTGTGATTATGCACTTTTATATACACATCTAGGCTGCAATAGCTTACAATGAAAAACAGTGGTATTTAAAAGCATATCACTGTATATATATTTGCAACTGGACTTGCCTATCTCACATTGGCCTTTTTAGCCATCAGTGCACTTGCAGCCAGCGTGGGTAGAGCCCTTCCCAAATTTTCGTTCTCGAAGCCTAACCATGATGATGATGATGATGATGATGATGATGATGATGATGATGATGATGATGATGATGATGATGATGATGATGACTGTATATACATAATTTTCCCAACTATTTATTCTTAATATCTGAGTAACTACTGCAATTTTTGTTATGGTTTTAAATGTTGCTCCTTTCAAATTGTAGCAAAACCATAATATGAAGTCAGTGGAGACATTATATATACATTACAGAAAGCAAGCTACTCTCTTGCATGTTTCACTTAAATGCTTAAAATCTGATGGGGAAATTCTGTGGGTTTCATTTCATTAGGAAGGGAAAGGGGATTAATCAAAAGATATAAATAAATGGGCAAATAGGGTATAATATATTTGGACATAAAATCTAGTTAATTATTACTTTTAGTTCACAGAATATCACAGAATATGCTGAGTTGGAAGGGACCCATAAGAATCATTCAGCCCAGCTCCTGTCCCTGCACAGAACCATCCCCAAGAATCACACCATGTGCCAAACACTTCTTGAACTCTGGCAGGTTTGGTGCTGTGACCCCTTCCCTGGGGAGCCTGTTCCAGTGCCCAACCACCCTCTGGGTGAAGAAACTTTTTCCTCATATCCAGCCTAAACCTTCCCTGACACAAGGTCAGGCCATTCCCTCTGATCCTATCACTGGTCACCACAGAGAAGAGATCAGTGCCTGCCCCTCCTCTTCAACTCATGAGGAAGTTGTAACTGCAATGAGGTTTCCCCTCAGTCTCCTCATCACGCTGAACAGACCAAGTGACCTCAGCCAAACAGATGACATCAACTGGCTTCCCTTGATCAGCCAAGTGGGTTACCTTGTCACAAAAGGTAATCAAGATTGATAAGGAGGACTTTCCTCTCATGAAGCCATGCTGTCTGTGACCAATAACTGCATTGTCTTTCAGGTGTTTTCCAATACTTCCCAGAAAAAACTTCTCCATAACTTTACCGCTCACTGAAGTGAGCCTTACAGGCCTGTAGTTTCCAAGGTCTTCCTTATTGCCCTTTTTGAAAACTGGGACAATGTTTATCAGCTTCCAGTCAGATGGGGCCTCCCTGGATTCCCAAAACCCCTTAAAATCAAGGGAGGTTTTGTGATGATCTCAGCCAGCAATTTGAGGATTCTTGGATGACTCCCATCAGACCCAACCCATTAGTAGGGATTCAGCTGGAGCAGCAGATCCCACACAATTTCAGGATCCACTGGGAGCTGATCATTCTCACAGTCATGGTTCTCCAGCTCAGGGCACTGAGACCCCCTTGCTCTGTAATCTGTGTTGAAGACACAAGCAAAAAAAGCCTTGAACACATCTGCCTTGTCTCTGTCCCTGTTTGTGAGGTGACGATCCTCATCCTGTCAGTGATATTTCTGTATACCAATTGCCATTAATGTATTTGAAAAAAAAAAAAAAATTATTGTCCCCCACATTTCTGGCCAGCTTCAGCTCCAGCTGGGCTTTGGCCATAAGAATTTTCTCCATAGAGTGGCAAGCAACATCTCTGAATTCTTTTCATGTTGCTTGACCTTGCTTTCACTGGGCATACACCTTCCTTTTTTGTGTTATTTCCAAGAGACAATCCTCGTTCAGCCAAGCTGGCCTTCTGCCTTGCCTGCTTGATTTCTAGCATTTGGGAATTGCCTGCTCCTCTGCCCTTAGGAGGTGATGTTTGAAAAGTGACCAGCACTGATGGACCCCAGCACCTGCAAAAACATTTTCCCAGGGGTCTTTTCTTACTAATTCCATTCACAGCCTGAAGTCTGCTCTCCTCATGTCCAGAATTCAGGTTTTCTTGGCACTTTTCGTCCTGACAGCAGAGATTTTAAATTTGATCACTTCATGATGGCTGTGGCCAAGGTGTCCACCAACCTCCACTTTTCTCAAGAGATCCACTCTGTTGACAATCAGCAGATCAAGGAGGGTATCTTTCCAAGTCAGCTCCCTGAGGACCTATTCCATAAAGTTGTCATCCAGTTTTTTCAGGAATCTTCTGTCCCAGTTGTACCAGTGGTGTGATGCTCCATACATTCTAACCCTTCTGTTACATACAGTGCCACTTCACCACCTCTTCTGCCCTGCCCATCCCTCCCGAAGAGCCTGTAACCATCCAAGAGGGCACTCCAGTCACAGATCTGATCCCATCAGGTTTTACTTATGCCAGTGATGTGAAACACTGGGACAGGGCCAAAGTGCATAGTTTCAACTTATTTTAGATGCTTTATGAAAAGTGATATCATCAATAGTACTCATTTATGAAGTAGCCAGTTCTGTAAAAGATTTTTTAAAGGAAAATTACATGCTGATTCTCTTACAGCTGCAAAGCACAACACTGTAATAATCTTTATTTAATAAAATATATATATGAACTATAAAGAGCAGCAGGAAGCAACAAGAGCATTTCCACTTTCATAGGACCAGAGGAGAGCATATGTTTTCTTTTCTTAATAGACCTATATTGATAGGTCATCCAGTTTCATATGATTATCAGTGAAGAACTTGAAGGATTTAGAGGCAAGATTAAATAGTAATACTTTTGTATAACTTAAGAGGGTGAGACCACAAAAGAGAACATAGTGGAGGAATGGCAGAAAAAAACAAAAGCAGGAAAAAGAGATATTTCTCTATAAAACTGAGTCAAACATTTGTGAGTCTTCATGGAAGATAGGCTCAGAAGGTGGTATCTACCAAGAAACTGAGTAAAAATGAGGAATCAGAGAAAGACACTTTAAATTTCATAATTAGTATTCAAAGACAAAAATGAAAACAAGAAGATATAAAATATTGAAATATAAGAGTGGTTGAAATAAAAACAGAGCCACTTTTTGCAAAAAGGCAAAAATGAGTTTGAGGAACACCAGTTATGTTTGGAAACCTAGGGTAGAAAACAAGGCTGATGAATGAGAGGTTGCTGAAATGTGACATTCTTTGTTAACCATAAACCAGAGCGAATACCAAGAACAAAAGAGCTGTACCCCAGCACAATGCTGGGCCTGAAATGGGAGACATGCCAAAGGCTCCATTAAGTCCATAAAATATATCACTATTCATTTTTATGGAAGTGATTGGATAGTGGGGTGATGGATGAATAGACAGATAGGTAGATAATACAACAAACAGAGATTGCTCATGGTTTGACTGTCATTATTCATGTTTAGCAACAACAGTTGTATTGGTGAAGACAAAGCATACATTGCAATATATTGGGTTAATATTGATGAAAACATAGAGATGTAATATTTCTTTTTGGTTCTGCCTGTGAAGTCATTTCACTTACAGAGTTATAAATTACACTTACTCAGAGGAAAAAAAAAAAAAACCACAAGGTGATATAAAAACTTAGACAGCATACTGAAGTCTCACAAACTCTGACAAAGCAGATATTAAAAATAATAATAAATTTTAGAAAGAAGACAAGTACTGTAGGAAATAATGAAAGTGACACTGTCAATAAAGTTACTGCCACTGTGAACACCAGACTGTTTAAAACTCTCAATATTAAGTAAGTAACAAATTTTTAAAAGAAAATAATTTGAAATCATATACCCAGCTTATGAGAAAAATAAAAGGCAACTCTTACTGTTTCACAGTGATGTGATAATAATGGCTTATGAAATTCATACAGAGAAGGAAAAAGGCAAAAAGAATAAGACAGAATATAATGAAATAAAAAAAAATAGAAAGTATCACCCTTACACTAATTCTAGAAGTAATTCCAGTTGTACTAAGGATTGTGCAGTCAAAAATGTATCTTCTCCAAAGGTCTTATGACTGAAATAATATGTCAGCTGAATTCTAGGAAACCATGTCTGAATCTCCAAAGTCACTCATCGGGACACTGTAGGAGACAAGAATACAACTCCGGTGCTTTACACAAATCCTTTCATAGGTACTGGACAACTCTAACCACAGTGGATTTTTGTGTGCATAAATAACTTACATAATATGAATCAAATTGATGTATCCTAGATTAATATACAGGACAAAGAGGACACAGCAACAGAAAACAATCAAACTCACACTTCATGAAAAGGGAAGTTTTTTGATAGGACCTACAACAGCAACAAAAATATGCACAACAATAGAAATCAAAGTACTTGATGGTTTATTGTTCATAAAAATGAGGGTTACAATATTGACCTATTCTATATCCATATATTACTGCAGCTTCTCATAGGAAATGTATGATTTTCACCTTGCTTAATATTACAAAATTCTGGTGAAAAACCAGCTTTTTCTTGAAGGTCTTGGCAATATCAGTGTAGGTTTTCTGACACTACAAATTACCCTCAGCCTTTAGCTTTACCTGTTGTGGTGGTACTGCTGCAACTGCACTGAGGATTTATCTGGATCATGTCCATGTAATGTTTCATCAGCCTTCTTTTCAGCCATTTATGTATGCATTACCTGGCCAGTGAAATAGGTTGGAGCAATCTGTTATCTGTCATAGAGATGCCTGGACCATGTACTTGTGCTTAAAGAAGCATCCAGCTGTGTTGCTGATCTCAGTAGTCAAAACTATATTCTGTCACTTTATATCAGCAAAATAATTCATACAAACTCATATATAAAGCATTGAGATGCTTATTCTAATGGCTGCACATTACATAAAACTGATTTTGAAAATGAATAGAACATGCATTCAAAATAGTTTTTCTTTTCTCTTTAATACACAGATGAGTTTTTAATGTCCCAAACAGAATTTGAATTCATCTGTTTGTCATCCATGTATATTTTATCATTTATATTGTCAACCTAGCTAAATTCTTACCCAGATTTTTCTGTTTATTGGTGGCAATGCACAGATCTGACTTTTCAGCATCTTCTAGCTCTTCAGTGCTGCAAAGATTGATGAGGACCTTAATTTCCTTGATGTTGATGTGCAGGCTTAATTACTTGTTCTTTTGATCAAAAGGGTTGATGATATATGGCATACATCCTAATATGTACATAATGATCGGTAAAGAACAATCTACAGCACAGCAATTATATAAATTTTGATTTAGCACAAAATCTCTCTTATATATGTGCTGACAAATACAGATTTCTCTATGCCAACTAAATACAACCTACATGTTGTACCATCAAACAAGTTATTGTGTTGCAACTTTTTTACCATTCATTATGAAGTAAAAGAAATATGTTTGAAAACTTGCCTGTATAATGAATTTTTTCCTGAAGCCTTTTGGAAATCTGATGGCTGATAGTACTGGAGGGTTTGGACTGACTGCATAACATTTCTGTTAAATTTCACTTGTACCAATCATATCAACTTGATCGGTGTTGTGGATTAACCTCCGTAGGCAGGAAAACACTACCTAGCCTCACTCACTACCCACCAGTGGGATGGGGGAGAGAATCAAAAGGGTAGAAGTGAGAAAACTCATTGGTTGAGGTAAAGACAGTTATATAGGTAAAGCTGTCCACACAAGCAAAGCAAAATAAGGAATTAATTCACCACTTCCCATGGGCAGGCAGATGTTCAGCCATCACTAGGAAAGTAGGGCATAATAGTCAGTTGAGAAGATAAACACCATCACTCCAAACATCCTCATCTTCCTCCTGCTCATCTCAGCTTTTTGTTGACAAGCATTATGCCATGTAGCATAGAATATCACTTTGATCAGTTGGGCTCTGCTCTCCTGGATGTGTCCCCTCCCAACTGCTTTTGCACTCCCAGCCTCCTTGTGGGTGGCGTGGGGCAAGGAAGAGAAAAGGCCTTGGTGCTGTATGTAAGCACTGGTCACCATTAACAAAAACATGCCTGAATTATCAGAACTGTTTTCATCAAAAATCCAAACCACAGCACTACACCAACAACTATGAATAAATTAACTTGATACCAGACAAAACCAGTAAAATCAGAAACTGAACAGATTAGCTAAAGTGTTTTAGGATCAGCATTGTCAAGCATAATTCTCCTTGTAATGTTTTTATCACTAGGAGAACCAATATGATCATTATTATGTCTGAGAAGTCATTTTTCTATTTGAAGAGATGAACATTATTCATCTTGTAAAAAAAAAAAAATCTTCTTTATATGAAAATTGCCAAAAGCACAGTCTTTCTGAGTCACTAGCGTATCCTATATTTCTCTATTTTGGTGGGAATGCCATAAGTTTCTGTCGAATAGCTCTGTTGCAGCTCTTCAGTAGTTTTAAGCATATCACAAAGGTGGTACTGCTACTATCTGCTTCTCGATGAGTAGCTTAAGTTTCATTTAGTGTTTTGTCAGAAATGATAGATGAATGATTTAATGGTACTGAATTGTTCGCTTTGCACTAGGAATTCAGGATTTCTTTTCCATCAGTTGACAGAATTTGATCATACCCATTGAAATGCTGTACAACAGCACCATCATAGGGGCATATGTAATTTAAAGCCACGGAAAAGATGTTTGATGTGATTGCATTTTGTTGACATTTATACTTTCCTTCATTAGCATTTTAAAACTTTCATTTATGATAATCAGCTTGCTTGTTGGCCGGCTTTTATATTTTACTCCAGTTTTGTGCCACCTTTACACTTATACAGTGTTCTGATGAAATTATTTTAGAAAGAACCCCAACATATATCACATTTCCCTTTGACAAAACAAAGAACATCTTCTGAGGTAGTGCATGCTTACTGACTTGCATCCTGACTGAAAAAAAATCAAAAGCGGGTAATATTACAGTCATCCCAGTATCAGTTACTTTATCCCTCTTCTCTAGAGCTGGATTAGTTATGCCTGTAACATTCCCAAGAAGAAAAAAATATTTTCTTTTGTTAGGCTACAACAAGATAAGTGCTATGTGATTTCTAGTCAATGTCCCTCACTATTTTTTGTAGCACTTCCCATCATGAATCTATTTTTTACCAGTAGGTACTGGTCTGTTAGTACTCCAAGAAGACAGGCACTCAGACTCTGCAAAGTCTCATGCTAAATGATAATTTAAAACTATACCTTTTGGGCCTAACAAAATACAAAAGGTTAAAATAGTAGATAATCTTACATCCCTATAGATTCTGATAACCTCAAATTATACAGTATTGAACAGTCTTCCAAACAGCATGCAGCACTCCATATTGACACAGTCTATGGAAAGGATTATTCTATTTTGATCACTCAAGTTATTACAGGCTTTTCTTAGAAGGACAATCTAGAAATCTTTCTCATACTTGAAGATTGCCATCACATTATTCCAAGTGTTTGTTTGTTTTTGTTGGTAGGGGTTTTTGTTTGGTTTTTTTTTTTTTTTTTTTTTTTTTTTTAACTGAACACAGAGCCATTCAAATTGCCTTTGTAAATCATGTTCATTAAAATTTTGGTGCTTCTTGTTCTTAAGCAGGAGTTTCTATAATGATTCACTTTCTTATTACCACTGTTTTTTAAACTGAACATGGAATGTAACAGAGATAGAAACGAACTATGTTTTCTTCAGCTATTCATGAAAAGCAATGCCAAATACACTAATAAATTTAAGTATCATTAAAAGACTTGGTTTTCCTTCTTAAACATAGACTGGTTTGACAAGATTTGCAGCTTACAGTCTTTTATATCTGTTATTGAATGGTATCTTTATTGTCTTTCAGGTGCTTGCAAATATCTTGATTACTTGACCATTTCAATTTAGTCTTTTAAAAAGTTAAACATCATTAAGAATGACTTTCATTAATTTCTTCTTCTCTGCTCTTCTGAGTAACGGTATCCAAACTCTTTAATGTGTTACAATTGGTATTTAAATTGCAATTGTCAGGCACCTTGTGACATACAGCACCCTATAGGCTGATATCTGGCAAGCAAACTGCATGATACGTAGGTAATTCTCATATCTGAGAATTCTAAATTGTCTCACAGTGATCTAACTAGCAAATTGCTATGCCTAAACTATGTTTGAAGACATAATTCTTGACAATAATTTTTTCAGCTGGTTGAAGTATTATATTAATGACAAGCAGTGTCCTGAAAACCAGTAGGATATTATTTTTATTTCCTTCCTTTGTTTAAATAGGAACTCAAAGGTTTACCATTTGATGCTATCAATTTTGTGACAGTGTAAAGATTCAGTTTTCTGACCTCCTTCCTTTCATCATAGTGAGTATATAGCCTCAATAGTAGTGAAATAACCAGCTGGGCCACCAGCTCCTTAGGTTCTGGTTCAGCTCCCGGGCTGATTTGTCAGTAATCACACAGTCTTCCAGTTAAGACTTTCTGGTCAAGCATTCCTAAACTTCAACTATTGCAACAGCATATAAATTTTCCTCCTTTTCTGCATGGCTGAAGTTAGTACAGTCAAGAATAAAATGAATAGTACAGTACCGCTTTAGAAAATGTGTTGAAATTATATGATCATAGTAAGATAAAATTGCATGTTCTTATTTCAATTTTCCTATCTGTGGCTTTTAATTATCTATTCATATAGCTACTTGAAAAAAAAAAATAAAACGTGTGACAAAGTGCAAATTGTTTGTCTGGATATGGTCAATTAGTCTAATTTGCTCATGTTTGATATTATAAATTGCAGAAACCTCTACAAATCTGGGTCATTTCACACCTGTCATATGTGTCCATTTTTCAGAGCCGCAAGTGTCAGGTAGGGATAATAGCAGCTTCTGAGCTTGTAGGACTTTGCAAAGTATCACTGTTGCCTTGACTTCTAACCAATATTCAGCAGGCAGACATGGACCTGTTGGAGTGATTCCAGAGGAGAGCCACAAAATATGGTCAGGGAGATGGAGCACCTCTACTGTGAGGAAAGGCTGAGAGACTTGAGGTTGTTCAGGTTGGAGAAGAGGAGGCTCCAGGGAGACCTTATACCAGCCTTCCAGTACCAAAAAAGGGCTTATAAGAAAAATGGGGACAGATTCTTTAGTAGTCTGTAGTGATAAGTACTGATTTTCAGCTAAAAGTGGGTAGATACAAGAGACAAATAAAAGGAAAAAATTAATTATGATTAGGGTGTTGAAACACTGGAACAGGTTGCCCAGAGAGTTGCTAAATCAGAAATATTCAAAGACAGGTTGGACAGGGCTTTGAGCAACATGATCTAGTCAAAGATAATGCTTCTCATTGCAGAGGGTTGGACTAGAAGACCTTTAAAGGTCCCTTCCAACCCAAACCATTCTATATTTGATGATGTCAAATTAGAATCTATTACCAAATAAAAAAAAAAAAAAAAAAAAGTTGAGGGGAAAACATTTCACAGATTACAGAAAATATTTTTTTTATTTATACAGAAAATATTTTCATTAAGACTAGTGCTTTTTGCAACTGCAAAAAATTACTGATTCTGATTTTTATTTTGATGCTCTAAATGCTTGAAACTAATTTTTAAATATTGTTATTTAGTTGGTTATTGCATAGGTGAGCATTATTACCTAATTGTAAACTCTGTGCATTTCACTGGCTTGCATTCTACTTTTCTGTAGTCTTTTGAAATCTATCCATAGTAAAAAGCTGTCTCAAACAAATTTTGACAATTTGTAATTACAAACTCATTTTTCTGTGTGACTAACATAATTTTAGGAATTTATTGCATTGATCATTTACAAAAATTTGAAAACCCCAAGTCAAACAGCATTCTATAAATGAATACACATTTAGAAATCCAAGAAAAATGTTTTGAATGGACTGAATTGCAGTTGCAAGATAACCATGGCTTTACTGGATAAGAGGAAGAAAAGGCATAAATTTTTAGTTAGTTTCATGAAAAAAACTAGCCAACAACAAACTAGACAAATCACATTTATTCCTGTATTTAAGTTTTCAATTCAGTTTTTTACTTTGTGTTTCTGTCATTTACAACAAACTAAGCATGATATAATTATATCAATTTAGTAATTATTAAATTTTTTAAAAACAATTAAGTTCCTCTCTTATCTCTCAGGTCCACCAGTAGTATTAGATCACTGGAATTGTGTTTCTATATAATTTCTGGATATATATGTTTTAACCACAAGACAAAATTTTGTAAACTAAAGTTACAAGCACTGTGCAGTATGTTTTTTTGTGAAAGTAGCATGACCTTCACCACTGTAAGTGAGTATAGTTCAGTTTTATTAAAATTAATTGACTTCCCACAACTGTTGCTTCTCATGGAGTGAGTGGTTTCTGACTGATATGCAAGAATTTGTCTAATCATTTATAGCTTTTCAAACTTTTGGGGGAATTTAGAGAGTCTCCTGTTTCTTGTATCCTTGCTGAGCATAGATATGTAGTTTTAGAGTGTGAAAAAATATATAAGCTGATGTCCTTGGTGTGCATTGCTTCAGTTGGAAGTGAAGAATGTCATTTAGTACTGTTATCTCAGTTGCATCACTGAAAACAGGGACTGAACACATCAAACTGGAGAGGCTTGAGCCTAAACATGGCAACTGCATATCAGACAAATATAGAATACCAAAATCATTATGCCTGTAGAGTGTGGGTGCCTTGATGATTAGGTGAGAGCTGTTCAGAGGGTATTTTATCACAATTTCGGTAGAGACTTATTTGCCATAGTTCTGCCACCAACACAGAAGCTTTTATGAGCTCTAGGATACAGCCTCTGCTTCCCCTCCATACCCACAAGCTGGGTTTTTCATGCTTAGACTTAGCACTGCCGTGACTTGCCCATGATAGACCTGATCACTCTACCCTCTGGTGTTTCATGACTGTATGTTGATATAGAATGGAGGCATACACTCATCATTTGATTTTTCCAAAAGAAATCTATTTCACTGCAGGAATAAAGAGCTTAATAAGTGTTCATCACAAAAAGCTACAGTTTCACAGTTTCTTACTGTTATTATTGTCCTTTAAAGTCACCAGGTAGGCTCTACTCAATTAATTTTGTGAAAGATCACTTAGTAGGCACTGTTTTATCAACACTTGACAACTAAAGAATGCTTCGCTTATACCAGTGTTTTAAAAAAGAAAACATAACCAGAACTGTTCCAGAAACCATTTTTATCCAAAACAGAGAAAGTCCTTGTATACTGTGTTGAACTATTGTACAATACAGAAACTTGTGTGGATATCTATCAACACAAGAATTCCCCCATGGACTTGCCTGAAGAGTTCATCCCTGCAGAGAAATACTGTGCTATGTGAGGAATAAAGTTTTATTTTAAATTATGGAAGTAATTGCAAACACAGAGAAGTTAGATGTGTAAAGCAAATATCATGCATTTCCTGTTGATAATTAATTCTAAACATTTTCCTTTTATTCAGTGGATATCCTTGCAGAAGGTAAACTTGTAATAGTTTTAAGGCAGTACATTGAGTAGGCTGAACACTCTATAGAGTCTGAAGAAAAAGAATGTACATTCTTTATTGATTTAATATATATTGTACACATGCATCCTATTCAATACAATCTAGGTTTCTTTTTTACTTATGTTGATGGGGAAAAAGTTACTACATAAAAAAGTTTGAACTGTTCTTGTTGGTTTTATGAACGCACTCTAGAGAATAATGTCTTTAGTTTGCTGCTGGCCTCCATTATTTTTCTCTTATTTAAACACTTAGTGCTTACTGGTCACCTTGTGGTAGTTTGTTTAAGTGTAAAACCAGTGTACATGAGCAGTAATTTGAAACCCCTTTTGACATTAAGCATGGCTACAGGAGCATATCAATCTATAGTCAAGAGAACTGGATTTGTTCTTCATCTCCTTTTGTTACTATGACTTATTTCTTCCCTCTGGCTTTTCAACTTACTCCCAAGTTAATGAGTTCTCAATTCTGAGATACCTGATATCTTGTCTTGTCATTAATCACTCTGAAGTTAACAGATAGTGCACCTTTCAGCACTATCTTGTCTTTAACTTTGTCCACATAGTAACGAATTAAGGTCATGAAAATATAGGATTGTGCCATTTGAAAGCAAAGCCTCTTTTCTTTTTATATCATACAGTCTATCATTTAAAAAATCTTTTTACATTCTTTCAAAAGAACAGAAGGCTGACTGAAGTTTATGTGTTGAAAAAGTTAATTGCATATACAGCTAAAGAGATCAGCATTCCTGCAAATAAATTTGTATGAAATTAACTGAATTTATTATTTCTAGAAATGTATGGCATTAAAGAATCACTGTATAATTAAAGACTGTAATACATTTGGGTCTTTTACCTCACCATTTCAATTTAGAATTGAATGCTTTGCCCATTGCCATGTGGAAAAATTATTAGTCTATGCCTTCATCACTATACATTTCATTTAGGTACAGTAGTTCAGGTCAGGAGCTACAAATAAAGAAGTTTAAATAGTTTGCAGATTGCTTTTAACCCATGGTTCATTTGGAATCCATCCTAGACGTTGATGGTCTTGCCTGCAAAACAGGAAAGTTCAATGTGAGGCAGATAATGTTTGTTGATTGATTATTTACTTTACTTTTCAGAATAATTCTTCTAGTTCTCAACAAGCCATTAACACAGGAGAATTTTTAACACGCTTCAGGAAGAAAGAGACACTAAGAATATTGATGCATTTCAAAGAGTTCAGTTCTGGTTTTAATTTTGACTCACAATGATTTATAGACACAATAAGACAGTGTTCTGAGAATGTAAATCTCTTGAAAACCTTCCAGCAGTGGTTGTGATCACACAAAAGCAAATATAACTCATGTGCATTGAACTTAGAGCCAAATAATCAAAACATATCAAGTATATTTGCATTAGAAATGTTTCAACATTTTATATAATTAGTCAAAAACAGTCCAAAAAAATATCACAATCTATTAAATATTCACATGCATAAGCCTCCAATCACAATTAACCACCTACAAATGCATACATGCATTATAACAGTTTATATACTTGATTGTTGCACTGCATCAATAACTACAGCCCTTTTGCAGCACTGCTTAGGAGAATATCTTAAAATCAGCCTCTGTACATGAATGCACGTGCATATCTCTTGTGGGCATAAGAATTTAAAAAGATTAAGAGACTATCCCTTTAAAAACATCTTCCATATGTTTATTAATAGTAATAGTAGCAATAGTCAACATATCTCACAATGCAAGGTCAGCAGTACTTTCTTAATTTTTGTAGCATTCAAAATATTCAAATATTCCATGTTTTTAATGATACTATGCTGTAAGGCAGTAAAATAAGGCTGAACAGTCACAGGCCAGGTGAAGAAGAGAGACTGGACTATAAATGAGTCAGTTACTGATACTAGTAGTATCATTTAAAAAGAACAATAAAATACTGCTATGGAATAATAGAACCCACTCATCAGAGCACTTAAGAAAAGGTAGGTAACAGAAAGAATCATGCTTGTTTGTCAAACTCAGTTAATACATCCTTTTTAAAAAAAGAAAGACAAAAAAAACAAACAAAAAAAAGACTGTTTCTTCCACAGTCAACAAACTGAGCAGACTTAGGGGAGAAGCCTTCACATGGCAGTGTGGCAAAGAGGAGAAAAAAGCAGTGAGAAAAGAGACAGAAGCTTATGCAGAATACTACTGGAGAGGAGTAAGGATCAGACAGACAGACAGATAGGAGTCAGTGGTGCTGGAATGAACATCCTAGGAACTATGATGACTGAAAAGCTAGCCAAGAAATCAGACCTAGAAATGGGGTATGCCAGTGGAAAGGGGGAACAGAATTGGTAGGTAAAAGTGAAAAATCTCGTGGGTTGATATAAAGACAGTTTAACAGGAACAGAAAAAAGCCATGCACAGAAACAAAGCAAAAGAAGGAATTCTTTCACTACTGGCCATTGGGAGACAGATGTTCAGCTGTTCCCCGGAAAACATGGCTCCATCATGTGCTACAGTTACTTGGGACAACAAACAAAGGAACTCCAAATGTCCCCCCTGACTTGCACCTTCTTCCCAATAGCTCTTCTTGCTGAGTAAGGTGTCATGTGGTATGGGATATCCCTTGGGTTGGTTGGGCTCAGCTGACCCATCTGTGTCCTCTCCCAACTTCTCATGCACCCCCAGCCTCTTTGTTGGGTAGGGCACTGTGTGAAACCTAGAATTTCAAAATCATAGAATGTTTTGGTTTGGAGGAGAATTTAAAGATCATACAGTTCTGACTCCTCTGCCATGGGCAAGAACACCTCCCACTAGACTAGGTTGCTCTGAGCCCCATCCTACCTCACCTTGAAAAATTCCAGGAATGGGGCATGCACAACTTCTCTGGACAACCTGAAAAGACCTTGACACTGTGAGCATAGCTTAGCAATAACTATAATGCTGATGTTTAATTGGCATTGTTTTCACCAAATGTCCTAAACATAGCCTCATACAAGTGCTTATGAAGAAAAATAACTCTATACCAACCAAAATAAGAATAAAAAAATTAAAACAATATATTTATAATTGAGTAAAAATGAAAGACTATGAAGACAGAAGACAAAATTTTAAAACTTGGTAGAATGAAGGAAAAGGATTAAAACACCCAGCCTTTTGGCTTATTGAATCATATGGGCTTTGAGGGTAGATGAAACTTTACAAGGTTCTTTATCTTGTAAATCAGTGTTCTGAATAAAATGACAACTGAACATTTTTCTATAGCAGAATGAGTACAATCAACAAGATACAGATTTGGATAGCAAGGCAATAGGTTGATGCAAAATCTGAAGTGCTTTCTAAAGAGGATACCATAAATCATTCAGTATATATACACCAGATTGCCTTTTTTTTCACCAGTTAAAGGGTAAATACGCTACTGATTAGCTGGCTGGCAGTTTCCTGCACCTGTTAAAGAGGGTAATGCTTGTGTAATGCACTGAATATGTGATTTTTGCTATTAACAGTAGAAGGCTTTAGGCTGTGTGCTGACCTAGCAGCTCAGGGTCTCAGACTCTCCTTGGTCTGAACTGGGTTTTGTGACTGCTGCCTCCCCTGATCCAGGTTCAGCTCTGGGGATGGTCCCTCCCCTGAGGAGGGAACACCACTCATCCTTCAGTCAGTGCCAGGCAAACAATAGCCCTTTGTGTGTGTGCTTTAGGGATGAGGCTTCAGCTGGGAGCCCAGGAAAAGAAAGTGGATTGTGATGTCAAAAATATATTTTAAAAAAACCAAATCAAACCAAACAAATGTGCACCCAAAGAAACCCCAAACTTGAGACAGGAGGAAGAAACACCTTCCATAAACATCATACTTTTAATCAAGAAGTTAAAATCTGCACCTCTGAGTCCCCTGTGACATTTCATTACTTCGCCTAGTTCTTGCTCTAGTAAATCTATCCTTCACCATTTGACATCCCAGTTCATCCTAAACACCAGCAGAAGGATAACACTGGTTGTTAAATAACAAGTGAGACAGGGAGGTATATCTAGAAGCTTTCTAGTTTTTTTGTTTCATTTTCAATAGCGTGTCTTTGGAGATGTAGCTCTAGTCATTCAGCAGCAGATACAGTGGTATTAGCATGTAGCACTAAAATAACTCAGTAATTCATTTAGCCAATGTTTACAGTCCAGAGTTAGTAGCTAAGAATTCATGCATTAAAAAAAAAAAAAAAAAAAACCAAAAAAAAAACCCACATAGCAAGTTTTGTTCACTTTGAATCATAGAATCATAAAACAGTTTGAGTTGGAAGGGACCTGAAAGTTCATCTAGTTCCAGGCATCCCTGCCATGAACACCTGTCACTAGACCAGGTTGCTCAGAGCCCCATCCAACCTGACCTTGAAAACTTCCAGGGATGGAGCATCACAACTTCTCTGGACAAGCTGCTCCATTGCCTTACCACCTGCACAGCAAGGAATTTTGTCCTGATACAGTGCAGTCCTGAAGGAGTTACTGGGACGGAATGAATCACTCCAAGGATGTCAGATAGGAATAGTTGCAAAAACATGCTTTATTCATGATGGTGCCCAGCTTATATAGGATTGGCGGGGGGGAGGTGGGGGGGGGGCGTGAGGTTCTGGGACGGGGTGGAACCTGGGAATGGTTTAGGGAAGGGTCAAGGAGGGTCCTGCCAAACAAGGCAGAAATCCCCAAAACTGGGAAGACAAGGGCAGGTGTAAGCCATACAGGGAGATGCTACCCAGCTGCAAGCAGGAGCCAATCAGGAGTGAGTTACAAGCCATGAGGATGGAAAATTCCATCAGGACACACAGTAGAACAAAGGAAAAACATCATCTTCATGGCTAGGCTTCGCAAATGAAGATTTGGGAAGGGCTCTACCCATGCTTGCTGCAAGCGTGTTGATGGCTAAAAAGGCCAATGTGAGATAGGCAAGTCTGGTTGCAAATGGCACAGTGGAAAGTCACCATAGGCGGGATTGGCAAGTCACAGTTCTTTCTGCATTGTCTTTTTTCTTCAACACTGATCCTGCGTGTGCTCTCAAGGGAAACAGCAGCATTATGAATGGTGTGTCTCCATGCCTCCCAATTGCAGGCCAGAGTGTACCACTGATGGTGGTCAATACGGCCAAGGCTGAGGGATTGTTTCAGGGAGTCCCTCTATCTCATCTTTGGGACTCCTCTCTTGCGGCAGCCAGTAGCAAGCTCAGCATAGAGCACAATCTTAGGGAAAAGGTGATCCTCCATCCTGGAGATGTGCCCTGCCCAGTGCAGCTGCCTTCTCAGCAGCATGGCCTCAATGCTGGTGACCTCTGCCTATTCAAGAACAGACACATTTGTCACATAGTCAGTCCAGTGGATGTTTAGGATCGTACAGAGGCAGTGCTGATGGAAGCATTCAAGGAGCCACAGGTGGTGGTGGTAGATGACTCACGATTCAGACCCATAAAGAAGAGTGGACAGTATAATGGCTCTGTAGACACTGATCTTTGTACTTTTCTTCAGGTG
>JAWWEU010000111.1:89268707-89330820 GCA_035583155.1 Acropternis orthonyx
AACTCTCTTGTAGGGTGCTAACCCAAGAGTTCCCCAACGTTGCTTTAATAAATACCTCAGCTGCATAGAGATCCAAAGTGTCTTTGTGCAGTTTTCTACGCCTTTTGGGGGGCACGAATTCTCGGCATCATCACCTTTGAAAGAGAAATTGTTAGTGCACACAGATCCCAAACATCAATGACTGTGGACGGAAATAAAGGAATAAAAGAAGTCACATGCTAGGTATTGCTACAGGAATTCACTCAGAATACTTGATTCATTAAATGAAGAAAAAAGGAATAGCTTGCTGCTTTTCAGAGGATTCAATTTTCTATTAAAGAAGAATTTTCAGTGATAACTGACAGAAAGCAAAAATAACAACCAAAGTAATTCCCTTTCTAGTCCTCTTCAGCAAATGCCCAGAAACATTACCTCTGTTTAAAATGCCTTTAAGGTGTGTCCAAATAGCATTAGCTAGGCTGAAAGGCAAATGGTTTTGGCTAGTCTGTTCCTTTAACTTTGCTCCCAATACAGGTCTCTCCCAATGCTGGTAAAATTCCAAGAAAAGACAGGAGTTACACTGACTCCATCAGTCAGAATCAGAATATTCTGAGTTGAAGAGGACCCGCAAGGATCATCGAATTCAAATCTTGACTCTGTATAGGACCATCTTCAAAACTACTGAGAACATTTTCCAAAAGCTTTTTGAACTCCATCAGCCTTGCTGCTGTGATCGCTTCCCTAGGAGACTGTTCCAGTACCCAACCACCCAGTGGAAGGTGTGTCATAAGGACACAAGTCCTTACAAGAATCTCTCACCTAAGAAGACAGCAAGCTGAAATACATGAAAACACAACAGTTTCACTCCATTTGGAGCATTTGACTGTAGGAATTATAATGAAAGGACAGAGAAGTAAGCAATGAAAAAAAAAAAAAAAAAAGAACACATTAACCCATACTGGCATAATACTTAATTTGAAGCCGATAAACCCTAGAGCAATAAGCAAGGGCTAATATCTCATGTTGTACCATATTTCCAGTAACTTTTAGCAGACTATGATCTATAGTAGTTCAAGTCAACAATTTTTTCCTCAGGTCTTAATTTCCAAAAAAATATTAATACTATTGAAATTTTTGTGTTGGAAGTTCTATTATTTTGGCATGCAGCAATTGCATGAAAAGCCAAAAGGCTGTAAAAATGTTCTACATGATATTTCAAAGAGAAATGTAATATCAGTATTTAACTTCTGATGCTTTTAAAATGGAACAAAATATTCCCAATGCAGCATGATATTTATGAGCATGTTCATATTTCTTAGTATTTCAGCTTCTAGTTTAATTTGCTGTGTAGTGAATATATTTTGTCAATATGAATAAGGAAGAATTTTGATGGAATTTTTGTTCATCAAGAATAGTTATGCATTACACAGTGAACTTAAAGATGCTGTTGTTTGTTAAGAAGTATAGATGTGTCAATGTTTATGGATTTCTAAGGGAATAATTAATAATGTTTTCAACTGAAAGACATGCTTTAAAATATGCCCTTAAACTTGGCATATAAAATACTCCAGCTAGCTCCATCTGCTCATGAACTCCAAAAATTACTTTCACCCACTTATATAAAAGTTTTAATTTTTTCAGTGAAGTACAAACCCCTTGATTTTCTGGACTATTAGCCCAGCACTCAGAGAGGTATTTTACACCACTAACTGAATATTTAAAAAGTAGCAATGTTTCAGAGACATAGTGGGAGTGTTTCCTATTTGTAATATGTTCCCATGAAATCTGAACTCAAATCCAGGTGCATACAAAACAACCACTTCTTTCTTCTGCTTTCCACTTCCTGCCAGCCTACCATGCCTCATTTTATTGAGACATACAACTCCCAAATTTACTTCTTCAGGGAATTTTCAGTTTTGCTTTAGCTTGTCTGACTCTTCTGGCTTTACATCTATTAATGTCTATCCTTTCCTTTTTTAGTCGCTCAGTGTAAAACTTTAAAGGAATCTAATGTTTCTTCTCTATAGATAGTGTGTGTCCTATTGAGAACACCAGCATTATCCATTCTCGTCACCCAACATGTAAATCTGCTGTTAGTGACAAGGGAGCCTAAGAATTCGCAGCTTTCTCTTAGCACTCAGAGGGGTAGCTAGATAGATAGAGAGCATTCAAGTAGCTGTATATCACCCTAAAAAAATCATCAAATCATCAATAGTAAACCTGAAAGGTGTATTATATTCCTTTTATGTAAATTCTGTCAAAAAATCTTCTGAAAAAGTTGAAGTTGTTAAAAAAGTTGATTATGTATAACCATAGAGACATTATTTTCTGCTTCTCAGCTATACCTGTGTTGATTAGCTCAGCCAAGTACAGCATTTCAGATCTTACCACGGTACAAAAATTGCCAACAGAGTTACAAATCATCTATCACACTAGTGGATTTAAAACATGATAAGGAGTGTAGTGTAGATGTAAATTTAGCATGTTTAAAAATATAAAATGCATTGGAGAGTTAAATAACAGTATTTAGGTCAAGTAACTGTTTTCATGACACAGCTGACCTTTCTAGGTCTATTTTACTTCTTTAAAAGACCTTAGTCTTACATATTTTAGCTCTGAACATCCACTTTACTCTATAAGGTATGGATAATTAGGGTTAACCACAGATTGCTTACTTTTACTCTGACACAATGTACAACATCATTAGCTGACATAGTCTACTGTATCTCCACTGGAGCTGGAATTACGTGAATACATGAACTAAATATTCTAGGCTTTCTTGTGCTATTTCTCAATCTCTGTGTTCAGTAGTTGTTCCTTCTATTAAAAAAAACAAAACAAAACAAACAAACAAACAAACAAAAACCAACCAAACCAACAAAAAAAACCAAAACAAAACAAAACCCCCTCTGTTGAAATATGATATACAATACTACAATGTTACAGACTTCAAGCATGGTTTCATCTGTGGTAGTGATGTCTCTTATGGATGTATATTTTCTTGTCACATAAGCAGTCTCCTTAGGCACTGTAAGACTTTTTTTTTTTTTTCCACCTGTATTACCTTGAAAAATTACATTAATCAACAACTTCTATACTTTTGTCTTTATTCTGAGACTCCCTGAGTACTCAGGTTTACTTTTTCTGAAATATCCTTGCTTCAATTTCTATTTACTGAGACATATCTTACTTTGAACAGGTTCCTTCAAGATGTTTGACTTCTTTAGATCTGTTTGTATTATACCTTTCTCCTCAGTATTTGCCATCAATTTAGTATAAATTCAGTACGTGAGGTTTAATTTACTTTTAAGACCAGAACACTAAATAATATTAGAACTTACATAATTTAGAGTACTGCATCCAGCCCTATAGCTCTCAACACAGGAAAGACATGGACCTGTTAGTGCAGATGCAGAGGAGAGAAACAAAAATGATCAGAGGGCTAGAACAATTCTCCTGAGGAAAGGCTAAGGTGGTTGGGGTTGTTCAGCTTGGAGAAGATTCTGCAGACACCTTATTGAGGTCTTTCAATACTCCAGCTTATAAGAAAACTGGAGAGGAACTTTTTACAAGGGTCTGTAGCAATAAGAGAAGGGGTAATGGCTTTAATCTTAAAGACGATAGATTTATACTAGATATAAGGAAGAAATTTTTCACAATGAGAGTTGTGAAACACCAGACCAGGTTGCTCAGAGATGTGACATATTCACTGTCTCTGGAAACATTCAAGGACAAGTTGGACTGGGCTCTGAGCAACACAAGTAAAGATGTCCCTGCTCGTTGTAGGAAGGTTGAACTAAATGATCTTTCAAGGTCTCTTCCAACTCAATCTATTCTGTTATCCCACGATCAGTCTTTCTGTCACTCACACAAATTTGGGTCTCTGTACACTGACAATTACCTTTACTCCAGACTTATAACCCATCTCATCATATTCTCAAGCCAGAATTCTTGTGTCTAAGTAATTAGAGTCAATTTGCCAACCAATTTTTATAAAAGCTGAAACCATCCCCTTCATCTCTGTGGAACACAAGTGTGATGTTCAAGACTCTTCCAGAAATCAGAGGAACCTGCAAGTAGAGTGCTGGTTATCAACGCTGGATAGAATGCTCTTTCTGAAATTTTCCCTCTCTCTGTGAGTGTCTCTTGAGTGGTTGTTCTGTATTTCTTCATATTTCACATATGATGATTGACTTCCTTCAGACAAGGAAGTGTTTGAGAGCTAGAGGAAATTTCTCTGCTCTAGGCATGAAAATTGTTTTGCATATCCTTCCAGTATCCTGTTGTAGGTTTTTTGTCTGAATCGGATTTTTTAGTGAGATGTGAAGGGCACTTTGACTGACAACAAAACAAACAAACAAACTTCTCACTGGAGGATAAGAGACTATTTGAAAGAGAGGTCTACAAAAGACTTTGCCAAGAGGTGAATCTTTAAGGCCATATTTCCCCTAAATCCTTAATGTTTCTAAGAGAAAAGACAGATAATCTATTAAATGGTCAAAAGTCAAATTGTATGTTCCAGAATAATGAGTTCACTTAAGAGCCAAGGTTATTAAAATACATCTCAAACAAATTTAAAGACATTCTATAAAAAGTAACTCAGCTAAGAGACTGTGCCTAAAAAACAGTTGCAGAGGAACTTTCAGGAAGGACTATTCCTAACTGCCCTTCAATTATTAATTTCATTCTAAACCAGGAGAAGGTAAAATTTTAACTACGTATTTAACATTTGAGAATATCTGCCTGTGTTTATAATTCATGCAGTAGTAGACAACAGGGCTAAGTTATAAGTGAAGTGTGGCCAGTGGAAGTCTTTTTGACCTTTTCAAAAAGCTTTAAATTTGGATCCATGTAAATAAATTATGCTAGCTGGTAAAATTTGAGAATAAATGTACTAATGTCCACTTGAACTGGAAAATGTTCATATTAAAGTTTGGATACCCTTAGTGTATGAAGCTGGGACAGTACTTAGTGAACCTATGTGTTTGATTTTGGCTGTTCTCACCTATTGGGACATGTGTGCCTCTACACTGAAAAGGATGTCGCTTTCTTAAGAAGAGAAATAGCTTTCTAGAACAGCAGTCCACTGCATGATGTAAATGTGCCTAATAGCTTAACCTAACCAAAATTCAATCAAGTTTAGTAAATAATGAGTTCCAATCTTGGAACTGTTATCTCTACCCCAGGAAATTCTTGTTCATGACCTAATGGAAACTATCTCCCTTAGTTGTTAATTAGAAAAACTGTCATTAGAAAATTATTACTATCACATTGTTCTTGGATTTACCTTCCTCTCATAAGAACAACTCTCCTTCACAGGGATTTGTGAAACACCATCCTAAAATGGATATACAAGGAATTTTGCAAGTAAAATAACAAAAATTATAATTAAAACTGAAAATTCAGACAAAAATAATATTTGTAGATTGTTTTTTGAATACCATTGTAGATAAACATGTATAGTTTATTCCATGTACCATTTCAGATAACTGTATCATTTGGTTTGTGGTTTGTTTCTTTTTTTTTTTTTTTAATTAAATATTGGGATAGGGTGGTGATAATCAATGAGCTATTTCAGTATGATATATTTAGCAATCTAAATTAAAATTTAATAATTTAGTCTAAACAAGTTATCTAGATTTTTTTCTATATTTAGTGAAGGTTGTCAAGTTTTAAGCTTCCTCAACACACCTATAACAAAAATGTCTCCACCAATGAGATGAATTACATGTTCTTTTTTTTAATGTTTAGCTAGAGTCAAGAGCAACATTTTTTTTACCAGTATACAATTATATTTTGCTCTAAAAAGACTGAAAAGCCACAAATATTTATCTTAAATAAATCTTCATTTAAATATTTATGGTAATTAATTTATAAAAGGCAGCTTTTTCTAATGTCAAAACCAAGTCATTTAAACTTGATTGCTCAACTGTTTGACTTAGAGTCAGGCAGAACTTTTAATGCCCATGTATAGCAGTGATTGGAATCCCCCTGGCACGGGTGCTACGTTCACTACCAGGGGGGCACACTCTCTGCCCTTCCCCCCCCCCACACGTGGTTCCCAGAGGACCGGAAGCGGCAGCACAGGACTCACGGAGAGATGGGATACAAGGAGGTTTAAAGAGGTTTATTTCCGGTGCTACAGGGCTTTGCAAGGGAAGGGTCATTTTACTATGAAAGGGGACCCGGGTTAGGACCAATGGGGTAAGGTTTAACAAGGGCCAGTGGGAAAATAGGTTTTACAACAGGGGTTTGGGGAAGGGGAAGATACAAGAAAGGTGACAATACAAAATCCACCTGTAACAAATATTCATATCACAGTAAAGGTTTCATTTTCTGCATCGGCATCAACATTCCATTTATGACAAGAATCATTCCATGCTTTAAAGTGTGTGTCGATCACTATACCCACGTGCATGAATTGATGGACCAGTTCTTTATTTCTGCTATTTTTTCATTCTTTTCTCACTCACTGAAATTACCTTACTTTGAAAAACACAAAGATTCATTACTATACCTTCTCTAAGAACACATTTACTTCTCAGTTCTACACAACTCCAAAGGAAAATGAGGAAACATTCAGAATCCATGAAAAACTATCTTCCAAATTCTAGTGGTTCCAATAAGATTACCTGTAAGTGAATTCAGTGTCTTTCAAAATAAATAATTGTGAAATTCCAGGAAGTGGAATAAAACATGGGTTATTTTAAGTGTTTAAAATGTCTGTACGAGGCTTGTCACTCTGTGCTCCCTGTAAGATATGTGAAAAGAACTGAGAATTTTTGAGGACTCAAATCATCTGACCTTTTTGGACATAGAGTTCAGGATGAGACAAATCATACTACAAAAGAACTGGAGTTTTTCGTGACCTTAAATGCAATAGCATTGATATAAAGGCCCCCATTTCAGAAAGTGAACCTTAACTGCCCACACTCTGCCAAAGAACGTTTGTTAAAGTTCCTGCTAGCTTCTTGGTTTAAATGGTTGAAAAGTAATGGGTCTACGACTATTTTGAAATCTAATTAGTTGTTTTAACATAACTGCATTCAAAGACAGAGTTAAAAAATGAAGAAAACAAAACCAAAACAAACCAAAAAGTATTAAGCTATAGCCTGCTAAAATTGATTTAAATTTAGATAAAAATAATTAAAAAAAATAATTATGATACATTCCAGTACTTGTGCACTGAAGAGATGTATTAGGTTATGTAATATGCTTTGTTTGATAAGCTTGTAGCCATATGAAACAGGGAATAGGAAATGTTTAGACTAGATCTTCATATACTCTTTGCTGACACGAGTTGTTACTTAGTTTCTGTGGGGGGAAAAAAGTGATATTATTAAGAGTGGAAAAGCAAAAACAGACTAAAGCAGATCACATAAAACTTAAAAATATCTCTAGCAATGACAGGTGCTAGAGTTGGGCTAGCTAAAGCCCTAAGGAACAAAAATTCTGATTTTAGAACTTAAGATTTTTGGGTTGTTTAAAAATGAAACACTCATTAGAAGTGCAATATGGAAGACAAAAGCAACTTACATTCTTTATAAGAACCTTCAGGAAGTTATTTCATAAGGTCATACTTACTGGTAGATACAACTCTAGATGATTCTGTTATGTTCAAAATCTTGGTTAAGTGCAAGGGAGCACACCTTATATACACATAAAGCCAAACATTTATTGATAATGTAACTGAAATATTAAAATTATAATCATGATTGGGCCAATCTAATCACTACAGAAAATGAGTAAAAATGCATTTAGGTTAGGATAGGAACTAACAAAATTTTTAGTTTCTGTCCCTTTTTGTGATGTTATACTCATGCTTTCATCTCCCCTCCAGATCTTAAAGTCAGTGGTTTCATAGTGGTGCTGTTGGGGGGCAGTGTTACAGAATCTATAGTCCTTCACTGGGAGGAATGTGACTGGTAGTTTCTTCTTCAGTCTTTCTAGGATTCACTTGAGGCCATTTCTATATGCTGCTTATACTTTTTCTTCATTAGACTGCAGCTCTATTTTGTATCTGAATTTACTTTTTACAGTGGCTCTAAAGTATATTAAATACCATTTCTTTGTTCTTTTTGTTACCCTTAAGATCAGCTTTCTCCAGCTCTGGGTCTGTATTTAACTGAGCACTGGTGAGTTGTTTATTGTCATGGGATACCTCATGCCAATTCTACTCCTGATCTCTGATCATCCCATGCCAGTGTTCCTCAATTCATATCGTCTCCACTTCTCAAGGTCTCTTGTTATTGTACCAGTCCTGTATTTCTACACAGCTTTGCATGAGTAGTAAATACCGTCCTGCATAGAATGACTACTTGTTACTGCTGTCTATATAAAACTATGGTTATTCCATGCAAAGATGAACAAAAGTAAACCAAACCAGAAGAAAAAAAAAAACCTGCTGTCACAGTTAAGTCAAGTAAAACAACACTACAGGAAAGACATATCAAATCTGATGAGTCTCTGTTCTTGCAAAGTCAGTGCAAAGCTTACGGTCTATTGCTACAAGTATCCATATCATTTTGCAGGGCTATAGGAGAAAACCCCCTCATGTTTCCTTTCAGAATTGGTATTGCATTTGCCACCTTTCTTTCTTTCTGATCCCAAAGTCCATTTAAAAGACTGCTCACTCAACTGACATTACTTCAGCAATGTCATATTTTAGTCTCTTTAGAATTCTTAGGTGAATTTGGTTATTTATGGTTATTTATTTAAATAAACTGGTAAGTTTATAATCAGGCACAGACATAAGTATGCTAATTTATCTGTTTTAGTTGTCTGGTACCAAATTCATAGCTATGTAGTTGCTTTAGTGTATCATGGATTCCAAGCTAGCAAACACAGATGAGAAGCAAGGTATATTCTTTCAAGTTTATTGTGCTAATGCAGTTGAATGTTGCATCCCGTGGTATACAGAAAATGGAAGCTGGAAGCTGCTTGAAAGGAACATAGAGACATTACTTGTGTGTGCATGTATGGAGTTAGAAAAGCTAAAGATAAGCCGGAAATTAAAATACCAACAATCAGGGAGGACAAGAAAGTTCCCTCTATATTAGCAACAAAGGAAAGACAATGAAAATAATTAAGCAATTTAACTTCTAAGAACACATGTTTAAGTAAAAAATGTATAAGGTCATTTATAAAAATAAACAGTACATCAGTAAAATCCTATTATTTTCCCTCCCTCTAATGTTGTATAATTTATTTACTTTTTCCTTTGTTTCTTGTGCCTGCTGAACTTATTCCTGATAGAAGAATAACATGTTTAATTGTGCACAAAAATCTTGTTTAAGTTCTCTAAGTACTGCATATCTCTATTACTCAGACCTTACTCACTATGAAGTGATAATTAGGCATTAAAAGCTAAGTGGATTACTGTGGAGATCTCTCCTGATATCCATTTATCACTTAATCAGATTTTAATACCATAAATTATGCAATTCTCAGCAGTATTCAGATTCCAATAAATTTTATAACAGTTACTAGATTCTCTTGACCTCGTTGTGGCAGGGTCTAGTCGTAAAGTTTGTTTAAAGGGTATGGCCATTACAAGAATTCCAGATTTATAGCAAAGTAATTTTTAAAACCTGTTTGATTGCACTAATATTTATTCATAAGGGTTACTCGGACAAGACAGTTCCACCCTCATGAATAAACATAGAAAAAATGGATCCAAAATAGATATTGAGTCAAAATTTATTCCCAGCGTTTTTTCTTCCCAATTTTGCCTTCCAGATCTCATTAAGAAGGAAAAAAAAAAAAAAAACAAAAAAACAAAAACCCCAAACCCTAGGAGATAGCAACTTCCTCGATACATTCAGTTGGTTTTGCAATCAAAATATCTATTTCTGTTTTAGCATGCCTCTTTGCCAACTAGTATTAAAGAAAATGGCTTTCTAAAAGTATTAATCATGATGGAATCTCCCCAGAGGTACAGATACTTTAAGCTACCATTAGTGTCAATACAAACAGAGCAAATGAGAGTCTTGTAAATGTAAAGGTAGTTGCCCATAGTCTCCTGTGTATTATTACATATAATAATAATAATAATAACAATAACAATAATAATAATAATAATAATAATAATAAAAACAGCAAGAAGTGTCTAATTTCTCAGTTTCCTATTTCCTATATTATTTACATTTTACCGTAATAGCATATTTAAAAAATTTAACTCGGTAAGCTTTATAAATTACAGTAAAATATACTCTTGCATGTTGAAGATTTGATATATTTTATCAGTGGGCTATTTTTGACAGAGGAGTAAAAGGACAAAGTAAACATTAAAAGTCTGTATATCATGCTGGTCAACCTCCTTGTAAATACATGAGACTGCACATGTGACTCAGCACTTGGCCGAAAATAGAGATTTCTGGCCAGCAACTCACAGCACATTCCTGTTTACCTTTATAGAAGTCCATAAAAAGCAGCCTTTAGATCTTAGTTTGGCACTCCATTCCAGCATGTTAAAAGATGAAGTGTATGTTTCTCAAAGCTTAAGTGGTTTATATTATGAATGAACTAAAGTGAGTAAAATTGTCAGAAATACTTTTCTGAAGCAGAGAAATAGTAATTTTCTTACTAAATTTCATACTATTAATTTAGGTTATCCAAATGTTTCTAGCTTTAGAACAAAAGGAGAGCTGATTAAAACTGTTAAAACAATTTCATTAATTTTTTTTTTTTACATATGAAGAATTTAAAATAAAATACTAATTTCTGACTTAACATTTTACAGAACATGTTGTCTGATTTAAGAAATTATCCAAATTTCTTGTATGCTCTTCTCAAACATTTTTCTTCTCTACAACTCTTATGTGTTTTCTGCTTAAGCCATGGAGTGGAATAACACTGATTACAAACACGTTGATGGTAAAAGCATCAATAATCTACATTTACTGCCTTTTTTGATGTTTTCCTCCTTGAAACATCTCAAAACTCAAAACCTTCTAGTTTTCTCAGCAGTGATGATTGTTTCACTTTTTATTTCTCTCTTATCTTTTTTAAAATTGAAAAGAAAGTTAAATACCAAACTTCTACTGTATAAAGAGTAAACTAAAAATAAAAATAAAATTGGTGAAAAAGAAACAATAGCACACCAATAAAAAGAAAAGAAAATCTCAAGAACTTATACACACAAATCATTAAACTGTTTTCAGTACCAAAAAGAATACGAAGAAAAATTAAAGTTGTATTGTTTTTGTCAAATCTACTTGTTTTGTTGGACTAATGGTAAAGCTGATGGTCTTCCTTATTGATTCATATCACATTGCCAGAAATATATTTCTCTGCAGTACATTTTTTTTAGAACTGTCCAGTTGCAAGTTCAGTTATTTCTTCCTGCTGATTTAAAAGCAGCTTTCAGCTAAGTAAACAAATAATTATTCAGTGGAATGACACTAAAAGTTACCTCAGACAACTGTGGACTAGCCTTTTCCAAGCCAAAAGAGAGCTCAAAAAAGACATAATGAAATATAAAATATGTACACAAGATTCAAAAGTCTTGAGTAACAATTGGGTTTGACTCCTGCAAGAGGAAAAAGAAGAAGAAAATACAAAAGTATTACTTCCATTTCAGTTAATGATTTCCAGTGAAAATCCTCCCTCTTCAGCTCTCTGTATCCTCATTTGAATACATTCCAAAATTGTTTTAAATGCTGGAAAATTATTGTTTTGACCTCCTTTTCAAGATACTGAGATTTATTTACATATATATAGATGGAGGGAAATGAGTCTGAAAACTTACACAAGATATTTAAATTCCAATCAATATTCCAGAGACCTTACCTAAAGGAAGTTATTCTATCAATATCACTGATGTGACTTACAGCGTTGCTTTAAGACTGTGATATTAGTTCTTAAACTTTCTAGGACTGTTTTTTTTTTCAACCTCAGGAGAATTCTGTGAGGTGCAAATTGGTAACTGTGGTTCCAATTCATGTGAAAATGGAGGAACGTGTATTGGCTATGAAGATCATTTTAAGTGCAGTTGCCCCGTAGGTGAGTCATTGGAAATTTATTGTATTTTCTAAACAAAACAAATAAAATGTCATCCAAATATTCATCTTTGAAAAATACCAACATAAAAATAGCAATGTATCTCAATGAATACAGTGAACATTTTTATGAAGAATCACACTTTTTGTTTAGGAAATAAAACCACCAAATTACTCTAGTGGAGTGGTGTTAACTGCTAACACCCTGAACAGACATAATGTCAATATTCTGAATGAAGTGTGATTAAACATTCTCTTTGTGGTGCAGGTTTTGAAGGTGAAAGATGTGAACTCGATATTGATGCCTGCCTTTTCAACAATACAAGCTGTGCCCCAGGAGCACTATGTATGGATAAATCTCATGGATTTAATTACACATGTTTATCACCATGTATTGGAAACACAGAGGTAGGATAAAATGATATATTCCCCCCAGAGTTTTTGGAAATCAAACAAGTTATTCTAAGTGTAGTGAGCTGATGAAGCCTCATTTCCCACGGGTTTCCTAAACACAGTGCTTATTCTTGATATACCCTCATGTTAATGTTTCTTTTCCATGTGTAACATGTGCATCTAAAAGTGCATTCTTTGTGCATGTGACTAGTCTGGTCACTGTCCAACAAAGTGTTTAATGTCTCAGCTCTGCCTTTTTTGTTCTTTATAGGTTTACTCACTGATGTTTCCTTCTCTCCCCTACTGGCTGCTACTACATTATGATACGTGTAGGAAACTTAAGTGAAATTTCTTTGCAATGTTTGATATGTTTAAAAGTTACCAGAAAGAAGGCTGATGGTAGAGCAATGCACAGAAAGAATGGCAAAAGTTTCATTTCCATTAAAACAGAAATAAAGGTCATAAGCAGAGAAAAAAAGAAAAGCAAGACTAATTACATTTCAATGAGAGATGAAAATGCAATGAGAAAAAAAAATCAAAATTCTCCTTGTCAGTTACTCTTCAGTGCTCACAGCATATTGTAATGAATGTTATTTTTGTACATTCCAAGTTTTCTAGAAGAAATGTATTTGATGTATCCTTCTCACTTCCCTTTAGTGACTTTTTCAATTAAATTAAGGTAGGATTCATTCACATCAGGGTGGACTACAGATCCAGATTCTTGAGCTTGTGAGATTTTGATATGGGTTACACTAAAATACTGTTGCATTTTTTTATTATGATAATTATTTTAAAAGCCATGTACACAATGCTATATAGCCTTTTCAAACAGCTACAAAAACATGATAACAAGTGTTTTAAAGGCTTTATCAATTATTTTATTGAAATACATGCACTATAAAACTATCCTAGGCAGAGTAGGCAATGTGTTTACAAAGAACAATCAATATTTATGTCACTCTGAAGTCCATGGGTAGACACTTATCAGTGAATATAACACTGAAATACTCACTGGCTCAAAGGTTTACACTGAAATTATTCAGCATCTGGTAAATTTTTGCATTTTTATGAGTTAGAGTGTCATACTGAGTGCAAATATATTGTACATGGCATAACACCATAATGATGCAATAATCATTATGGCTAGTTAGTATGGGAAGTGATGGTGTGCCAAGGATGCTAATGGGAGCTAGTAAAACATTTTATTGTAATATTTGCTTAAAAGCCCTCAGAGTTAATTTATTCATACAAACATTTCATAGACTATCATAAATGTCATGTGGGAAAAAAATAACTTTTTATATATGTGTATCAATATACATTTACTGTACGAGGGGCTTAATTTGGGCCTAATGTGTATATTTAGTAGATTTTCTAATAGCAAAGGGAATAGAAACTAAAATAATGGAATTATACACTTACATTTTATTTGTTTTCTTACCTTACAGATCATTAGAGTATTATCATTTGCTTATTGGAAAAAATAAAGGCCATATTCAAAGAAACAAGTATACTTTTTTGAAGTAGTGTAGGCAATCACTTGAAATTAAACATTTTTATTATTCAATAAATTGCATGATTCAGCATTTAATTCTTAATTTATTTTTTGTGGCTGGAAAGTAAGTATATATTTTTGCATCCTTTCATTTTTTTTCCATTTCCAGTGGTACCTTAGTTATGCTGAACTGCTTTACCTCTGCGTATTCAGCAAAATAGACTGAAAATAATGCTACTATATTTAATATTTTCTTAATGAACAAACATAAATTTCATTAATTAGGTCTCCTTTATCTCAATATAAATTTATAATTATATGAATTATATTAATTGGAGTGTAACATGATAGGCCTAGATAATAGAATCATAGAACCACAGAACAGCCCAGGTTGGAAGGGATCTAAAAGTTCCAACCTGTCACGGGAAAACAAGCTTAGTTGAGATTATTAATCACGTCTTGAAGACCTCCAGTGATGGAAACTTCCCCACAGAGAGATTAGACACTTTAAAAGTAGACCTATGATCCAAAAAAATCACAAATGGGAAGGCATTCTAAGATGTTCTGAGCCACTCTTCCAGACACTGAGGTACTGGAGTGTGTCCAGAGAAAGGCAACAGAGCTGGTGAAGAGTCTAGACAGTAAGGTATATGAGGAGCAGCTGAGGGAGCTGGGATTGTTTAGCCTGAAGAAAAAGAGTCTCAGGGGAGACGTTATTGCTCTCTACAACTACCTGAAAGGAGGTTGCAGTAAGGTGGGTGCCAGCAACTAGCAGCAGGCAACTAGCAGCAGGACAAGAGGACATACTGTTAGGTATGTCGAACTGTGCCAGGAGAGGTTCAGGTTGGACACCAGAAGGAATTTCTTCACAGAAAGGGTTGTTAAACATTGGAATGGACTGTCCAGGGAGGTGGTAGAGTCACCATCCCTGGAAGTGTTCAAGAAATGACTGGATATGGCACTTAGTGCTATGGTTCAGTTGACATGGTGGTGTTTGGTCAAGGGTTGGACTCAATGATCTTGGAGGACTTTTCCAGCCTTAATTATTCTATGATTCTATGTGTGACTATTTTTAGTGACCTTGGCTACATCCCATCAAACAGTTTTATTGCTTCCCTTAAAACACTTACTTTTTTCAAAATTCTGTTAGCAAGGTTACAAAATCATTGTTTCCTTCAGCAATTACTAAGAAAAGATTTGAAAGTGTAACAGTCATCTGTGGGAACTGCATGATGTTGGCCAATGGTAATTGTTTTTTAACAGGAATCATAGGAATTAAAAAGTACTTTTAAATTAGTTTTCATTTTATTTTCAGTTTTAAAATGCAAACAGACACACTTAGCAGACATCAACCTGAAATAGCTATATGGTCAATATGTACTTAGCAATTAGCATATTTGTTCTGGTCCTTACATGATGTGCAACTTTACATTTTCATCATCCATAAAATTAAGGCAATTCTTGTTTTCAATATTTTTAAGAGGTACATTTTATCTTCTTGCTTAATGTACCACCATCCAGGAAGGACATAGGGCAGATTAACTAAAATTAAAATTTTGGAAAAATTTGAATATTCAGGTAAAATTAATTTTGAGGTAATATAGTCTGAAGACCACAGTAAAATTATATGCCTGGGGAAAAGTATATTTATGTGTATGCATTTTCATATATATAAAACACAGTTTCATTCAAACTGTAGAGAATTCAATATACGAACAATATACTCTTATGAACATAAGAGTAAAGAAGTTTTAGAAAATAATGACTGGACTGAGTGAGATCCTTCCAGCTCACTGTTTCATCTTAAGCAGTGGACAACAGATGATATTTAGAAAAGAAACAGACACACCCCTCAATTCCTGCAAAGTGAAGACAGAAGAATAAAATAATCATATAGGGACTAATTATCTTTCCTAGCTCTAATAACATTTCTTGGTTGATATTAGAAGGATGTGATTATTACATTTTATCAAGACTATATAATAAGGCAGATTTGTTTTAAGTAGACAGAATTACAATGATCAGACTGACCAGAACAGATCTGTTTATGATTTGCTGAATCACAAGATTTCTATTTATTCATAACTATTACAAAGATTTACTTGGGGAAAAAGGAAAAGCTGATTGATGGGAAGATGCTGCTCTTTCCAAAATTCCATTTATCTATTTATGTCCATTTTAAAGTATTTCTTGCATAAAGAGGAAACAAAAAATCTTTGTAGTGACTTTAGAAAACTACAATGCAGAGGTATTTGGTTTGACTTTAGTAATGGATTAATAAAAGTATTTAGCCTTAATTTCTTATAAAATCCTTAAAGATACTAACTCAGAGTTTCAAAATTTAAACTAATAGGGAATAAATTTTAGAGCAGAGATAAAAAAATCTCTGATTTCAAGCTGCTTTAGATTGCACTGACATATTAAAGGGTGACACCTTTCTTCACAGTATAAGGTATCAAAACACCATAAGACTATAATAAATACAATGTTGTGGTGATATTGAAAAAAATTTCTTAATTGTCAAAGTTTTTACTAGATGTTTTTTGTGAGTATAAGCTTATTTGACCTACTTGAGCTTAGAGAAAACAGCCTCAGGACAATCTCTAGCAAAAATGTTTAAATAAAAAAAGTAAGAAAACACATGAAAAATAAAACAAACAAACAAAACAAAGAGAATGTTTCCCAAACTATACACATAAAATTGGGTTCTTTTGCATTTATGTTGAGCTATGCTTTTCTTCAAGAAGTTGTCATATTGAACAAGTATCCCAAGGTAAGTGTAAAATTCAGTACTGAGAGCATAACAAAAATCTCTTAATTTTAAGGTCAATTTAAAACTTAATAAAAGACAAATGAATATTAGAATATTTCTGCCAAGAACTGTTATTATTACAAATCTTAATGACATTATAAAGAGATTCCGACTCATTCAAACTGAAGTACTAGTGCAGTAGCTCATCTTTTATACACCATTTTCTTTAGAAACTAATTGGTTGAAAGGAAGGGTCTTAAGTGCTTTGAAATGAAAATCCATCTTCACACCGGCGAAAGTTCCATGGAAATGAAAATAGAACCTAGAAGTAAAATGAGGAAAGGAGTATTCATTCAGACTTAGAACCTCCTGTAATTCTTGAAATATACAGGAAATACTGATTTAGTAAGTAATGTTAGCAATTAAAAATAAAAAACAAAAAGGTAAAAAGTTGTTCCCGTCTTAAGTTTACCAATCTTTCAATATCTGCAGATTGAAAAGAAAGAATCTTCTGATCTTCCCAAAGCATAAATATAATATATATATATGTCTGTATCTGTATCTGTATATGTGTGTATATATATATATATATAATATGTATGTATGTATGTATACATAGAGAGAGACAGTTCAAGGATTGATTGTGGATCAGCATTCTAATTAAAACAAAAAAAAAATCAGTCTTTTTTCTTGATAGCAACAAATTCAGCTAAATTATACATAGATTTTGAGCACAGAAATAGTTGCTCTACTCATTCAATGGAAAAATAACAGGCTAGTTCACTATCATCCATCCTAAACCAAACACATTTTAAGGGCAATGGTGGGTTTATGTATGTGGTGGGTTGATCCTGGCTGGATGCCAAGCATTCATCAGCTATATCACACCCCTCTGCAACTGGACAGGGGAGATAAAACATAATAAGAGAAAACATAAGTTAAGGACAGAGAGAGATCACTCACTGATTACTGTCATGGGCAAAACAGACTTGACTTAGGGAAATAAGTTGAGTGTATTACTAATCAAAATCAGAGCGAGATAATGAGAAGTAAAACATCTTAAAAGCACCTTCTTCCCACAGCTCCCTCCTTCCCAGGTGTGGTGGGTTCACTTCGACTGGATGCCAGGTGCCCATCAAGCCACTCCACATCTAGACAGGGCAGAGAAAATAAGATGTAGAACAACTCCAGGTTGTTATAGGTTGAGATAAGGCAGTTTGCTAAAGCAAAGTGAAAGTTTGTGTGCATACAAGCAATGAGGGGGGGAAATAGGCTTATTTTCTACTCCCCAACAGCAAGTGATGTTCAGCCACTCCCCAGGAAGTAGGGCTTCAGCACATGTAGTGGTTTTTCTGGACCACAAACATTGTAAATAATAAATGTTCCCACTTCCCCCTCCTTTCCTTAGCTTTTATACCTGAGCTGACATCATAGGGTCTGGAATATCCCTTTGGTTGATGTGGGTCAGCTGTTCTAGTTGTGCCCCCTCCCAGGACCTTATGCATCTCCAACCTATGCATGGAGTTGAGGGGAGGAATGTTGAGAGACAGTGCTGATGCTGTGCCAGCCCTGCTTAGCAGTAGCCAAACACTGGTGTGTTATCAACACTTTTCCAGTTACCAGTGCAAAGCATAGATTTGAAAGTTGTTCCGGGAACTCCATCTCAGCCAGATCCAGTATGTTGGGTTTAACTTTAATCCCGATTTTCTACCACCTCTCCCCCACAGCAATGCAGGGATATGAGGAATGGAGGTTACAGTCAGTTCTTCACATGTTGTTTCTGCCACTGCTTCCTCCTCATGGAGAGGAGTCCTTCCCCATATCCATTGTGAGGTCCTTACCACAGGAGACAGTCCTCCACAAACTTCTGCAACGTGAGTCCTTTCCATGGGCTGCAGTTCCTCATGAACTGCTACAGCCTAGGTGACTTCCACATGGTGCAGTCCTTCAAGAACAGGCTGCTCCAGCATGAATCTCCCACTGTATCAAAAGTACTGCCAGCAAACTTACTACAGCAAACATATTCCAGCAAACTTACTCTAACAAACTTGTTCTTACTGTAGGATCACATCCTTCTTTTGGGCATCCAGCTGCTTTGGCATGGGTCTCCTCCATGGGCTGTGGGTGGGTCTCTGCCCGACCATGGACCCCCATGGGCTGCAGGGGGACAGCCTGATTCACTGTGGTCTTCACCATGGGCTGCAGGGGAACCTCTGTTTCGGTGCCTGAAGCATCTCCTCTTCCTCCTTCTTCCCTGCCTGGGTTGTCTGCATAGTTGTTTCTCTCACATACTCTCATTCCTGTTGTCTCTGGCTGCAATTACATCTGTGCAATAACCTTTTTCCCTTCTTAAATATGTTATCACAGAGGTGCCACCACTGTCACTGATAGGCTCAACCTTAGCCAGCGATGGGTCTGTCCTGGAGACAGCTGGCATTGACCCTGTCAGACATGGGGGAAGCTTCTGGCAGCTTCTCAGAGAAATCACCTCTCTAGCCCTCTCACTATCAAAATCTGGCTGTACAAACCCAATACAATGTGTTTGTAATTCTTGTCTTTAGGAATGTGCAAATGGAGGTAGTTGTTTCTACGATGAAGAAAACCAGAGATCTCACTGTGTCTGTGTTCTTGGATGGACAGGAAAAACGTGCCTAGAAAATATTAATGAGTGTGAGGTAAACCAGTGCCAACATGGAGCCACATGTGAAGATGGAATTAATAAATACAGGTACTAACATGATGCCTTCATAAAGAAGTTTATGCCATATAAAAGTATTTTTTCTTTCAAAAACAATTACAAAAGGAGTTGCTAATGCAGTAATATTATTTTCATATTAGAAAATGCCATGCAATACTGACTTACAATAAGGATGTGCATTTAGTAAGACTGTGTAAACCGAAGCATTGCACAGGAAGGGCTCAGATATTTCTCTTTGCTGGTCAAAGAAGTTAGATGGACTATGCAAAATCTCAGATAAATAAATAATCTACTTTAGTAAATGGCAAACACTTTATGAGCCTGGGCTGTGACACAGAGTGGCTTTTCTTTTTAAAATTTGAATTACAATTTATTATAATTTTAGGTATTGACAAAACTGTAAAGTATGTATTTGCCTTAGCGAGCTGTAACATACTGTGTATACTTGAAAATGAGATTTTACAAAAGCATGGTGAAAAAATAAATGGAAAAACGTTTCTTTAATAAGCATAATTCAGTTGTTCTTATCAGACTTGAATTATTTATTTTTCCTCTACAAAATCCAGAATATCTAAAATCACTCCATAATGTCTGTGAAAGTATTATGAAAGGTTTTAATTCTATGCTGTGCCCTAGACTTAGAAGCACTGTGATTAATACACTTTAGTATTTCCTATCTAGAAAATATTACAACAGTGGAAAAAATTAAAATAGATGAAATTAAAAATTTGTTCCACTTCACCTCTGTTTTTATAGTATCTCCTGTAAAAATAACTGAAATCACCAAATAAGCACACAAATACAGATAAGTATATGATTTTCAGTATACCAGAGTTGAAAAGAATTTTTGTCACAGAATCCCTACAATGTATATATTCTTCCTTTTTCTCAGCTTGGAATCAACTCTTGTATCAAATTACTGGACCATATTTTGACATTTTATTTGACTGATAAATCTGTGTTTTTCCTTTCTATATCAGGAAAAGAACTCTTATACAAGTCAAAAGCCATGTTTACCTTACAAAATCCACTAACATTTCCTAAGAAATTAGGAAATTAGAAATTAGGTCTGAAGATTTCTGGTAAAAAAGAACTGTTGATTTTAGCTTGCTAATGCAGGCAGAAAATAATTCTTACTTTTTCAGTCTTTGAAAGACAAATTAAATTGACAGATCGGTCTTTTTATCTAAGGAACAAGAACACATACGATTAAGATCCAAATCCTAAATAGTCAGTTTTGTTAGCAGAGGATCTAACCACTCAAGAACATAATCTGTTATTTTGTCAAGACAAAATGTAGAGTGTTTACTATATAATACTTGCTCTGTTAGAAGAGCATCATTGTTTCTTAATTGCAGTGAACCATGTTTTTGGAGAACTGTACTATGTCTGCCTTAAAAATCATAGTATTTTGTAAGTTATTGTGAGTGAAACAACAATCATTTCTCCTTTGCAATACACCATTAAAACCAAAAGAACAAGAGAGAAAATGCTGAACATAACTACTATAGGCACCTTTTTTTTTTTTTTTTTAATAAGACTTCCAATTTGCATTTCTATCCTGAAAGTGGTATATTTTTTTCATAAATAAGAGGTGTATTTGATGCAAAGTAGTTTCAGGAGACATAAGAAAACTGTCAGCAGAATATATGGAGAATTATATCTGTAAGTGCCATTAAAGAACCCAACAGAGATACATTTCTAAAACTATTACAGTCATTCAAAATTTAACTTACTTATTAAGTGTAGATAATTAAGGTATGTCAAAATGGTATGTATTAGGTTTTTACCTATTTAAAATTAGTGAAAAATTCTAGACCTTTCTCCTAGTTAAGAAATGTTAAATTATAAATGAATTATTAAACTTTGGTCATAACGTACTGTTCTAGTGGTAGCTTGATATAGTAATGTTAACATGAAGAAAGCACGAAAAACATTCAGTTTAGCTTCGAGAACATCCCCCTCTACATTTTGCAAGTGGTCAGGTTTTTCCAGATTGCAAACAAGCCCTCAGCTGAATGTACTTCTTCTTTCTGTGTCCTTACCTCGGCATATTCTTTCTCTCATCCCATTTTGAAATTTCTGTTCCAGACTGTCACATAGCTGCATACTTATACATATGCAGAGAATTTCCTTTGAGTTCAGGAGGGGGAGCTGCTCTGAGTGAAGGAACTTTAAAACTATGATACAGTGTAATTTTCAGTAAGGCTACATACTAAGAGCCATATAATCACAGTAAGAAGGCTCAGGCATTTTACTCCTTTGGTTTAGTGAGCCTTCTCTAATGACTAAAGTGGCCTCAATCACACTGACACAAAACCTCTAATTAATTCTAATGAATTGTTACACTTCCAGCTGAGTCTGTGCAGTTTGAGATATCATAAAGTAAGTTAATCATTGTGTATTTAAAATGATAGCTTCTCCAAAGAATTACTGTTCCTGCCACTGGGTTGCTGATGTAGCTGTCAATATGAATCTGGCACATACCACGCAATTGCATCTACATGGCAAAAGAATTGTTTGACCTTTGATCATATATACCTGAGTGAAAAAAGACAGATAAGATTCATTACTTTAGTAAATAGTGTTGCTACAATTAAAAAAAAATCCTTTCAAAAGAGCCTGTATTATTTCATTACTTTCTGTGTAGAAGAGAGAGAGAACTGAGTTAATATGACTCAATGAGAAGGATTTAATGAATAATTAAAGTCAAAGAAAGCTTCAAGAAGTATATTCTCCTGTTTTGAAATACAGGGGGGGATTTATTACTCAATTTTCATCATCTTTTTAAATTTATTCCTTGTTAACGTTACATTTTGGACAACTAAGATTCTAACTGTAATAAGATAATAATAATAATAATAATAGATATGTTCCTGTAGTTTATTTAGTGAAAAGGAGTACCAGAGGGAAGAGACAGAATTTAAAACCCTTTGTAGTTTACATTACCTGTCCTGTTTCTAATTTCTTCAGTCCAGTCTATTAAGATGAAGTTTTACACTTACAATTTCAGGAAAGGTCCACACAGAAGGACTGAGAACTGCTAGATCAAGACTTTTGAAGCAGCTGTATTGTAGGATTTACCACTGTTTAAAAGGCCGTGATTGACTAATATATTTTTGAAATGTGTTTTAGTCAATAGCTACAGCTCTGAGATCAACATTTCATTAATTTTTATGCAGGAAAACTTCCCATTAAGAAATTAAATTTGGTGAAGGGTAAAAATTGACTTGCCAGCTCATTTTTCAGTGTTCGGTATATAAATGTCAGCGCATACAATTAAAAGTTGAATTCATCTCAGTAGGAAAGAGTAAAGTGACACATTGTACAGTAAAATGCTTTCGAATATGAAACACTTCTGTGCATGATGCCAGCAAGATTATGAAAGTAAACATAATTTAGATAAATTCTGAATATCACAAGATTTAAAGCTTCTATTACTTTATTCATACAAATTTTTTCCATTTTCTTCCAGCTGGATAAATGAACTGTTTGATTAATTATTTTTATATATCTAATTTTCTGTTTTCAAGTTTATTCATCCTATATTATATATACAATTTGACTTCAGGACCTAGTTGGAAGTGCTATATAAACTCACTACTGTGATATATAGTTTTCTAATAGGCTTCTTCCACTAGAGAAAGAAGAGAAATACTTTTTCTTACTTTGCTACAACTCCAGAAGGAAGGTGAATATATGTTGCAATTTCTTAGGGAATATCTCTGCAAGAAGTTATACAGCAGCTTTTCTGCAGAGAATACAGGTATTTATAAAAAACAAAGTAAAACTGAATAACCTTTTAGTTCATTTATGACTGTGCATGCAGTTCACATCTCAACTGGCAAAGAAAATTATTAATACTGAGTAAATGAAGTTAATCTGCTTGGACTACTAGTAATAATAATATTTCAAAAACTAAGTAATAAGATTCTGGGAAGTCTTTGTTAATGTCAGGCTTCAGTGTTCCTGTATGCCTCCTGCATAGATATAAATATTATCTGAGTCACCTCCTAGCACAGATTAGCATAGCTACAGCTTCAGTCTGGTCTTTGGCTTTTTTTCAGTAATTTTGAAGATTCATCTGATATATGCAGTTATTTACTCAATAGCACAAGTCACTCTACATCTTCAGTGCAGACAGACTATAGTGACACTGTGAGGGTTGCACTGCCTGGACTAACTAGTACGAACTTGCTTACCCACACGCATGCTGTTCTAGACCGTTGGTGATAAAAAGTTGCACCCTACTGCATGTTGGTAGGAATACACTGCAACTATGGCATAACCACACACATTTTAGTAACACATTCCTTCTTAGACTAAGTTCCATGCCTGACTTACCTGCATCTCCATGTAACATTTATTTCACAGACATATCAAATTACTGTGAAATGTTATCTGGATTTAGGCAGTGGAGTAGTAATATGCAATCATCTGCAAATGTGTGGGAGCACAGTAACCCACAATAGGGTAACTACGGCTACTGTTTTCTATCCACTAATAAAATCCATGTTTGTAGTAAAAGCATTAAGGTATTTGTTCTCTCTCCTATGACCTTTCACACTCAAAATCTCGGTATGGATGAAAGAGGATATATGTGAAACTAAGTATTGTTATCCCATTAATGTTAATATAAAACTTTTTCATATCTTGCTTTCCTCTGGTGCTGTGCTCATCCTTTCAATGTTCTCCCAGTTTGTAAGGTTGATGTTTTAGTCCTCCTTAAGAAAGAGGCTGGGGGTTGTCATTAACATCTCCTGGTCTTTGCTGGGAAGTGTGGTACACACACATCAGAGGGGCCACATCCAGAGGTGAAACTGGAGAAGGAGAGACAGCAGCCTCTGGCCCAGCACAGGGATTAAGGCAGCGACACCCAGGCCATGGAGAGGCGAAGCGCCTGCACTGGGGTGTCAGTGCACAGCCAGGCTGGCCCTCTGATAAGGGCAAAAATGTTAAAGTGCCTGTACTTTTAATGTTTTTGCACAGTGAAATTTTATGTAAGTTGAAGTTTGTGTTTAGCTGTTAATGTCATGGTTTAACCCCCACCAGCAGCCAAGCACCACACAGCTGCGTACTCACTCCCTCATTAGCAGGATGGAGGAGAGAATCAGAAGGGTAGAAGCTAGAAAAATCATGTGCTGAGATAAGCAGTTTAATAGGGAAAGCAAAAGCCATGCAAGCAAATGAAAACAAGGAATTAGTTCACTGCTTCCCATGGGCAGGCAAGTGTTTGTCCTTCTCCAGGACAAGCCCCTATGACACATAACAATTACTTGGGAAGACAAACTGCAAGTGTCCCCCGCTTCTTCCTTCTTCCCCCCAGCTTTATATACTGAACAGGATGATGTATGGTATCCCTTTAGTCCACTTAGGTCACCTGTCCCAGAGGTGTCTCCTCCCAACCTAACATGCACCTCCAGCCTCCTTGTCACCATGGCAGTATGAAAAGCAGAAAAGGCTTTGGCTCTGTGCAAGCACTGGTCAGCAATAACAAAAACTGATTATCTTTGTATTACCAACCCTGTGTCAAGCACAAATCCAAAACATAGCCCCACACTATCTACTGTGAAAAAAATTAACTCTACCCCATCCAAAACCAGCACAGTAAAGTATATGTATGAGATGACTTTTGTGAATTACATTCCTTTAAGAAAAGGAGAACTACAATCAGCTGAAGTTCTCAAGAGGAGGGGAAGAGTTCTCCTTTACTAAGGAGTGATTGAGGCTGGAAGTATACCAGCTTGAGTTGGTATTGCAGTAGTAGTGGATCTGTAAAGAAAAAAGGTGGTGCTGAAGAACTCACTGTAAGACCCCAAGCTCACCTCACTAGCTCATCAAAGGAGTTTCATGTCAAAAACATATAAGGCCCCAAAACCCACTCAACAGATTTATTAAAGAGGCCTTTGGTTCTCTTATACCTTGGGCACAGGAAAAGCGATACAATGTTTTCAGGTCAAAATAACAGACTTTTACTGGCAAACTTTGGAAAATAAGGGAATTTGGCAAAAGTTTATTGCCAACATTCAATCAATGTAAAGGATTTCAAAAAGCATTGACTTAGCAAATTCCATCCTATCTATGTTTAAGTTACTCAAATCAAGAAAAAGGGAATTAGAAGAACTAGTAAAGAAAGAGAGTGAGTGAACGAGAGAATTTTAGCTTCTGCCTTAGATCCAGCTTAAAACCAGCTACTACAAATCCAAGGACAACAGGGCCATGATCACAAGGAGGTCTCATGGTGTTGGTTTTACTTGGTCTGGGCTCCTGTGGCCACACTCCCCCCAGGTGGGGCTAGTGGTCTGCCAGCCATTTGGGATCTGGGTTAGGGGCTGTAGGGGGTGTGGTGTAGTGTTTCAGGTGAACCAGTGACGGGCTAGAGGCTCTCCAGGCAGGGGGAAATGAGGGCAGAGCACCATTCCACCTTGGCAGAACCCAATCTTCCCCTTCCCCCCTGCCTTAAATTATTTTGAGCTATTGATAATTTTAATAAGGTTTTTTTCAGTCACTCACACTAGCTACCACACTGTACAAGATATGGAGGGCTAGCTTCAAGCAAGTTCTCTTTTGGTCCACGGACTAAAAGCCCATTAGCAGTTGGTGTCCATTAGCTGTACTCCAAGGCTCACAGCTACTGATTTAGTTTCCATATGTCTACCATAAAAAATGCAGAGATAATAAGCCAGGACAGAAGCAAACAGTCACACGAACAATCCCTTCTGTTAAAAATTAAGAGAAAAAATATGCTTTCTGCCAGATGGATCAACAGAGAAAATTACTATAATCAAGGCTTCCTTAACATTTTAGTTCTTTGTGTCTTCTAGATAGAATCTCTATGGCCTAAGTAGATGTAAGATTAGTGTAAAATTATCTCATCCTGTGTGAGGAGACCTCTGGACATGATAAGGAAAAGATCAGTCAAAGAATATATTGCCAATTACAGGGGATTTTCTAATTTTATGAGATGTGGGTCAGCTATGAGATAATCCAGATTTGTTTTCATTCACACATTAAAAGAAAACAAGCAAAACAAAACAAAAAAAAAAAAAAAAAAAAAAGAAAAAAGGTGGAAAGGCAGAAAGAAAAGCATGAAAAAGTCTTCTCCAGCCTTATACAATTTATGTGTCATCCACAATTTATTGAAAAAAAATCCTGAACAATTCCTATAAAATTCTACACATTGTTTCTTTTTCAGTTACAGATAAAAATTGCAAGTTTTGTTGCTAGTGATACAGCATTTTATACTGATTTTATGTCCAGATCAAACAGGATGTAATATTGTTTCTTCTTAGTCATACTGTAGGAAGCAACTAATTATATTTTTCAGCCAAAACCAAAAACATTACAGTGCATAACATGCATATTTATGAGTTTTCGATTTTAATATTTTCACTTGAAGCTTAAAAGTTATAGAGCTACTAGCATGTTCCATGTAAATAGCTAAGACTTTCTTTATTGTTCAGCTTCATTTAACTTTTGCTAGCTGTCTATGTGAAATGAAGTTATTTAGTGACCAAATAAACTTAAAGTAAAAAGACTGAAAAAAACATGTGATTCATTTGTGGGTGATTCAAAGCGAGAATATTGTTAACGTTATTAGCCATTATGGACCTATATATTCTAGACTGGTGATTTTTGGGGGTTTTTTTTGTGTTTTCTCCATACCCTCTCCTCCTCTCACCTCCCCTCCTCTCCTCTCCGTAACAGGTGCATATGTCCCCTTGGCTACACTGGCACATTTTGTGAACTTGATATAGACAATTGCATTGGAAACCAGTGCTCTGAATACGGATTCTGTCAGAACCACTTGCATAATTACAGCTGTGATTGTGTGCCTGGATATGAAGGACCCTTCTGTGAAGTTGAAATTAATGAATGCTCAAGTTCACCTTGCAAAAATGGAGCTACTTGTATGGATTTAAGTGGCCACTTTTCTTGTCATTGTACTGCTGGGTTCAAAGGTAAGTTTTGTATTTTGAAGTGCTTTGTATTACAGATGTGAGTGTCCCATTCTATGTAAGCACTGTTTATATGATTGTTTAATAACAATTATTATATATATAAATATTCATATATTTGCATGTTTTTATGATTTACAAGACTATTAACTGAATTAGCATTGAAATTCTTAGATTGTTTCTCCTAATTGCTCCTCAGCTGACCTTCCCTTCATTAAACGTACAATTCAGAGTGTGAACATTGCTGCTTTTGGCAAAAAAAAAAAAAAAAAAAAAAAAAAAATCAATTTCCAAAACACAATTTATATTGTATTATTTTTAATTTCAGGTATGCAGTCTTAAGTGTCATGGCTTTAGTTGTATTAAATAGGCTAATAAGAACAAATGTTTTGGTACAGAACAGGAAAATCTAAGCATGAGGAGGAGTGAGATCAGCAGTATCATCTCTCTGCATGTATGTAATATAAAGAGTTATATTTGAGTGAGTTGTTGAGACTCCCCTTCTATGCACTGATTATATGGCATCCGCCTGTCTTAGACATCTTTTCTAGGGAGAGACGGGGTATAGATTTCTGCATTGCTTTTGATGAATCCTACACAACTAATACCAGGCTTTTTTTTTGTCCTAATTTTCTGTTTTGTGTTACCAATACTGATACACAGACTATGTGTGGGAGGCAGAAAATTTTGTATCCAGCAATACTGAAGTGTTGCATTCCTGGCCTTTATTCTATATGATCAAACACAAGCATTAATGCTCTGAATGCTTCTCTGTTGATCATTTGTGGTATACTATCCTAACAAGGACAAAAATAAATAGTAGATTAGTATGTTATGTACAGTGTCATTTGTACTAACTAGTCATTAATTTGCAGCATATTCTTCTAAGATGCTGAGGGCTTTTGCTCCAACGCAGGGAATGTGTGTAGTATTAGAATTGTATGTCCCCTTTAAACCACTGAAATGTTCAACACGTATTTGGATCTTTCTGGGTCACTGCCAAAGTGCTGAACAATTAAGTAATTATAACTTTGTGGTTATTTTTCCATTATATATTTTGGCTAGCTTTTAACATTTCATCACTAACATTTTTAATTTCAAATATGTTTATATTCCTTTACGCACATATACGTATACATATATGTCCATATATATGGATATATACATATGCGTGTACATATCCATATATATACATTTATATATATATACAGGCATATATATATATATATATATATATATATACAGGCATATATATATATATATATATATATACAGGCATATATATATATATATATATACACATTTATGTATTTGATGTACACTTGCAGATTTGTTGCCCTCAATTTGAGTTGTTTATATAATTTCTTAGTCATTTGAATAACATTTAATAAAATATGTTATTTCCTGATCATGCTTATTTATTAATAAATGTGCAAAAAACCCCCAGAAGACTGTCCCAGAATTGGCTTAAATTCCAGTAAGATTGCACAACTACATGTCTGACTAGAAGTGGAGAAAACAATACTTAGCTGACCTGTGCAAAATCTAACATAATATATTTCCGTCTTGTTGCTGAAACTTCAACCCTTTTTTGTACTTTGCTGGACTTCATAGGGAACTTCATCCACTCCTATATCTTCTACAGGGACAGTACAGTGGGTTATAAAATCTGCTTGGAAGAGTCCCATGGGATAAAACTCTGGAGGGAAGAAGGGCTCATGAGTATTTCATCTCAAAAAGCAGGCAAAAATATCAGAAGGCCTGTATGAGTGATCAAGGAACTCAATTCAAACACAAAAAAGGAAACATACAGAGGACAGGAGCAAGGACAGGTAGCCTGCCAGGAAAGAGAGAGACACTACCTGAGCATGCACACTAAGTTTAGGAAAGTCATGGGCCAAATGCAGTTGAATATGACAAGGATGTGAAATACACACAAAAGGGCTTTTGTGAGTAGGTTCTGTAGGTGACAAAGGGAAAAGAAAGGAGAATGTAGTTCCATTGCTCACTGAGATATGACCTTGTTGAGACTGGACATGGGAAAGTTTGAGGTACTGAATGCTGCCTTTGCCTCAGTCTGGTAAGACTGTTCTTCAAAAATGTGACAACTCAGAGACCAGAGAAAAAATCTGAAACAAGCAAGACACAATCTTTGTGGATGAGACGCATGAGAGAAAATACTTAGGCAACTGAATATACATTTGTCCATGTGCCCTAATGGGATGCACCCAAAAGTCATAGCATCATAGAATTCTATAATCATTACAGTTGTAAAAATCCTCTAAGATGATGGAATTCAAATGTTAAGACAGCACTACCATGTTCATCACTAAACCTCATCCCCAAGTGTCACATCCACATACCTTTTGAACAGTTCCAGGGGTGAGGATTCCATCACTTGCCTGAACACCCTTTTAGAGAAGAATGTTTTCCTAATATCCATTCTGAACCTCCCCTGGCACAACTTCATTTCCTCTCATCCTGTCACTTGCTCCAGCTTTCTACAAGCTCCTTTCAGACAGCTGCAGAGAGTGATATGGTTTCCACTCAGCCTTCTTTTCCCCAGGCTAAACAATCCCAGCTTCCTCAGCTGCTGCTCCTCATAAGACTTGTGCTCCAGGCTCTTCATCAGCTTTGTTGGACAGCGCAATGCTGTGAGAGCTGGCAGATGTTATTGCAAGGTCACTGTCATTAAACATTAATAGATAATGTTGATTAGCAGAAGTATTCAGAGAATGCAGGAAAACAAATTACCCTTCTCTTTTCAAGAAGGGCAAAAATGAAGGCCTAGAGAATTTCAAGCAGGTCACCGTTGTCTGGATTCCAATGAAAGTGATGGAGCAGCTAATCCTGGAAACCATGATTGACAAGAAAATTATCTGGAGTAGTCAGTATGGATTCACCAAGGGTTAGTGATACTTGACCAACTTCCAAAGTGAAATGACTGGCTTAGCAGAAGAGGAGAGATCAGTGTGTATTGTCTAGCTTGATATTAGCAAGACTTTTTTCATGATCTCCCACAAGATCCTCATGAAAACGCTGAGGAAATACAGGCTAGATGAGGAGACAGTGAGGTGAACTGAAAACTGGATGCATGGCCAAGCCCAGAGGAAGATGATATGTGGCATGGAGTCAGCTTGGAGGCAAGGGGCCAATGGTCTACCCCAGGGGTCAATAGTGGATCCAGTCCTTTTTAAATTCTTCATTAATGAGCTGACTGATAGGCTTGAGAAATGGGCTAACATGAACCTCGTGAAGTTCAAAAACGGAAAGTGCCAAATCCTGAATCTGAGGAGAAATAATTCTAGGTACCAGTGCATGTTGTGGACTGATCAGCTGGCATGCAGCTTTGCAGTAAAGAACCTGGTGGTTCTGGTGGACATCAGGTTGAATGTGAGACAGTGTGCAGTTGCTCATAGAAGGCATATGTCTGGGCTGCATTATGAGGTGTTTTGTCAGTAGGTCAAGGAAAGTGATGCTTTCCCTCTACTCATCACTGGTACTGAGGCTACAGCTGGAATCCTGTGTCTGGTTCTGGGCTCCCCAGTACAAGAGAGACATGAGCACACTGGAGGGAAGCCAGTAAAGAGCCACTAAGATGATTAAGGAACTGGAGCATTTCCTCTGTGAGTAAAGGCTGAGGGACCTGAAACTCCTCAGCACAGAGAAGATAAGGCTTAGGGAAGGAATACATCAATATAATTAAATACCTTAAGGGAGAGTGTCCAGAAGATGGAGCCAGGCTCTTTCCTGTGGTGCCCAGTGATAGGGGCAGAGGCAACAGTCACAAACTGAAACATGGAAGTTGCTCTCTGAATATTAAGAAATACTGTCTTACTGTGGGGGTGACTGAACACTGAAACAGGTTTGTCACGCTTGAGCAGGGGAATTGGACAAGATGACCTCCAATGATCACTTTGAATCTCAACCATTCTGTGATTCTGTTACTGTGAGGAGTCGCTTATATAAATTTATTACTGAAAAACACTTTTTTAAAAAAAAACCCCAAACCTTTATTTTATCACACATCAAGGTATTATATAATAACATTTCCACAGAGCAAATTTAAAGAAAAAAAAAAGTCACAATATTACTCATTAAGTGTAGCTCATTACCATATGTACTGAATATATTGAGTTCTGATTTTTCAGAGTATAAGCCAGAAATAATTAATAAAGGCTGTTTAAACTTATAAAAATGTTATCACTACCTAGAAATTCCATTTTCATAGTCTCTGAGGCTTTATGATGCTGGGATATTTTCCAGTAAAAAACAAATTTGAAGTTTGGTAATAACAGCATGTTATGAATCAACGATTAGTATCTCAGTATAACACTAAAAACATCACATTTATTCTTATTTGTATGTCTGTTTGTTATGTTGTTTCTCTGTAATTTAGCATTTTAACATATCCAGATATACTTAATATTTCTTCATAAATAGTAAATTCACTTTCACATGAAATAGCAAAGACAGTAATGAATAAGCTAAAAAGTAAAATGGAACATATTGGTGCTCAGTACTCTGTACATATTTGCGGAGCTATCATACTTTGTGTACTAGGATTCATAGATACCGGAAATAACTTCCCACTTATTAGGTGGGAGGTGACTTCTTGTCTCTCCTGCTATTAAATGAAACCCTGAGTTCTTGGACATAACATTAGAATTAGTTTTTATTTCAGAAGAAAAATGTTAAATAGACAACTCATATCTCTCTCCTTTGTCTAGTTGATTGATCAATCTGATGTCTATCGACATTTCTCAAATACTTAGCATTCTATTAAGCAGTGTAATGGGATTTGTCAACATGAAAAATATCTTAAAAACAAGGTCATAAAAATCCAAGGCTTGAGTATTTCCACAGTAAAACAAGTGATTTGTAACATCATAAACCACAGTCCTTTGTTTTGAACTGTAAATGATACTTGTGATGGAACATTTAATATGGATACACTTGGTACATGTCTGGTGCACTCTCCATTGCCTACAAGAGACCTTTACCCACGTTCAAACTTGGAAGTTTGCAATATGATTTTAAAAATTAAGCAAATATCTTTTTAAGCATTTGATTATAAGATGATTGCCGTCTATATTGCCATCTTCTGGCTCAGTTCTTTAAGTGGAACATAATACTGTTCACCTTCAGAATAATTCCCAGTCTATCCTTTCTTCTGTATCTTTCTGTTAATTCTGTCTCAATACATCAATGTTCAGCATCAAATAATTCCAGCTTTCATGATGATTGGTACTTCTAAACAAATACCACTGTGCTTAGTTCTAATTAAAGGAAGCTCTTGGAATTATTTGGGAAAAAAAGTTCTATTTATACAAACACGTCCTTCACTGAAACTCTTTTCTGTTTAGTTGTCCACAAAAATGTGAAGGCATCTACTAAAAACTCTAAGCAGATAGGCAATACTGCCTCATTGGTTTCTCTTGAGGGTTTTGTATCTATATAATATTAATTGTACAGTTAAAATTTGGGAAATGTTTTTATTCTGAATATATACTGTATCCCACCTAGGAAGATATTGATTTATCATTGCTTTACCCATGTGTATGTAACAAATAACTGTGTTGAAACTCATCACTAATGTAGGCCTTCTACTGTCTTTTTGAGTTTGTCATTATTATATTCTACATCTGATGCTCTTCAGTATTCCTGTTTTTGTCCAAAAGAGAGAAATGGCATGTGGGCTTTTTGAAATCCTTCCATTTCTTTAAATTTCTGTGTTTTGTTTTTCCTTTTTTTTTTTTCTTCCACAAATATGTAGGAGAAGTCCATGTAAAAGTTGGAGTCTATCTGAGGAAGTATTTAAGTGTTTGTACTTTCAGTACATTATTAATTGGTTTTACATTGGTTAGATGTTTTTAAGTAGTTTCCCTGTTCTGTGTTTGGTGTGAGTAGTATATCCTACATGCCACTAAGTAAAACAAATATTGAAGGAAAATACTTGAAGTTATATGAAAGCCAACCCTTTTTGACACAAGTCAGTTTAAGAAGACTTAATCCCTTATACAAATGAAGTCTAGAACAGCTGCTGGACATCCTAACACATAATGAAAATTAAGTCTGTTAACAGGGACTAGCAAGATCAAGGCTGCTCCATGAGAGGCAGCACAAACCTGTATCCAAGGTTAACCCCAGTGCAGGCATTGTTGTTCCTAAGCAAGGCACAGTCCTGGAGCATCTGAACAGCACAGTCAGAGCCAGTGGCTGGTAACAGTGTCCCTCACAAGCCCCAGGCATCACAAGTAATGGGCCAGGTCCAAGGTCAATTCAGGAAAGCAAGTCAGAAAGCAACAGGAGACAGAAACAGAGACACATCTGTAATGTACATCCAAAAATAATAAAAAAAATAATCTACTTACAAGTTCATTTATGAGGCGGGGCCAGAGGCAAGACTGGAAAGTGGTACATATACAGAATAGCTCAGGCCAGATCTGGATACCTACAGCTGAGCTGAATCTGAACTCATTGACAACAAACAGGGTATCTAGGAAAGTCCTAGATGAGGCTGCTTCAGGCAACTCATGTGCTGCTCTCAGGGCTCTGATAGCTGCTTTATAGGAATTGCGTGAGCAGGGTCATCTGGAATTATTAAATTGTTACTTTTGCTGTCAAAGGAGTTGTAGTGAGTTAACCTTGGCTGGACACCAAATGCCCACTCAGCTGTTCTATCACTGCCTTTCCTGGCTGGACAGGGGAGAGAAAAGAAGATGGAAAATGACTTGTGGGTTGCATGAGGCAGTTTACAAAGGCAAAAGCAGAAGCTTGCGCATGCACAAGCAAAGTGGAAATTAACAAGGTTAATTTTCTACTTCCCACCAGCAGCAATGTCCAACCACTTCCCAAGAAGCAGGGCTTCAGCAGTGCATAATGGTTTCTTAGCTGGCAGCCACTGGAAACAGCAATGCCTCCCTTTCTGATCCTTTCATTAGCTTTTATATCTAAGCTGAAGTCATATGGTATGGCATATCCCTTTGGTTAGTCTGGGTCAGCTGGACTGGTTCTGTCCCCCTCCTAGAATCTTGCCCTTGATTGCGAAAGCAATGCTACAGTACTGATGCTGTGCTCAGCAGTAGCCAAAATACTGGTGTGTTACCAACACCCTTCTAACTACCAATGCAAAGCACTGTGAGGGCTGCTATGGGAAAATGAACTCCATTTCAGCCAGACCCAATACAGGAAGGCAATTGGTTTGTTTCCACACCATTTCTGAATTTGAAACACCTGCTTTTATTTCCATTCATCCAGGTCCTATCTTAATAGGGCAAGGCCATCCTGCAAGCACAGCTCATGTCTGCTCCCACATTTCCACTGCCCAACAAGGCCAGGCTCGGTGTGTGGCTCAGGGCATTGGGCAGTGCAGCCTCTGAAGGGGTTCTGGCTGGCACTTTGTGCTAGTGCAACCTCCCTGTCAGATGTACAACGTAATCCCATGCAGAGAGATGAGTTGGACTCTTGACAGTTTACATCTGAGGAGTCACATACTTTCTCTGAGTTAAAACTCTTTCATAGGTGCTAAGCCAGTGGAGTGGCCATAGAAATCACTTTCAATCTGTAATAAGTGTTCACTACATGAAGTGAATAAAAAATTTGTTTTGCATTTGTAACTACTACAATATCTTACACAGTATACTCTGTACAGTATACTACACACAATATCTTCTTACTTGAAGAAAAGGAAAAAGAAAATTGCTTAACAAAGAACAACAAAGCTGAGAAATGAAAATGTCAAGTTCACTAAAGCCAAACCTGGAGTGCCTGACTTGCTTTTTCATAACTGCATTTTCTGCAAAGTAAGCAGAAACATTACTCAGATTGATACCTCTCTTATCTAACAAAATTACTTATGTTGCTTAGCAAGCAACAAAATTACACAATTCATTATCAAGTACATGACTGGAATGCTCTATATGTATACACATTTTACAAAATGGTGGACAGTAAGGCAAGACTGTTGTGAAGACAATCCTCAAATAAATTGTTCATGCTTTGAGTACTACTACTTGAGCTTTATAAACCCCTTGCAGTTTGGGGCAGGGTGGGGTTGGTTTTTTTTTTTTTTTAGCAGTACCTCATTAAGTTTACATTAAGTAGAATTTTAAATCATTTGCTTTTCGTCTGATCTCAGAATAGAAAAATTCATTTTATGTCTTGAATATAACCTCAAGTGAGGAGTTTTACTTCAAAAATATATTCTTTAACATCCTTTTCTTAATTGTGGTCATTCTGTCTGCCTTTGCATCACCAAAATTTATATTCTGTTTTGCCTATAAAACAAAAGTTGGTATAAAAAGTATTTAAATGAAACCTTGTATTTTGATATTTTTGCATTTGTTTTGTAATTCAGACAGAGATGTTATAGTAGTGCTGGCACTTAATAATGAATAGTTTAAATATAATGTGTATTACATTAAGAAAATAACGTCTCAAATTGTTTGAGTTTTATTCTAATGCCTGAATATTATATTTGAGAATGCTATGAAATTAAACTTATTCTGATATCATACTCAGTTTTGTGGATATTACACAAAATTGAACAATTGTTCAGTAAGTTCTGATGAAGTTTGAAGTCAATGTGCTTAAGTTAAGCAGAAATAAAACATCCAAAGTTTGAACCACTCTTAGGCGAAAACTTTCAATTAAGTGATTTTACAGAGTTGCACTTTTGAAATGAAAGAATATTCAATGAGACTTCATCCATTAGACTTATGAAAAACAATGGATTTTTTGTTTTCTTTGATCTGCACTTATATTTACCTGAGAACTTCAGAATCTCCCCATTTGCTAAAATAGCACAACTATTCTAAACAGAGTAAGTGATATCAATTATGCTGGTAGAGGACAAAATGTCATCAGTAATTTTTTTAGCATGCACTTACTCAGATACTTAGGCTCTTCTCAAGACTTTTGTGTTCGTGTAGAATAATGTCTCATGTATCATAAATATGTTGGTAGAAAATGTTGCTGCTAAAGATCAGGTGACACAATTTGAAAGACTGACAGACTTTCCTGTAATTCTCCGTTATATATTTTAAGAGAACTGCAATTTTTTATCGCATGAAACACGCTATAGAGTTAATAGAAGTAGAATTGGCTCTTGGCAATTTTTAACTTTCTCTTTCTCCTTCAGAATTTGGTGACATAATCCCTGTAAAGTGTTTAAGAGCTCAAACCTTAAGTTATGATTTATTAAATAACATTTTGCTAGTAATTATGTTTGGATGTGTTTTATTAATGTAAACCTTAAAAGTTTAAAACTACAAAATATTTATATTAACATATTTTGGTGGTGAAACTAATTTGTAACCAGTTAATGATTTTTATGTGATGTTCAAAGAAGGTTCTCATCATATATTTCAAATGAGTAGTTGAGCTGCATACTGAAAACAAAAAAGGCTTCTTTGTATCTGTCCAGCTTTTTTCATGTCTCAAATACTCAGAGAATATGGTCTCACAGTAGCCTCATAGATCCTTTGATTCTCTCTGAAATATTTTAAAAATACTGCCCATATATTATCTTTATACTCCTAGGACACGAATTCTTAAATTCCCCTAACAATTGTTTGTAAGAAGTTTTGGGATATGCCTTTTGTCAGGTGCCACTATCAGTTTAATGGCACTCCATGTTATGGCACATAATCAGAAAAGCTAGTCATTGTCTACAGCACACAAAAAGCAATTACCTTTATTTTCACTATCTGTGCATTTTATTGGCAGAAATTGCACATGAAGGCTTTTCCAAGTTTTAACATGATTTGCAGGAAAAAAGTGTTATTCTCCTAGCCTTTTCTGAGATGTACAGAATTACCAAAACTGCACTGTTAACTTTTAGATGAAAACTAATATAATTTTTTTCATATCTGTAAATAATATATTTTCCAGTGGCTAGATAGCTAAATTGGACAGAAAACAGAAGAGATCTTGAAGGAATGGTAGTAAATGCATAGAAAATAAAATCTTAGCTGTCTGTGTCAAAAATACTTCAAGTTTATAAAGAAAAAACCATTAACAGCTTTTTCAATTGAATTATTTCAGAAAGTTTGGTATCCTTCTAAATCAATTTGTGAGTACTGTTGGCTAGCACAACGTGTAAATCAGGCAATAGTTTTCACAAATATATTCCTTAGTTATAAGAAAGGTGTTCTCAGTGCTTGATAACTCAGATGAGACTCAGTGGCACATAATTGCTTCTTTGTCAGCTGAAGTAATTTAGCTGTAATAACATAAAATCAGCACCTTTCTTCCCCCTTTTTCTTTTTCTCCTAAATAAAGAACAAAATTCATACACATGTAGCATGGCCATAGGTATTGAAAACAAAATATCTGAAACGAGATGGCTTTCTGTTAAACAAATATAGCAAGTATATCTTTACTGTACAGCATGATTTTGGATATTTGGGACTAATTACCTAAATTGTAACTAAACCTGTTAATCTATGATGTGGTGCAATACAGTCTAATAAATTCAGAAACACCGTACTCATCATACTCTTAAAATAATGGGAATTAGAGGCAAGATATCAGAAGTTAGATTCTGATGCTACTGGTGAGAATTCCTTAGCTATACATTAGAGAAGATACTTCTATTTTTTCCAAATGAAGATGAAAAATAAATATCTTTTTCTGCATCTTTTCTCATTTTGACAGAATCATTATGCTTCCTGTCAAACCTGAAATGGGAAAATGGCTTTAACTCCTTTCTCACCTTTTCTACATACAATTAGATTTTGTCGCTATTCCTTAACACAGCTAAAACTCCAATATTCATCTCATATCCCAAATTCCTCTAACCTTCATTATTTCATCATCCTCTCAGGACTCCCCAGACCTTGTTACATTTCATATAGTTCAGCCAAAACATAGCCACAGAATTAATCTTTCAGTCACATGCCATTTTGATTTTGATTTCCTCAAAGGTTTCACATTGCCCAATACAGGCTAATTTTTTGTTCCTTATTGGGAATATTCCAGAGTATTCCACAAGTACTCTGTGTGTGTCTTTTGTCTTATTTCCTACATCCTATAGGGTTTTCCAGCCTGAATGATCACTTTATTGCACTTCTATAAAAAACTGTTCCAACTGTGTCTGCTTATTGTCCATTTCATCCCCTAAGGACTATTTTCCCCAGGCTGAATACAGGACATGCTATATTGCATTAGATATTGACATTTAGGTAACTGATTTTCACTCTAAATACTCACTTTTAAAGTATAGATCTGTAGTCAGAATTGTGCATGTAGGTGCATAGTTTTCTTGCTGAATGCCATACCCTATTTCCTAGCCCCAAAAGAAAAGAGAATCAAAGAAGATAGATGATAACTGTTCACAAAGAATTGTAGCTGCACCTGCTACAGTCATGTAATAAAATTATTGTACTGTTCAGTTCAGTAAGATACCTTTGCTGCCTTAGATTCAGAAAGAAAACAGAGCCATCTTCACAAAAAGGCAGTAAGATGTTCACAGATCTTGGATATCAGCAGTAAATGAGGATGATCTCATTCCACTATTCCCCTTAATACTGCATTTTCTTTAACATTTAACAATTCAAGAGAGGTGAAAAAATCTGTTTCAAGGAGTTTTTCTATTACATGCTACAATTTACCCGTGGCTTGTGGCCAGATAATCTACTTTAGAGGAATCTCTGCTTGCACTACTCCCCACTTGTCTATCCAGAAGAAAACAGATGCCAATGCATTTTTATTTATCTTCCTCAAAAGAGATCCAGCATAATCAGGAACTTAACTAGAAAGTCTAAGGAATGCAAAATAGCAGTATGAGATCATAATGGTTGCACAGTGCCATTACCTTATCAGCATTTAAAAAAAATTCTTTAAAAATATTAAAGAACTTAGAAATTAATCTATACTTTGGTCAGTCCCTGCTGTCTGTAATTCTCACTCATGCCATGCCATACACTGAGCAGCACTCAGCAGCTGCTCCTGGCAGATAGCTTTTTATTTTACTGAGTTACCTGGACTCTCCCTGAACTATCCTTGTGTCTCACCTTTTTCATCCATGTATCTTGAAGTCTTACGGAAAACGCAGACATGTTTAGTGGCAGGAAAAAAAAGAACCCTAATAGGAGTCATAATGTCTTAAATTCATGTGTGGAAGAGACTCTTGTTGCTACTACGGGCTTTCCCAATGGATGCCTTCTGTACCTACTAGATTCAGAAAATAGAGGTTTTGAGAGCTGACTGTCTTGGTTCATATGATTCTATGAGATGGCATGTATGTGTGCTGCAGATAAGATTGCACAGTGCAAAGAATTCAGAGTAATTTCAGCTTTTGTTTTGCCTTTATCCTCACAGATAAGACAGCATGCTTTGTACACTGCTGACCTGTTAAAGCTACTGAACATGATTTGCCTCCATATTCCTGTGGCTGGAAATACCTTCTCCTTTTACAAATTAAACAACCCTTTTTGTAGATTACAAATCTACATTTCACTATACTTCCTTTGCTCTTAATTATTGAATTCCCTGTCATCTGCATTTGCCTCATTAAATGTTCTTTAGTGATTTTGTCATCCTCCTTCTTTGTATTAAATGAAGAAAATGTCCAATATTACAGGACCAACAACTTGCTTTAGAAGTAGACTGAACTGTACTATCACACAGAACTGTCTGTAAATTAATGTTGGCCTGATTTTCATATGCAATGATATTTTATAATTATTTTTTAAATAAGCCAGATACTGAAATTAAAGAAAATTATTGATAAGCCTGGACAAAATTTGCTTGAATACAGTAATTCTGTATAATGGAAAAAAGATCCAGTATGTATGACCTCAGTAAGAAAATCTTCTCTTTTCCTGGTTCTCATGCTTCCAACTTTGCCTGTCAAAATGAACTGTCTTGTAACCAATGAAGGAGAAAAATGCTTGACATACAGAATGTCTATCAGTAGTTCTGTGTAGTCAGTGAGTGTACCTTGGCTGGTGGGATCAGAATGTAGCCACAGCCTTTTTCTGTTACAAATATATCCTTATGATGTGAACATGTGAGCATATTTGGTTTTTTGTTTGTTTGTTTGTTTTGTTTTGGGTTTTTTTTTTTGTTTTTTTTTTTTTTTTTAATTTAAAATTTAAGGAGAAACCTGTTCTGTTCGCATGAATGAATGTCTAGACAGACCCTGTTGGAATGGAGGAACCTGTGAAGAGGACATAAGTGGCTTCAAATGCAACTGCCCATTTGGTAAGTATTTATATTTTTTATTCAATTGCTAGTTTGGAATAATATGGGACTCACACATTTGCTACTCAAGTGCTATAAAGCCTTACACAGTGAAAGCATTCTGCTTACATTTTTGAAAGGTATAGAGCTACTTATCAAGAACTGGAGATTTTCAATTATTTAGTGCCTATTTGTATAGACACATCATAGCAACACATTGTTTCAAAAAATGTAGGATTTAGGAAATAGAATTTGACTCTGAGCAAACATGCATAATCCTGGTCTTTGAAATCCTATTCTGCTGGTCATATTATTTATACCTAAAAGAATTCTCAAAAGTTTGCATGACCTCAGTCTGGTTGCCTGAGCATGTGCACTTTGTGGCATCTTAAGTATCCAAAGTATTATGTAAGGTTGGAAGATATGGTAGAGGATATAAGGCACATCCAAGATGGATCAGGCCAGGTGGCCAGTGAAATAAGAACAGTGTAAAAAGACTAATCAAAATTAAGGGAGAAAGATATATAATGTTGAAGGTTTTGCTTTGCTAATTACATATACACTGTTTAATTTGGGATGTTGCATTTTATTTTGTATTGACTAAGAAGATATAGAAAAGATTGGGCTAGAAATTCCTGACTTTAGAAATCCTTTGACCAGGATGAGCAGCTTACTCCATTTTTTTATAAACATTGTGTCCAAAGGAGCCTAGGGTAGAGATTTTGCAACTGATAAATTCATTCATAAATATGGATGAGAAATTACTGAAAAATTCTAAAAAAGTTTGGGGTTTTTTTGGCATGTGTATTTGTAATCTCATTGTTACTATGGAAAATAAAGTCAGAAAAACTAATTTTGTACAGTTATGGGCTAAGAAGGCTTATAGTACTGTGGTGTTTCAGAGATACTGCTGGTGATCAGTAAAACCTGTAAATGTCAAAGTACTGAAATACTAGTCTCCAACCATCCCTCTCAACCAGAAAAACTGATTTTAAGAGGACTTTAATATACTTAATATCAAGACATCCTTAAATGCTTTAAGGGTGGTATCCTGCTGAGTTGGGAACTGAAGACAATGCTGAGTTACATCTTCAAAAGTAAGGTGACGCTTTCAAGTTCATTGCTTCATTAGGTCAAATGTAAGCATGACAAGTGTTTCACTGAAAAAGGGCTGTAGCAGAACAACATAGACATCATCTCCTTTGTTCTTCTGACATTCTCACATACAATGCACTACTTTGCTTTCCAGTGTTTAACTCCTGTTGGTGTTGCTAAAACTTTTACCCAGAGTGGATTTTAAACAGAAGCATCCTGCACCTCCTTTCTCAGATCTGAGAGATCTCTTTCAAAAACTGAATGCATGTCAGTGATAGGAAAGAAAATGGTTGTGATATTGTCTTACTAGATTGTTTGTGCCTCTTCTTAAAGAAAAGTCAACCTGTAATCTTTTCCTTATCCACTTAATTTTTATTATAATTCCGAGTGTGTGCATATCATCTGTAACAATGAAGTTAGTGTAATAGACACGTACACACTAGAAATGAGTTTCATTCTATTGATTTTAATCAAATGCTGTGCATAGCAGTGGTTCTTTAACATCATCAGTCAAATGATCAAAACAACCCCTCATGGTGAACCAGGAGTTGTCCATAGAAATGATCGGTTACTTTTGAAAAGACTTAAGACTTGCGCTATTACAAATTGCAGCTCCATTATTAATATAATAGCAAACTGAATAAGGGAGGGAGAAAATTGTGTAGTGATGTGCATACCTAACCATCAGCTCTAAAGAGGAGAATTTTAATCTAAATGTGATATAGATTCCATTTGTGCCCTTGGGTAACCTAATTCATATCCCTATTCATATTCTCTAGATGAAGGTGTAGATAAACAAATGTAACCACCTGACAAATACATTGCAATGATTAAATAATATCTGTAAATTGCCTGAAAACACAAGATGCTATATTACTGTATATTTTTACTTCTAGCTCAGTTCTAACAAGAGTATCACTTCAAAAGATAACACAGCTAACTTGAGGTAATCTTTAAGGAGAAAATTACAATTTATACCTCCATCCTTTCATTTACAACCAATGTCTTAGTGGAGTTTGGAAAAAAATGTTTTGCTTATCAAAGGAGCTATAATTTCTGGCTTCTAGCAATTAAGTAACAGTAAATAAGAAACAAAAATATTGAATAAATCACATGTATTCAATATCAATAGACAAGGGAGCACAAAGAATTTGGATATGCCCTTATGACCAAGTTATTGTAAATGAAAATACTTGTATCTGCAATTGTCTGTCTGACCATTAGACCACCCATAGCTTGTTTTTCACTGCTTGTTTTACTTTGGAATTCATTTTTATTCACTAGGTGTGTGGATGTTTTCTTTGCACTTTTCTGCTTTGCCTACAGTTGTCTAAAATAGTATCTGCACCTTATTTCTAGGTACATGATAATATCTTCCCAAATTTGACTTTTCAATATTCTCAAGTATCCTACATATAATGAGCATAAATATTTTTGCTCTGTCTTCAGTGTTAGTTCTATTTCTAATTTTATTGAAATTATTTTTTTTAAGAGGAATTGTAATTCTATTTTACTAGATACAGCCTAAGATAACTTTTCTGGGCAAAAAATATGTCTGCATCTCTTCCATGTCAAAAGTGAGCAGCACTGTTTTTTAATGTTGACTAAAAGATTTAAGGGTGATCACAGCTAGGAGTTATATACATAAAAATTCAATTAATATTTTTTCTTCAAATTACACCATAACAATATTGTCATTTATTTGAGGGTATGAGATCATAAGTTCTCTTGATGTACAATTTAGAAGGAAAAGGATTAATTTCTTTTTAGTTTTCCTCTCAGAAACATGCAATGCTAAGCTAAGATAGATCTAGAAACATTAATCCTTCTGATGGCTCAAAAGATTGCATTATCTTGGATTAAGGACATGGTTTAGTGGTGTAGCATGTCAGTGCTGAGTTAACAAACAGTTGGACTCAATGATCAGAAATGATTTTAGGATTCATTAATGCACTAAAAAGCTCTAAGTCAAAACAGTAAAACAGATACTGAACTACAACTTCAATTTTGACATTTCATATACTACATCTTCTGTTAAATCATGTTTTAACCCTCATAAAAAAGAAAAAAAGGCAAAATCATATTTTCCCCAAATCCTTTCTCCAAAAAACACCCCAAAAAACTGAAAATCACAAAAAACTCCAAACCTCTCCCCCACAAAAACCCCCACAACCAAAAAACCCCCCAAAAACAAAAACCACCAAAAAGTAAACAAACTGAAGAAATTCACAAAGGTTTCCAAAAGATAAGTATTTTTAAGGAAGGACGTGTTTTCTTCAGCTATACAAATTCATCCTTACTCTTTTAATGTAAGAAATTTTAATTAAGTGCAAAGTAAAAGAAAAATTAACACAGCTGTTTTCAGATCTCTTCTGTCTCAATTGCTCAGCTGGAATCAGAACTTGCAAGTCTGCACATGTGAATGTGTGTGTCCTATTTACGATGTCTAAATGAGTATTACTAATTTGAAAAATTTAGTAAGGAATGTATAGTGTTGTATTAGGTGAATTACTTTCATTGTTTTCCACTCAGCATCCTATAAATTCATTATATTCTTAAAAGAACCTTGCAGGGATATAAGAAGAATTTTAAAAGTGAAGAAAAGTATTTGAAAAAAATATGCTTTTTTGCATATATATATATATATGTATTTCTCTATCTTCAGAGTGTGGGTTTTTTTATGAAAATACACCTTGTGCTTTATTAGTTATTTTGAAGTAGTTCAATGTCTTATCATGCGGTCAGTTTTAATGCTCAAACTGTTATTTTTATATGGTAAATCTTCTTTCAGCAGTTTTAAAAATAATTCATTAAATTCTCTATAGTACAACCAAGTTATTTCTTAGAAATTATTTGTTTTCTAATCTGCTGTTGATAAGATACTGTCACTAAACAGGATGAAATGAGGTCATTTAATCGTACAGATCATTAATTCACATAAATGTATAACAGCATTGCTGGAAATCTGACATAAAAATAGAAACTAGAGAAAATCCTTTCCTTTCAAGCAATTTGGTTTTTTGATTTTTTTAACATTTATTTTGGGTTTTTTTTTTAATTTCCCTGTAGTATAGTCTAGTCTTTTTATCACAACATAAGACGCTCATCCATCAAAAGGTATAAAAAGGTATATGCTACTTTAAGTAATGGACTTTTCTGGGTCCACTTTTGCAGATTTTTGTGATACAGCACAGGAATTTTTTTTGCATCTCAAGATGAGAAAGAGTAATATACAAATGGATCAAATAGAAATGGACAATGTGTTGAGATATTATATGAAATCATTATGTAGTTCCTTTTCTAACTGTGTAACAAGATGTGTGGCTTTCAGGTGAACACCATAACCATCTTTTGAAAATGTTTAACAGGAAATTGATTTTATAATAGTATAGCTTGGGTGACCATATATTCTGATGACCCTATACAGGTGATTTTACAAGCATTATTTTTGAACTTTAGCATTTTAGATAATGGTATTTCCATTTGCCTTATGAACAGTGTTGGTTGATTATGGTGTATGGTTATCAACAATGAATTTTTTCAAGGGAATTTTTTTTGGTAGGTAATAATACTAAGACTTCATCCTTTTATAGGTCTTTCTTTTCCAGGACATAAAACCATCTGAATACCATTTGTTTATTTATATACCTTTATCTATATACATATACATTTCTGAAAGGTGTATATTTCTCTATCTATGCCTTTCTAAAAGAGTAGCTCTGGAAAAGTGATCTCTACTTCCCACTCAGTATATGGACCACTGTGGACAGACTGCACAACACTGGCACTATGTGATGAGCATCTCCAAATACAGAAGTTTCTTGTGCACAGGCAAATTTCAAGTCTTCATGAAGAAAGGGTCATAATGGAACCAATGGCAGAGGAAATTTGAGTGATGAGATACGTGCAGCTAATATATGATATTAGATTTAGTATGTGATATTGGAGCTCTAACATGGTGCTGGCTCAATATAGACTGAATGCAATTCTTCACATGGTCTGTCAAGAAAACTGAAGGGCAAATAAGTAATGAGAAAGCCCTGAGGGACATTGTTTGAACCTTTTTTGCACTCCAAGATTTGTTAAGATTAAAACATTTTACCTATCAGTGAATCAGCATTTTTAGTAGGGAAAAAAGTATCCATGGAGAGTGTTAGATATGCTCTTGTTCCAAGAAATAACATGTACATTTTCAAAAACCATGGATTCATTGCCTGTATATTTTACTGCCTTGTAGTTTCTCTGTACAGTCTTCTTTTTTTTATGTGGCTCAGTCTTCAGATCATTTTTATTAGTCCCTAGTGGATTTTTTCATGATGTCTATTTGTATTGCTCATTGAAACACTATGTGGGTTTTTTTTTTAATAATGCTTGCTTCAAGTTGTTTTCTGAAGATGAGTCTCTTGTTGCCCTTTCCATTCTTCTCCCTTTCTTTTCTCTCTGATGTCTAATATTTAGAAACTCTTATTTGTTGCAGGTATGTTTATAAAGACTAACTAAACTTCTGTTTCTTTCAGGCAGGCTAGTTAGCAAGAACTTTACTTGTCATTGAGTACTTTTGTGTCTTTTATGATTAACATGGTACTTAGTATTTTATTTTCTCTTTATTTTAAACTTTGGTTTTTTATTACTTTCATAGATGAGCTCTGTTAGTTGATCTTTTCAGCTCACCTGTTTTATTCATGTAGAATTAACATTTCAAATTGGAGAGACTGTTTTTACAGATTTTCTTCTTCCTTTAGTTCACTCTACATAAAACATTGTGTAGAGTGCCATGATAGCCTTTTATGGAGGGAGTAACTCTTTTACTCACCATTTTCTTTTAGCCTTTCAGCTAGAGTAGGAGTAAAATGGAAATTTCCATTTTTGTATGTTTCACTGTAGATGAATATGGCATTACTCTTTGCACTACATCTGGAATGTTCATAACATAGCACCATGTTTTGAGAAAAATAAAACATGAATGACTTCAGAAAGACTAATTTTTTTAAAATAACACAAAAAGTAGCAGCTGAATAAAATTGTAGCAGCAAAAAGATTTCTAACCCAGCTGTTTCCATGACAACCTCCCTTTTTAGATTAAAAAACCCATTTCTACATTACTCCTACCCTTCTCATCACTTTCATTGTATGTTCTTTCAATTGATATATATTTCTATTTTATTAATATAAAAAGGTCAAATGAAACATATGAAAGAAAGTATTTTTCTATTTGTATTATAATAGTGTCCATGATGCCTGATTTATATAAGGGAAAATTATATAAAATGCATTATGTACGTGTTTTCATTTTATGGTAGCACCAGCATTAATATGTTTGGGAGAGTTCAATAGGTTTTGTTTAAGGGCAATTATCATCGTTGCAAAAAAAATAGGAAATGGTTTGGTATATTAAGGATTGATTTCCCTATTTTGTAATTCTACAGACAATATTGATACAGGTAAGGTGAATGAATATTTTGCTAGATACAGATCAAATGAAACCTCACAAAAGCTACCACACAATTATATTAAGTTCAACATAACTGGCAGTCCTTTTAAAAAAATAACTCAGGACCAAAATAGTGAAGCTACTGTCTGAATTGTTGAAGTACACTGACTATGTGTGAAGCAAACTGAACACTACCTGCATATGGATGTCTCCCACAATTGAAAAGAAAAAATTAAACTAATTAATAGCATGTTTTTTCTGCAGCCAAATTATAATCTAGGAAGGCCACATTATTCATCAATTGTTGCAACCAACCTCAATAGGCAGTCTTCAAGTCAGGTATTCAGTCCAAACACAACCAGAAAGTTCTGAGACCAGATTCACGTGGTTCAGTTTAATGGGAATAAATCAATTCTGATGTAACTAGCAATAACATAGGGGCCACCCATGATCAATCTGGCACATCTGTTTCTTAGGAAAAGAGCACCTGCTCAATTTACTGAGGTTTACTACAGAATACCAAAGCTAGGGACAGCTTTATCTGTGATCCTAGTTATAGTCAAATTTAATGATGATCTACATGATTAAGCTGGGATCCCTTTGCAAGGTTAATTGATTCTTCAACAAAATATTTGCATTTCCTTTAATTTTAGAATGCTTTATCAATTACTCTTCTCTATGTCTTTTCTTAAATAGCCTGTACACCTTACCTGTTCATCTATGCACCATCTACCTGGGTATGTTTTAATTTGGTGAAGATATTTTTAAAAACGTGGTGTCTTTACAGGATCATAGAATGTTTCAGATTGAAAGGGACTGAAAAGATCATCTAGTTCCAGCACTCCTGCAGAGATACCTTCCACTGGATCAGGTCTTCAGTTCAATCTGGCCTTGAACACTTCCAGGGATGGGACATCCACAAGTTCTCTGGATAACCTGTTCCAGTACCTCACCCCACTTATAGTAAAAAATTCCTAATATCTAACTAAACCTACCCTCTTTCAGTTGTTGAGGGTGCAGTCAATCCCATTGTACTGCCAACAGATATGTGAAACAATGCTGGTCCCAATACTGAACCCTGAGAAATGCCATTTATCACTGGTCTCAACTTGGACATTGAGCCATTGACTGTATGTTACTGACATTTTTTCTTAAATAAGTTCAATATAAACATTCTTGGGCACATGTATAGTTTTAGTTTGGGCTTTGTAGATTTCTTATGATACCTAAAAATTCAAGTTACATATCAAGGATAAAACCAGATTTGCACAAACACAAAACTCATTTTTAAATACATATATAACCTCTCTATAATTGCTTGTTATTCATATATATTTATGATTGTTCATGTAAGCAATCAAAATTGCTTACAATAAAACCCCATAGGTTGAAGAAAAAGGTCTGTATGTACTTTCTCAGAGAAACATTTAAATAGAAAGTACACTGACTTTTATCTTTTCTATAGGTGATTAATCTTTATCATCAAACAACTTTATTTTTCTTTTTCTTAATTCCACATAAGCTTATTTACCTACCCTACACATAGTTTTCTTTTGTCTTCCTTAATATTGTCTCAATTGAATGAAAAATACATTTTATTTTCCTGAATGTGGATGATAAACCATGCTGTATTTCATGGGACTATGTCATCACTCTGCATTGTTTCTATGCCTTCTTTTATTACTTTGCTTATACTCCTCTATGACAGTGCAGTTCTGTCATGTGTTTTACTTTTTTACTCTTTATGAATTGAAATTGGTAACAGGAAAAGATACTTATCCTTGCGGATAAAAGATATCCTTGCAGACTAACTTTGAGTGACAAATTTATCCTTGATGGGCACTGTCACATGATGAAAAATTAATCCATTGCAGTTAAAACTGCACTGTTTGAATGTCTGCCATCATAACTAGGCATGGTTGTTCTCCTCAGTCAATTCTGCAAAAACTGTGGTTAGACAGGAAATTGGATATCTTGTTATTCTTTCTACTTACCAGGCAGGAATCCAGTGCACAACCCATCTGTAAGTAGTTCCTGAGGGAATTCAGCAGCCTTCTTCCTTAAGCTTGTAACTCAGACTGTGCCAGTTGTGTCAGCTGGACTTTCAGAAAATAAAAAGCATGCTTTGACAGCTGGATGGGGAGTCTGTACATCAGCCAGGAGAGAAACACAGCACAGTACAGATTGCACACAATTCAGCTTTGCTAACTGGGACTTAGTTAAAATGCGCTGTTCTTTGAACTTCTTGGTCAAATTCAAGTTTCTTTTTTCAAGTGAGTTCATTTAACTTCCATCTCATGGATTTAACTTCCTTGTAATCTAAAACAAAGCTTTCGTTTTTCTGTGGTTTTTTTTTTTTTGTTTTTTTAATCTGAGTTGATTTGCCTGGGATTGAGTTAATGTTCCTCATAACACCTCATATGGTGCAGTATTTTGGATTTGTGACCAAATCTGTTTTGATATCATCTCAGTGTTTCTTGCTAAGAGGTGCTTATGCAGCAACAAGTCTTTTTCTATTTCTCACACTGCCCTCCTGACAAGGAGGCTGAGAGTGCACAGGTTGTCCCAGCCTCCCCTGGGACAGCTGAGCCCAGCTGACCAAAGGGACACCCCATACCACATGGTGTCATACAAAACTGAGAGAAGAAGGAAGTAGGTGACATTTGTCTTCCCAAGTCACTGTTAGGCATAATGGAGCTAGCTCCTTCTTCAAAAACATCCTAATCATTTGCCATTGCATACTTAGTTATCTTAGTCTGCCACTTCCATTTGTCAGCTGTTAGCAAAAGCAGTACTTGTATTTTTAAAGTTCTTATTGCTACAGAAAAGCATGCTTAGTTTTCATAAGAAATTGTCTTTGGCTCATATATAGCTCAAGTAAAATATAAATCTAAACCAAAATGTTCTTATTCCTGCCTCCCTTTACACTCTGGATCAAAACTTTTACAATACAATATCCACATGGTTAGCTGCTTGTTATGGATTTAAAATCTTGGAATTTTTCTTTCATCTACCAATCCTGCACCTCAGAGGGATCACCTTTTCTCTCTTTTTTTCAACCATGGAACCAGGAAAGAGACTGCATGCCCCACAGAAAAGAGTTCCACCTAGGCCCCCCCATGAACTGCTAACAATGGATCATTTGCAGCAGCTGCCCGGGGCACACCTGACCCCTCAGGCTAAAAGCTGGCTGTTTGGGAACTTCTGTGAGATAAGAAAGGTTTCCTGTCTTCACACCAGTGACTCAGGTGTGGTAACACCCCTCTGGGAAGCCATTAGCACCTTCACACCCAGCCTGAGGGGTCATGTCTGCTAATGGGCCATCAAGGATTCCAAAAATATGCCAGAGTGTAAATCACCCATTGTGAAACTCCCCACCCTTGGGGAAGTACTGGCCACCCCCACCTGAGCCTAAGCATAGATAAACTGAGGTTTTCGGACTGTGGATTGCTGGTCTGATTCAGAAGAGGACCAGAGTCTCAGCAGGACTGTGACTGCCACTCTCGACTGGACCATGACCATCATCCTCACTGACAGGTCTCTTCTTTCCTCTTACTTTGTACTTAGGAGGGCCAGATGGTGCTCAGCACAGGGGCTGACAATCCCCATTCTGTTTGTGCCCCAGGGGGCTGGGTTACATGCTTGTTTTTGTGGGTTAAATGAACTTTTTCCTCTGTACCCTTGCACTTATTGTGATCTTTTTACTGAACTGTAATTCTGACTTGTAATCTGTTTGTGAGTTGGATTCATTCCTCCTGCTGGCTTACCTTTAAGCCAGCATGCTGCTATAGTCAAAGGATTATGGATGTGACTTGAGAAATGAGGTAATTTATTCCTTCATGCTGGAATTGTCACCAAAAATTTAGTCATTCTGCTCTTTTGAGCTAGTTCTGCAATTTCCAGGTCTAGGTTAAGCATGAGAAGAAAGACACTTGCCAAGTGCTGGTTTGACTCTTACCTGCCTTAAACAAAGATTTGGTATATAGGTTCCCTATATTGCAAACACATGTTAAAATCTTATCTTATTCAATGTAAAGAAATTGAAAATCTTAGGACTCACATCACCCAATCATAGAGTCACAGAATACGCTGAGTTGTCAGGGTCTACCAAAGGGGGATTCACAACCCAGAAATGCCACTGATGTAAAAACCAGGAAAACTAGATCAACTGTCTGATGTAAAGCTGTGCTTTAAATATTAATGGCTAGTAACACAATTCCCATTCTTAGCTGTTAACTATCCAAAATTTGTTCTTCTCTCTCATATCTCTGTTAGCTGGATTTTTTTGGTGTTGGGCTTTTTTTTTTGGTTTTTTTTGGTTTTTTTTTTTGTTTGGTTTGGGGTTTTTTGTTTTTTTTTTCCCCTAAGAACACATGTTGGAAAGACGTATTTTTGAAATAGCTTTCACTTGTCACTCTTTTTTCTTGGGAAAGCTAATATGCTTGTGTTGGTTTTGGACAAAACAGCCAGAAGAACAGAAGTCCAAATAAGTTACTCTGCTTTTGTTCTAACCTCTCACCACCCCCTCCAATAATGAGGGGACAATACAAAGAGATTTAAGTAAAAAATAACAGCAAATAGCAATAACTATGAAGATACAAAGAAAAACATTTAAAGCCAACAAAGACAGATATCATTTTCTAGTCCACTCACCCCCAGGATGAAAAAAGACAAAATCGTGACTGCTATGCAGTTTCCCCGGGCAAAGAGAAAATGGCTGAGAAGCTTCAGCTTAAGTGGCAAACACAGAAACTTTGGCAACAAAAAAAAACCCCAGCAGCATCTGGAACTCATGCGGACTGTGCCATCCAGGCAGTAGCAGCCCTGGCAGCAACTGCTATCTGTGGAATTCTCCACTGTGATAGAAAAAGAGAGCTAATGGCAAAGCTTTTCAGTCTTTAGAAGCATCAGAACTCAAATTTTAATGGAATAAATAGAAATAGTACTTTTAGACTTGTGACTTTTTTCAAATTTGAAATGAATCAATTTAATGGTCTTTTACATGCAAAAAGCTTCACTACATAAAGTTTACTTCATAAAGAACATTGTCGCATAAAGTTTATTTGATAAAGGTGTTGGGATGAGTATAATAAACTGTTTAAATGCTTATGATATTAATTCTTAGTCTCCATTTTCTAATTTTAATTATCTGACAAATTTATAACAGGGACAAGACAAATTAAAAAGAATAGATTTTTGTATACATTCCTGCATATGAAATATCTGGCTTTAGAAGGACAAATTAATAGTCAAGACTTTCAAGAAATAAAGAGACTTGATATTTCATAAAAAATGTTATTATAATTTAGAGAAAAAATAAAATAATCTTACATTTCAGGAAGATTTATGCCTATTAGAAAAGATAGCTATCATGACTTAAGTTGAACACACTAGTTATCTTATTTCCTTTTATAAAGGTGGATGGTTTTGAGAACATCTGAAGGAATATCAGCAAATAGTGCAAATGTCTATAATGTTGATGTCATTTTTAAAAGTGTATTGATCAGATAATTGCACTTGCTACCTGTGCATGTGATTAATTAATTATTTATTCTACTTAATGAAATCCACAGAAATAATTACTTACACTAAATATCTTCTAATTATTCATGTTCTACAAAAGAATTAATGTATTTCAAGTCATCAAAAGAACGGTCATTACCAACCAAACTTGATTACTCAGTAAAATGCACGTGAGATGCCTCCAGAACAGTCCTAAAAGCAAGGGAAGGAATAAGACTGAGTAAATCGGGTTGCTTGAGGAAGTATCTGTTGTGAAGTTGAAACTCATGTTTAGAGTTTTTATTCTTTACATCTAAAATACTATGTGGTTTAGCTGATTTTCAAATTAATATAACAAATGTCAGAAAGGTCTGACCAGCTTTTCACTGCTATTCTCTGAGACACACACTGAGACCCTATTTAAAAGTCGGTTTTTCTCAAGGTATTGCTCCAAAAGAATAATCCATGGAAAATAATGAAGATTATCATTACTCTGCAATGCATACTTCCCTACTCCTTCCTGCCAATCCCCTCCCAAAAATGCCACAATTCCTAGTAATATTAAAGGGATATTTCTTGAGGGCAAAATACCAAGTAACACAGTAATGCTGATAAGTGTTGGGATTTTTCTTTTTATTGTAGGTAACTGTTTTTATTGCAGTATTTATATGAGAAAAAATACAATAGCAGTGTTTAACAACTGGATGTAGCTACAGAAGTGGGATCTTATTAGAAAGGTCTCAGGGAGACAAGAAAAAATCTTCACTCTGATGAAACAATATGGACTTTTGTGATTATTTACATTGAATCATGCATTTTTCAAGGAGAATATAGCTTTGAAAAAGTGTAATTTATGAACTGCTAGCTTTGGAATCACTGGAAAAATATCAGAATGCTTAAATGTTGCCTTGGCTGTCAAACTGCATTCAGTTCACCTGTATATTTCTGGGAGGAAAAAGAAAAAACATCTTAATAGAAATAAATGTTTTGGAAGAAAAATATCTTTTAGCCAAAACTAAAATAAACAAACAAACAAAAAAAAAGGTGGTGTTGCCATGGTGCTTCATTTTCTTTCTTTCATAACCTACAACCTCTGATTGTATTTCTATGATAAATTGTAATGTTCTGGGAGATATGTTTTCCATCTTCTGAGTCTCATAGCTATATCTTGGAACCTGAAGTCAAGTTGTCTCAGCAATTTAGCCTTAAAATTTAAATGCTGACAAAATGACAGAAGTAAACGGTAACCATGTGTTGTCAAAAGGGGAGCAAGGAATTGGCTGGACAAACAGTACAGAACAATTGAGATATATGGGAAAAGTGAAGGGAATGTGAATGATACCTGTAAAGGCTGGGGTATGGATCTGACTGAAGTGGTGTTAAGCTAGCTCTGTAGACAGCAGAGCTGAATCAGAGAATGGTCAGGGCTGTGCACAGCCATCAGCAGATAGATGTGACGTAGCTAAAGCACGCTAACACTGAAAACACACTCAACTGGAAAAGGTACTAGACCCAGGAAAACAATAAAATAACTTTCTTTCTCAAGAGGAGGAAAAAATAAGAGAAGAAATATAATATTCTGACAATCTGACAAAAAGTCAGGTGCACAGAGTTCTGATACTACAGAAAATAGCAATTTGTCAAATGCATTGTCTTTGTAGCCACTTACAGATGTGACAGCTAGGTGAGAGTTTTTATGTCTAATCAGTCTAACACATCTAATTGGATTCCTTTCTCGAGGTCCTTTTCCCCTCTCTCTGCCAGTAATTTCCTCTTTAAGTTAAAAGTTAAAACCTTTTTTTCCCCCCTCAGGTAGGAAATTGCTGCCATCTAAAAACGTCTGAAAATCCTTTTTTAGAACATCTCTAGCTAGGTACATGCAATATTTTGTGCCCCATTACTAGTTCTATACATCACTTGAGTTTCTTCTACTCTGTTTTCTTCATAATTGCTTTTTAAATATTTGTTCCTTATTTTGTTATGCTAAATAATAATAAAAATTGAATGCAAATTATTTCTTAAAAAAAATGTAAGATTATGAGCCAGATAATGTTGTCATGCTAGTGTTGCTGTGCATTAAGGGCAATGTAGGAAGCTCGATGGGTCAGTACACCAACCAGATACAGGTCAAAGTTTCTGTGTATTAACAGGAAAGGTAAATCACCTTATAATGCTTTAAATAGTTAAATCCTATATATTTTGCAGCTTGCAGACAGAACTGTTTCTATTACTATAGTCTTGTTGCCCTAGAACACCCTTTCTGATTTCCACTGAATATACTGTGGTGTCATCCAGTTTTACTGGTAAATATACAGGAGATGTGTTCCTTTTGTCTAAATGGCAGACAGAAGAATATGAATATAAAAGCTTTATTGCCATTCAAGTGGTTATTCCTAATATCTATAACAATATATATCTATTACATATAGCTTCTTTTAATAAATACATCAAATAAACAAAACAAACATATTTATAATGAGTTATAATATAGGTGCATGCTCTATGCAAAAATGAAATACCTGACAACAGAAATACAATGAGGTAAACCATGAAATTCCTCCAAAATGTTTCAATTTTTTGGTTGTATAAATTGGTACTTCACTTATATTGAGATTGGTTTAAAATAAATTTATTTCCAATCTGCTTTATGGTGTCCTGCACCTTAACAGATGAATCAAGGTGTTAACTAGCCAGGATGAAAAAGCTAAAATAGCCTAGTGCTCCAGTATTTCCTTACAATTGGGTGCTACATACATTTTTGAAAGGACAGTTCATGTATTCTAAATGCTAAGAACGTTAATCAAAATGGATTTTATGCTATCGGTGAATTTTGTTCTTTTAGCTGAATTTCAATGATTCACCGTGTATAATTGCCACCATGTTTAGTAGTCCATCATGCATGAATGTTATTAAGATATTAATATTCACAGAATTCAACTGCTATTTGAGTTTGTTGCCTGACACACAGGTAGGGATGGTAGGATCAATACTCTGACCCTTGATTATTAAAATTATTAAAATTAAAGATCTGAGGACATATGCATCAGAACAAAGAGCTGAATTGCCATGGAACATGCAGGCTGGGACTGATATATGAGTGTTCTAATATATAATAGCAGTCTAAAATACCATGCAAAATATGAAATGGCATTGCTTTATTAACTACTTTTTAACTAAGTGAATCCTCTCTTTGCAATTTTTATGTAATTTTTTTAAGTTTACAGTAACTTTTAGCATTTAATTCAGACCAAACAGTGAACATAGCGTTCAGCCACATTTGGAAATGAAAGTTAAAACCTTGATTTCTGCCTCAAAAATTGAGGGTTAATATCACTTCTCTAGAGCCCCAGTAATCCTCAGAAGTATGAAAGAAATTGAGGTACAGGATAAGGCTGATTTACTTACCGTCTACAGTGAAAGTGGAGAATAGCAATTTAGAGTTAAAAAAAATTTAAAAATGCAAGTCATACAGTTTGTATGATTACATAGTGTTTTTAAAGAATCATTGATGCCACTTCCAACACTATAATTATATTTGTTGTCCACACAGACTGGGAACTATGCTCTGTATCTCTTGAGATAACCCCATTTAAGGCTCTCCTCTCAAGAGAGTGGAAACAAGTAGTCTCCAGAGGCTTCTTCTGACCTAGACTTTTCAATAGTTCTATTCCACTAGATGCATCTGGACATGCTGGTTACAGGTTTTTTACACATAGGATGTGAACTACTTCTGTTTATCAAGGTTAATCTCAAGGTTAGTCTAATAGCACTATCATCTTGCATACTTATGCCTATAAATTTTGTAATTCAGTCCATGTCTTGATTTAAACACAAATATTGGGGCAGGAACTCCAATAACATTGACTCCTTTCCCTTTTGCTCCCCACTAAGTGAAAAAAAAATAAAAATAACAGTTTACTGACAAGGAAATAGCAGCATCACAAAGATACAAAGAAATCAGTTTACCCAGAAAAGTCATGTGGTCCCCCAGGAACAAATGGGGGAAAATGGCAAAGGGTCCTCTTCACCAAGCACCCCCCTCTGCCCAACTAAACAAAAGAATGGCAAGCAAAGACAAAAGCAAAAACCTAGGAAAACTGTGTTGTTCACAAGGAGTTGTACTATTAAACTACCCAATCTACAACACCCAATTAGGTCCAGGTCTTAACTGCAGCAGTGGTACTAGTTCAGAGTACCTTTGTTTCCTGCCATGTGCTGTCTCTGGCTTGGCTTGGTTGAGCTCTGGAGTGGCAACAGGGGATGTCCTGGTAGGGGTGAGCAATGAGAGCATCAGGAACAGTGGCATGAGTCGGCCTGGCTAAATGGCTGGAGTTCCCCGCACAGGGTGCCATTGTCCTGCACAGCAGCAGCAATCAGTTTCACTTCCGTTCTCTCCCTGGCTATGGTAGAGGGTGAGCCGCAGCAGGAGGGAAGCCTGGGCTGGTTTGATCGCTGCACAGTTCTGGGTCCACTCGGCTCTGGTGTGGACCAGTGACACGGAACTCTGCAGGTACATCAGCACCAGTGGTCCTGGGAAGAAGAGATTGAGTTGTGCTTTGTCTCATGGGGTTTTTTTTCTTTTCTCGTCCCCACTCTGGTGGAGTAGGGGAGGAAGGGAGGGAGGTTTGTCCATAAAGAGACAGTCCCTTCAAAAACAATGTTGGAAAGAGGGAATAAAATACAGCAAAAAGCTCCTGTAGGTATGACAGTCAATCATTATGCATGACCTAAAAGCTATAACTCCATGGGTTTATCGTGCTATATTGTATTTAGTCTGATATACTAAACCTAAGTTGAAAGCATAAAATTTCATATCTCATAATATAATAAAACTCTCAACCTCTTTAATTTCACTCTGTTTGAAAGAAGTCTTTCTTTGTTTGCAGAAGATAAAAAATGTTTTTAGAAGTCAGTTATTAAAATTTAATCTATTAACTAAAATATTCATTTATTGAAAACAAAACTCCAAACATTTTGCCTAGCCAAGCAGTGCAAAAAGAATCTGAAGACAAGGTGTAATTTCTCACAGAATACCCTGTAGGCTTTATTTGAAAAATTAATTTTATTTAAGTTTATTGATTTTTTAATTGTGAGCATGTTAAAGACAGTACAAGTATTACACAATAATTTGATAATACAGATAAAAGATGGAGGAGAAGTACTAGATATAAAGGATAAGCATCACTGATGTGAATTAATCATTTGGTGCATTCTACACCAAACTGTTACCTAGTAAGGATCTGATAATTTGACTGTACGTTATATAAAGTATGTTAGTACAAAAACTTCATACAAATATGAATGAAGAAATATATACAATAAATAGGCAAATAGAATAGAAACATTTTCTATTTTATGAGCTGGGAAATACATTCTATATAAAAAGAAATGACTGAGTTGCACACTTTCTTTTTTTAAATCTTCCAGCAGGAGAGATATTTCTCCTCCTTCCCTCTCCCTCAGTCTTCCTTTTCCAAAGTGCTAAGAGAGGAAGGACCCAACATAACTCTTCAACTGAAAGGGAAAAACAAAGTAGGTGCAATAGTTATGCTGAAGTTGATTATTTGTTTCTCTTAGTGGTAAACAAAGGAAAATGGAAGGGAACTCTACAACTGATCTGAAAAAAAAAACAAAACAAAACAAAAAACCCCCCAAACCACCAGGTACAGGGAGTACTTTTTCCACTTACAAGACTGGCTTTTTTAGTAGTCTACCAGACAGGTCACACTGGTTATCACTATTTATATTGCAGCATTTTCCCCAGGGCTGTTGTTCAGCAAGAAGCCATCGTGCACTTGCCAGGAATTCTTTGTGCAGGTAACAGTTCTGGTACAGCCAGGCCAGTATCCACTCTCAGTTCTCTCTGCATAGTCGCTCTTATCCCAACATCTCAGCTCTTACCATTGCCTCTTCCAACCAAGAGCAGTGCCTTTTCAGCCCTCATAGGGAAACAAAAGATCAGCTAAAGATCACAAACCAAAACAAATCCACAACCCTGTTCATGGATTTACAAAAAATATATAGCACACAAGGGTTTTTGTGAGATCAGGGGGGTGTGTTTTGTATTTCTGTGCTTGGGTCTTTTGCATTGAATCTTCTAAGGTTTTCTCTCCACAAACTCTAGTTTTGCGAGGTGTAAGCAAAGAAAAACAGAAACCAATGCATCCAAACTTGTACACTATCAACTAAAGTACAAGGTTGTTATGGCAATATTAGTGTATATGGCTTTCTTAATCTTCCTAAGACAAATAAAATTATGTACATAAATCTGTGAATGCTTGAGCTCTTGCTCCCAATTTTATTGGTAATTAACTATGTCAAGACAATTCAGGGGTAACTCACAATATTTGAACTCCTTCCTGCAAATTTCATTCTCAGGCAACTTGACTGTAAAGTTGTTTTGGTCTTTCAAGTCCTATGGTGAAGTAAAAGAAAGTTAGAAAAGACTACACTATGTCTTGTTAGCATCAATGTGTCAACTCAAATGCCTGAACTATGAACAGTTTCAGTCTTTTTACATTATATAAAATAGGTTGGGGGTTTTTTCACCTTAAGAGTTAAAAGCTTTTTATTTTCTTTTATCAGATTCTGGGCAAGCATGTGTTTAAACCACAGTGAGAACTGCAAGTGTCAATCTCCATGGCATCTTTTTTGTCTAACTGTACTGGAAACAAAACTGTTTGTATTCCAGATTGATTCAAGAGAAACAAGTATTTTAGCTGCTACTGGAATTCTCTGACATCTTCAGTAAGATGAGGTGAACGCCAGACTAAAGCTTTTACCCTGGTAATATCCCAAAGAACACCAGACCTTGCAGACAGTATCAGAAACTGGAAGCACGTGAAAAATCCCTAATAGCAATCTTGTCAGTACCTAACATGAGGTCCTTAACTAGAGATGGTACTAATTTAATTAAGCTGGAGCTACCTTTCTCTGAAATTGTCATGGATAAATGACATAGCTGCATAGTAAGCAGGGGAACAGAAGTATTTTTAATGAATGATTCATTTAATAATTTTTAGATGTCTATTTTGTATTAAATCAATCACATTTAAAAATTTCCCAAACAGCTTCCTCTCAGAAAATGTCTGCAAGCAAATAGTTTAATCTCCTTATATCTATATAACTGTCTCCTAAAGCTTCATGTGTGTTTGTGTGGGTGTGCACAGATATGAATTTATAACTCAACTTAGACTCCCCTGGGTTTTTATTTCACTGAAACAGGACTGCAAAGATAAGAGAATGTGCAATTTAGGCAATTTATTCAGAGATCGAGAATGGCTCAATCTCTGAGCCACTCAAAGCATTTCAAAGAATATCCTTTGAGCTATAAGTACCCTTCCTTCATGAATAAAACCATAACTCTACCATCTCTGAGTAGTGGAAGAGGAACAAGAAATTATACACATGCCTTTGGGTATGATTTTAAACTATGCTGTAAAGGAAAGTTTAAATTGAAAAGGTTGTTTCATGATGAGAACACACAGAGAGGCTTAAAAACTTCTGGTATACCAGTGACAGTCATACTGAGAACATATTAATCTCTAGGATCAACTTAGGAAGTAATTGAAAGAATGCAAGCCTGTTGACAGCATTGTGTAAACAACAGGATGTGTTTTACAGTTTGTCATCACCATATAATGGAATTCCGGTAGCATTTTAAATATCTGGCCTTTCTCAAATGATTATGGAGTCTCACTTCTATCTTTCTGTTAGAAAACACACTTTTTCTTTCAGAAAAAAACAAACAGAGATTTGTCAAGTCTTTCTTCTTTTAAATCATTTGTATAGGAATACAACCACACAACCTATCAGATGTGTAATGAAAGCATTGTGAAAATTGGAAAAGTTGATTATTCTTTTTGAAAATAGTCAATTATTCCTTCTGTAACTAGTGATCTGATATGACTTTAAAAAACCTAGAAAAGGTAGACTTTCTCCTGTATTTTCTGTTTGTGCCAATATTTAAAGTTGTGGAAGGACCTCAAGAGGTCATCTATGTCAGACTCCTGCTCAAAGCACATATAACTTGAAAATTAGATCAGGCTGCTGAAGGGCTTGTCCAGTCAAGAGCTGAAAATCTCCACGGGCAGAGTTGTCACAGTCTCTCAAGTGATGACCTGTTTCAGTAATTCAGAGATCAACACTGCATCTGATTCCTCAGTAGGTTCATGGATCACCACAAGTTGCGGGAAAAAGTTGATATATGGATGGAAGTGTTGCCAGTCAGGGTGATTTAACAAAGATGTAGAATGGAGCCTCACGGAGTTTAACAAAGGCAAATGGGAAGTTCAGCCCGTGAGAAAGAACATCTTGCATCAGGGCTGGGACTGATGTGCTGGGGAAGAGTGCTGCAGTAAAGGTCCTCGGTGTGTGTCTTGATAAACCAATTAACATAAGCTAGGACTGCACTCTTGTGGTGATAACAGATAAATGCACAGAAGACTGCACTTAGGGCTTGACCCCAGCTGGCAGGTGAGTTGCCCAACATGCGTTGCCTGAGTTCCCTGCAAGGGGATGGGGCAGTCAATCAGAAGGTAAACAGTGAGAAAAACTTGTTTTGCACAAGCAAAACAAAATTAGAAATTCGTTCACTGTATCCCATCACAGGCAGATGTTCAGCCACTTCCAGGAAATCATGGCGTCAGCACTCAAAATGGTTAGTTGGGAAGACAAATATCCAGATGCTTCATTCCCACTTCTACCTCCATTTTCTGAGTTTTTACTGCTGAGCACAATGTCATATGGTATGAAATATTGCTTTGGTCTGTCGGGGTCAGCTGTGCTGGATGTGCCCTCTCACAGCTTTTCCTGGCACTCCAGTTGCTTCTCTTAGAAGTCAAGAGTGGGAAGCAGAAAAGGTTTTGACACTGTGAAAGTGCTTCTCAGCAGTGCTGGTGTGTTATCAACACTGTTTTGGTCAGAAAATCAAAACACCACCCTACGAGATGCTATGAAGAAAATCACCTCCATGCCAGCCAGACCCAGTACTGCTGCATTGATAAGATAATTTCCAGCTGGCTGAGGGGACCTGTTGTTGCACAGGGGAGACCACATCTGAAGTAATATGTCTCTTTCTGTGTCCCAGTACAAGAAATGTGTTCATAAAGGAAAGCAAATCCATCAGAGGATCACTAAAACAGTTAGAAAGATGGAATACGTAACTTGGGAGGAGACACAAAGTGGCTTTGTTTGTTTAGCTGAGGGAAGAGAAGTCAAGCAAGAGAGGCTTTAATTGGAGAAAAAGTCCATTGGAGAAGATGGAGCAGACTTTTCTCTGATGTGTACAAAAAAAGTTCAGGGGCTGCTAGTCCAAAATTGTAGCAGAGCTTCCAGACAGATTGTGGAATCTCCAACATTGGAGTTTTTCAAAATGCAGCTTGATACAGTCCTGAGCTACTGTATCTGCCTTTGAAGGTAAACTTACTTTTAGCAGGAGGCTGAAGTAGGTGACCCCTCTCCTTCCAACTTAAACTATTCCACAATTCAACAGACTGACTATTTGTCCTGGTTATAGTGACCAGGACCAGTTTGTCACTGTGTGGTTGTGGCTAAGACTGTGTATTCTACACCCTCTATGTATTTTCTCATGAACAGCTAACAATGGACCATTTGCAGCAGCT
>JAWWEU010000111.1:89334456-89354767 GCA_035583155.1 Acropternis orthonyx
GGAAGGGAAGGGAAGGGAAGGGAAGGGAAGAGATTGTTCAGCCTAGGGGAAAAAGTCTGTACAGAGCAACAAGGCTTAGTAGAAACTGTTCCTCATAGGAGATGCTGTATATCTGTCTATAATGCCTGTCCATGGTAGATTGCTATTGTAATATTGATATGGATTACCTTGCTGGAATTCTATTTTCTTTCACGAAAGTTATTTTAATAAACATGCAGATAGAAGGCTTAGTAAAAAAGGCCCATAATAGTCCAATATTTATGCTCTGAAGTGAACGTATAGCCCACTTCAAAGTTCCTCAACCCTTGTTTCTTACCAAATTCACAAGGATATCAGTCTTGTGACATAAACTTTGAGCAAAGCCCAGTATGGATTCATAGAGTTCTCATTTTTTACGTCTATTTCTCAAGATGAATGGTGGCTTCTATGTATTCTCACAAGGTGTCTATCAGATGGAATTGTACACAAAATTAAATGGTAGGCTTTTCTTTCCTTTGAAGTTGTTCTTATATTATCATAATAATCTTTATTGATAATGTAGTAGTCATGATAACTGCCTAACTTTCCTTCATTAACATCTAAACACTGAACAAGTATCTTTCCATTGACATTACACGTTACATATCCAGAAGTCTGGTGAAGAGGATGGACAGACTTATCACTATAACATAATGAGTTGCTCAATTAGCATTAGACAATTAAATCAGGTTTTTTAGTAGAAGTCAGAGCACTGCATGGCTGTTGCTTCAGTCAGCATAGTGGGGACAAGTGGTCTTAATACATTTTCATTATGTCCATGCACTGTTGAAGCCAGAAAGCATCTCTGTAAAGAATAATCCCAAAACATGGAAATAGAAAGTGAAACAAGGACATGCATGAAATTAGGTAAAAGAAAGACATTCTGTATCATGACCTACCGCTTCTACTTCATTTGGCACAGTAACATAGTACAGTTTGACAGACATACGGACTCAAGTAGGCTTGGATTCATCTCATGGATATTCTCCCTAGATCCAGATCAGAGTCAACTGTAGCTGATGCATGTGTCTTGGTGGAGGATGTTCTGGGCCAGGCACAGCCTGCCTGCTCCCCTGGAGTGCTCGAATGAAATCTAATACTACTCCAGTGCAAATACATGAGATTGCATTATCTGTGACTTGTTGGATCCTAGCCTTTCAGACCATACCTAGCTCATGGATTTCTTAATTTCTTCACTGTGCTCCGACATGTATTACAGATATGGTGTTGCATTTCTTTAACATGGACATATATTATTTCTTCAGAATTACTTGTATGGTTTTTTATTTGGGTGTGCTCCAGAGAGAAAATTTTGTGTATGATTTAATCTGGCTGTACACAGAAAGTTTTCAGGAACTAGATGTTGGTGTTTGGATTTAGATTTCAGCAAGTGGGGCTTGTCTATGCTACAGCATATCCATGCATCTGTTTATGTACCAATGTAAATGTAAATAGACAATATACATTAAGAAAATATACAGATTCTACCTCACAGACTGTTCCTTTCAGTAGAAACTAGTTAATAGAGTCCTTATTTCAATTGCCATTCATCAGAAGAACAGTAAGATTAAGAAATGTTCATCCTCATAGTGTCTATTCTGCATATAGGAAAATCAAACTGCAGATTATTTCTCAGAGCTACACACGAGGATATTTAGAGAATGTACCTCCTCCTCAAAAGGCATTCATGCCCAGGCACAGAATTGGACAAGTGACTCTGTTGTCATCCAGTCCCTTCAGCCTATGCTTTATTCAGCCGTATGATACTCAGTTGATTTCTTGAAGGTTACATGAAAGAGTATTCCAGGTTTCCTCGTAACAGTGAGTGTTATAAATTTTTTCTTATTCTCAAGTATCTCCACCAGTATGTCCTAACTGAAGGTACCATTACATAACAATCCTTGCTTTGAAAACTCAGTACATCAAACTAGGTCAGAAGGTATTCATAAATGCTGAATCTTGTAATGAGAAGTGAAGTCAATTTATGAGCAGCCTCCATGAACCTATTAGTAATTTTCTTTACATTCAAATTGCAAACAACTATACTAGCATCTCTCTAGACTTCCTGCAGATAACCATTTCAAATCAGACCTGCAAGGGGTGTTAGAAGGGAACAATATTCATACAAAGATATTCTGCTTCTGTATGTCTGGTGATAAGGAACCATTCTCTGTAGCTTGTCATTTTCTGGATATAATTAAGACATAGTTAGGTAACAGAAACTGAAAGGCAGTACTAGATGAATTATTGCAATTTAACACATTCTGTAGTAGAAAACTAGCATAGCACATCAGATGAAATAGAAGTAGTTTCCCTCTGGTACAAAGTGTCTCTGGCAGGAATGTGACACACATAGAAGCAAAATCTATAAACAAAGAGAAAAAGAATAAAGAAATAACAACTGCTGCCAGTTTTGGAGTAGGATACATCTAGTGATTTATTGAGTGAAGCACTGCACTGTATTTCTCAGTATTTGCTGTATAAAACCATAGTCCTTGGTGGTGTAAATTTTCACCTTTCGTGATTTTTGTTTGTGTATTTGGCACTGGTTGCAAATTGTTGCAGAAATTAATAGCAAGTAATAAATTAATAAAAATTAATTATTAAGTTTTACAGTCTTTATATTGGAAAAAAAAAATTCCTGTACAAATTTTGTCATATTAGATAGATATATGTAGTATCAGACATTCTTGCTCCTATCAGAAAGACTAAGCCAGAGATTTCTAGGCCAAGTCCCTGCTTACCATTTCAACTGCTTTAATGTTCATTTATTAATTAAACAGTAACATTGGGAATGTGCATAGCATCTTGGCTTAGTTGATTAAAGTGACTGCCTAGTAATAGGAAATCCTGAGTTTGAATCCAGTGGTACCCCCACATCACAATAGTAACTGTGATTGCAGTCTACAGCTTCCTTGTGAGGGGAAAAGGAGGGGTAGACACTGATCCCTTCTTTGTGGTGACCAGTGACAGGACCTGAGGGAATGGCCTGAAGTTGTGTCAGGGGAGGTTTAGGTTGGGTATTAGAAAAAGGTTCTTCACTCAGACGGTGGTTGGACACTGGAACAAGCCCTCCAGGGAAGTGGTCGCAGCACTGAGCCTGACAGAGTTCAGGAATCATTTGGATGATACTCTCAGGCACATGGTGTGACTTGGGGATGATCCTGTGCAGGGCTAAGATTTGAACTCAGCATATTCTGTGATTCTGTGATATAGGTTTGATGGATAAGGACTGAAAACCTACATCAAACCAAGAAAACTGACCATTTAATTAAAAAAAAAAAAAAATAAAGCAATAGTACTTTTTTTTTCTTCTTCTTCTGTAACAGCACTATTTACTAGAATAGTGATCCAGGAAGAAGGGTGCAGTTTTTGTTCCCTGCTCAACTTACATCTCCCACTACTGAGAACAATGTCAAGCTTTACTTATTGGACTACCATATGACTTGAGCAACCCTTTCTGTAGCTACCAAGCAAATGCACAGCAAGGGATTCAGGGTTCACAGATGTGAGAAAAAGCATGCGAGAAAGTTATGCTCCTCAGCAGCCTAACACTGATGTGTTCCCACTGAGAGGATGAACTTGCCTTCAGCCCTTGTTCAGAACAATGTTTCTGTACTCTACTGGAAACAGGTCTTACCTAGAACAGGTACGGTCAAAACCCTGTGTGAACTATGACCCACAAGCTTGTATTTTCCATTTTTCTTTCTCAAATATTGCTGCTCATTCCCAGAAGAAAGCACAGTACAGGACTCTCAGAGTACACCTTGTTGTATGGGGCTTGCTACTGCAACAGTCAAGCTTAAATGTCTTTAGCTGACAAGAGACATGATGCTGTATCTCTCCCTTTCCCCATGAGTGCTCCCTAACAAAACCGTATAATGCATACATACAGAATATGCGTCACTTTAAAAGTGGGGGATGACCTCAGTACTTGTCTTATATGTTCTGGTGTGGACATCTCAGTTCAACCCAGCAACCTTTAAATCTGAAGACAAATCACTTCCCTTTCCTACTGACTTGTTTTCATAACTTGCTGCCTGCTACTCTGATAGCTACAGGCTGTCTGATTCTTGCTGACAGGGAGAGACACAGCTCTGAGGAATGGATTCTGTTTTGTGATTGAGGCAGCTCTGATACCCAAAGATCTGGCCTAGTAAAACTCAAAAATAATGTAATTGTATTGTTTTACCTGTGGGGATAAAAATAACAAAAAACAAAAAATACACCATCTTCAGAAAATAATCATTGAACAGCACCTGAGGTAGACAGGACACGGAGATAAATGGCATTCAGTCCACATGTGCAGGTTTACTTATGTGAAATTTATAACTGTGGTTATGGGAAGTTCTAATGAAGGTAATGAATATTGAAATTAACTAACTGTGCTTAGTTTCAAGCACACAAATTTAGCACCACAAACAAGAAGAACATAATTTGAGAAGAATTCTATGAGTACATGAGTATGCATGCATGTGTGAGAGAGAGAAAAGTATACTGATTTTGTTTAAAACAATCGATTGATTTATTGGCATGACATAATTTTTGAACTATTTGATTCTAGAATTTATAATAAAGTCTACCAGAAAAAGATATTGAAGATATAGGAATTGGAAGTCTGGTTGAATAATCTTTTTTGTTGTTATATTTCCTAAGAGCTGTACTGTCTATTTGACCTTTTCAGTTCTGGTATCAATAGCACGGGATTACAAATCTCTCAATCATGTGTAACTCATGCAATTTCTGACTGTTTTATAAACTAAAATATGTATATGTAAGGTAAATGAGAAAAGTGACAAACAGTCTTACAAATGTGAATTTATGGGTCTACCATCTTTCCTTCAAACTTTGTGTAGTCTTTTTTGTAAATGAGTTTCATAGCTGTTCTGATATCTTGATTTGTGCAAGATGTACCTCATGACTCTGTGGCATTCTTCCTCACAAAAAAATAACAACACAGTGGAAGAAAAAGTTACAGCAAACTGTCATTAAGGATAGAAAACATGTGCCAGTAGAACAACAAATTTAGTTTGATTGGACTTCTCATGCAGTCTGTATAGGAAATTATGCATCTAATTATCTTTCAAAATGGGTTGTATTATACCATGCAATATTCAATGTAGCTTGAAATTATGTCCTTATCACTGCATTTTAGGTGGATGATTTGCTAGCTGATGTTGCTTGGAGCTAGTGTCTGTGTTTGGTAGTTTTTATTCCACACTTCTCTATCTACAGGTATACATACTGCATGACTTATAATTTCACAGGGAACTTTTTGAGAAAAGGATCACCTTTCTCCATAAATCATTAATTTTTCATATGCACTAGAAAAAGTTTGCACCGATAGGGCTGTATATGCATGAATACCATCTAAGATAAATTTTGCTCTGTTCCTAAACTGGAGTATATCATGCTTATCAGCATATCAATAAACACACGTTCTCTGTTCTGAAAGAAATGCATTTTAAAATGCATGCCCTCTTTCTTCCTTTCACTCTTTCTGTCTTTGCAATGTATGTCTTTTCATCTTGCTGTGAGTTTACTGATATAGAGTTCACATCTAAATACACAGAAAACAATTCAAAATTACAATATATTAAGAACCTCCATTTTTTTATGCAAAAATTACTTGATACTCTAAGCTGCCTTGAACTCGTTATATCATATATAATGGATGACTTGTTAGACAAGGTGGTAATTTATACCGCATGTTAGAACTACTACATTGTTATTAACATTTTACATTAAAGTACACTGTGGTGTGTAGTGTTTGGAATGCTCATTGTAGCTGCAAACTGGTAGGAAGCTAACCTAGATGACTTCAAATGTCTTTAGGGAAGTAAGAATCTTTTGGTTTGGTCTTAAAATTGCTCCATCTTGAGTGTTCAGTTAGTGTGCTAAACAGCTTTTGTTTTATTATTGTTCCATTCTGATATTGCTTAAATTTTGTGGTATCACAGGGATATAGGTGGAATGTATGGCAGAGGAATTGGAACTAGATCATCTTTCAAGTCCCTTGCAACCCAAACCATTCTATGATTCTATGATGTAAGGAACCACCTCAAGGTTTAAATTCTGTAACAAGCTTGAAGCAAGGCTCAGTCAAAATAAGGGCACATCACCCCCAACATGTGATTTCAAAGAAATAACCCGAGAAACAAAGTGAAGACTGCTTTTGTAGCCTTGCAGTTAGATGACTCACATCAGTGAGGTCTTCTTTCATAGGTTTCCTGCAAAGACACAGGTTTTGTCAAAAACATTGCAGTTCTGTCTCTACTACAATTTTTAATCATTTGGCTAAAAAGTCATTAATTTTTTTGTCTCTATCTCCAGATTTTCTTACCTTATTTTATGTACTCGTTTTTCACTGAGGAAGAGAAAAAGGTGAAGGTTGCATATTTCACAAGACATCTGATGACCTTAAGGCTAGAACACTGTCATGGTAACAGAAGAAGTCAGTGTATATAACTTCAGGATCTGAAACTCTCTGAATAACGTTCGTTCATGTAATTTTATTGATTCAAATTATAAAGCTATAAAGTAATAAGAATACTCAGAGAGCAACAAGGGTGACTCCAGTGTAGGCAGTGCTCCACAAACAGTGGATTACAACTGTGGTCAGAGCAAAGGACTGGTAGGACAACTCAGACACAGTTAGCAATGAGCCAGGCCTGGGATTCATTGACAATGTCCATCCAGGAGCAAACAGGGCCAAAGGAAAGACTGGAGACAAGGTTGCAGGGTGGGACTGAAGGGTCTAGCTATATACAGTGTAGGGCTGAAGTCCATCCAGGAGACAGCACAGAGACACAGCTGGAGACTGACTCTCCTATGGCATCACTACAACAGGGATTGGGATAAAATTAGGCTCCTGGACTCATGGTGAAGGACCAGGGGAAGCAACAGCAGAGAGACTGAGCAGGGTCACAAAAGCCTATTAGTGCCCTCAGTGCTCTGATATATGCCTGTCAATCTCTTGCCACTTAAAACCCTGAAAGATGAGTAGAGATATTGATTCTCAGTAAGGGATTCTAGGCTTTATCCTCAAAGAGGCTGGAGGCAGATAGCTAGAGATGAAATGAATTCAAGTCATGGTCATCTGTACCTATCTTGCAGGCCCCAGTGGTTCCCCATTCAGTATATGATTATTGCCTTTTCACAGTAGCAGTGTTCCCCCAAATCCCGGTATGAGAAGCCTTATGTTTCACTTCTGGAGTTTGACATCAAAGACATTTATTGGACTGTGTAACAGGTGACTTTATGAAGATCTGTTCTAGGAAGAAAGCATGAACATTTCGAAGATATTTGCAGATTGTCACACTGAATCAAGAACAGAATAAAGGCAATCAATAACATTTTGAAGTACCTCCTTTTCACAGTTTTCTTTCATTACAGTAGAGAACATGACTTTTAAAAGCTAAAGACTCAAGAGTGAAATATTCTAACTTGATTTGGTATGAACTATACTGTCTTTTGTTCTGGTTTGACTTTTTAACTTCCAAAAAGCCAGTGTAATCTCTAGATAATAATAAAACACTTTTGCATTGAGATATTAATCAGTTAAAGAGGAATGCAGTATCTTGCAAAGTTTAGAATTGTGACCATTGTCCTCCCCTACCATTTATTCAGCTGTAAAATATGTAAAGCATTTTTCTAGTTTGAAATGGTAAAAAGAAAAGAACAAAATTAAGGTTTCTATTCATTTCAACAAAATACTGTTACTTTAATTGACAAGATAAGTGTGCAATATTAGTGACAACAGCGAAGTTTTAATTTAATTCTGCATAATTCGCAATTAGTTTGAATTGTAAATACTGGGCGTGTTTTGAAAAGCTAAATATATGAAATATATTTTTAAAATATATTCATAGTAACATACAAAAGTTAAAAAAATTGTCTTTGTGCCAGAATTCAGAGTTATTTTCTTTTTAATTAGTAAGCTCCTCTGATTGCATAAAGATTGTGGAAGGATTATGAGCGAAAATGACAGAACATAAAAAGTTTTTTAACTGCTACTACCTCAAAATTAGGAGTTTGGAATATTTTGGAATATTTTTTGGAAAATTCTATGCCAAATACAAATTTATTAAATATGCATTCTGTTTAGCTCTGTCTCATATCTATGCAGTCAAGAAAAGATATCTAGTATGAAAAAGGCTATAGTTAGATAAAATATCATTGTATTATGTGAATAAGGACCAAAGTCTGCTTGGGATTAAAAACTATCAAGTTTTTATAAATGTCAAATGCTCCATTCAATGTAATCTCTCTTTGCAGTACTGCTTTGTTTCTTTTGCTCCTGCTGCTCAGTAGATTTATTTTTTCTTTTTAATATGAACCCATTATGTGGTTGTCATTATTAATCTTGGTTAGGAGCTACCTCCACAATTAGCATTTTTTATTTTTAGCAGAATGTTTTATATAGTCAAGAATTTTTTTGAATATGAGTGAAGTGCCATTAATGATACCCCTTGAGATTTTTGCCTATAAGCGTATATTTTTAGTAATAAAACTTAATTTTGTTTGCTCACATTATGTTGCTACATCTTTGTATCTTAAGATCTAGATGTTTAGAACAAGGTCAAATATCTCAGGCTAAAAGTGATACAATTACTAGGGTTATGCCAAACATCAGTAAATACCCAAAGGGCTATATCAACTTTATACAGAAATGAGGGAGATTCTTCCAAGATTTGTAAGAGATTGCATTACCTATCTATAAACTTTTCCATATCTTGTTGTGCCAGATCTATATTCTAGATTTGGTCTTGCAATATAATTTTCTGGAAAGTACCATAAGCCTCTAAGCCTCTGCTCAATCATGACAGGAAGCTGAAATTGAGTACAATGACCTGTTATTTTGATTGCTGCTAAACGAAATGAAATTTACCTTGCCTTCCTTGTGTTCTAAAACAAGGGCTATGTTTTCAGAAGGGTTTAGATCAAGCCATAACATTTTAAAATAAGAAGAAAAGAAAATTCCACCGTGCAGCAAACAATGAAAAAGAAAAATGGTAAATTAAATTACCTTTTACTTCTTATTCTATTCATATGATCATTAACAAAAAACTTATTTTACTAAAAAGTGGATTGTTCAAATTCAGCAGCAAGCTAAGCTGAACTCCTAGCCCTCAATAGAATTCTATTTTGAAAGTAATTCAAATATTCACTAGTTTCAATATACAACATTTGTAATTGAAAACAGAGAATGAATCTGAATATAAACTGAAGTAAGTTGTACTGACATATGAGGCTGACCTCCCTGTCACAGCAGCCTTTACCTCTATTCTTTTCTGCAGTGTCAAAACTCATTTAAAAGAAAGTCAACTGGATATGATTTGTTTGTTTGTTTGCTTGTTTGTTTTATTGCAGAAGTAATGTAACTTTCTTATACAGTTTAACAATGTTGTCCTAGAAGGAACAATAAGAAAAATGGGAACAAAGAGAATTATGAAAGAACCTTAATCTTATCCACTGCTGATCTCATAACTTGTAGAGGTGGTGGTTAGAACCGGAAGTCTGGGCTTATCTAGAAGAACACATAATCAGCTAAAAATATCTATATACAATGTAAAATATTTATGATAATTAGTAAACAGGTTAATATAAAGTATAGAAAGGTGTTCACTTACAATTTCAACACCCTAGTTTTATTTTAAGATTTTTAATTTACTTGAGAAATATTGTTTACTTACTCTGTCAGAAACTAAGCAGTAGAGATGTAAAATATCTTTTTTATCTCCATTTTGGGGCCTCAAGAAGGGTAGATTTTCTCCTTTCTGTTTCTATTGTAACATGCATCTCTAGGGAGTATCTCAGCCTTTAAAAGCTTCAAGACAGAGTTTAATGGAAAGTATGAAGAAAGAAATCACTTCATCATGTTAAAAATCCGTATAGTCTAGTTTGAATCAGAAGATGGTGTGTCTAGAATTTCATATGGGACTACAGCAATTGTGTCAATGGAGTATGGTTCCCTATCAGTTATACTTTTAAAAATATTTTTTTAAAAATAAAAATCTTTAGAAATTAGAAAGAAAAGTTTTTCTGTCTGCCAATGTTTCTGCTCCTTACCTGCACAATCAATTTTGACCTGTACCTGAGGAAAATTGTAAGAAAAATAAACCCATGTTGAAGGAAGAAAAGAGAAGAAAATAATGAGTGGTCATTTTAAAATTTGACACCTGAAAATATTTTACCTCATGTTTTTAGGAGAGATTTTGACTTATTTATAAAGTCTCTGAATTCTAATTTTGCATTCATTTCACTGCCCAGTATTTCCTTTTGTTACCCTTTTTCACTATCTCTTAGTACATTGGGAGAAACATGGACATTAAAAGCAGTACTGAAAAAAACCCAAGAACCAACAAACCAATCTCATAATCTAAACCAAGTATATCCATTTACTCTTGTAGGTGCTTCAAAGTTCTTCAGAACTAATAATATTTCTTATTTCCTCTCTTCCTATATGAATTCTTTTCTAGGGTGAAGAGAGGCATTTGTGGAATTATGGCCTAAACACTTGGGCTAGCAGCAATTTTAAGAGAGCAGTCTATCATAGGCAAACCTCTTTTTACCATGAATAATTCATAAACAGATTAATCCCAAGGTGTTTAAAGAGGCAATTGTCAAAGTACTTACACAGTTTAGAAGCTCAAGTTTTATCCACGGAAATACATTTTAGAAATCTAACTTTAGAATATACTTTTTCAATGTGTGATCTAATACTCTATTTTGTTTCTTTTCTTTTTTTTTTTTTTTTAAGAAGTGATAATTGATTTTTTTTTTGTTAAAATGTAGGTTCATCTGCTTCAAAACTTTGAGCTTAAAACAGTGGAAACTTCTTTCCCCTTATTTATTCTCTATAAAGAAAGGAAACAGTCTAGAAGTCTAGAAGGGAATGTCATATTAAAGCTTAAATAATGCCAGTAGCCAATGCTAAAGGTGAATTTAGCATGGTTCAAGGAAGTCATTTACATTGTGTCTCCATTACAGAGCCATATTGTAATGAAGTTCTCCAGATAGAAATATGTCTATCAGTCTAGGCAAGCCTGTTTAGCATGGAAGTTCAGCTTCCTTTGCCCTTAAGACATTGACAGAACAGCACACTCTATGCTTCTTTTAAAAAGTCTGATGAAAAATTGGAGTGGACAATGCTGAATGTCTGAAATTGATTGAACAGTTTATAGTGAAAGATGTAAGAGTTTGGTTTATCAGGAAGAAATAATGGAGGGTTATTTCATAGCTCATAAGTAAACCTCTATGATGTAGACAACAGGCAGCAATGGTGTCTTCAGTGATGAAGATATAAGAAAGTCCTCAATGAACCTCTGTATTCTCTTATTTCTGTAGCTGTAAATAGAGCTATATATCTTTTTAGAAGGACTGAGTGAACTCTAAAGCCCTTTTGTCTACAGAGAGACAGATCAGGCTAAAGTCCCTTCTGTCATTAAACTCTCTATGTGACATACTTTATTCATCACTATCCTTGTAAATGGTCTAAACAAACAATAATCAAAATGTTCACCACATATACGTGGGTTTTTTATGAGTAGTAAACAGAAGAAGATCTCAGTGTTGCTATTTTAAAAGCAAGTAAATTGAAGGTCTAACAAAATTGTGTGCTATAACACTAAAAAATATTAAAAGGATGAAACAAAATCTAAGCCTAAATTAAATGTTTTGAATTAAAAGATGTACATTGGGTTTGCATGGCAAGGGTTTTATAGCAGGGAGGCTTCTTCTCTGTCTGCCAGAGCCAGTGCCAGCCAACTCCAAGACAGACCCACCACTGGCCAAGGCCAAACCCATCAATGACAGTGGTAGTGCCTTTGGGAGAACAGATTTAAGAAGTGGAAAAAGTTATTGTATAGGGTCAATAGCAGCAAGAGAGTGGAGTGAGAATACGTGAGGCAAACAGCTCTGCAGACACCAAGGTCAGTGCAGAATGAGGGGGAGAAGGTTCCCCAGGAGCTGGGACAGAGATTACCCTGCAAGCTGTGGTGATGACCATAGTGAGGAGACTGTCCCACTGCAGCACATGGAGGTTAACAGGGGTGCAGAGATCCACCTGCAACCTGTGGAGGGAGAGAGTACCCATTCCTGGTGCAGGTGGATGTGCCCAAAGGAGGCTATGACCCCACAGTAAATCCATGATTCATTGTCTCCTTGGAGTGAAAATTGTGATAGGTTGTTTCTTTACTCTTGTATAGTTTGTAAATGTCTATGAAATTTGACTTTATATTGAAAATTACTATGTAATTAAGAGTCCAATATCTGAAGTGTAATATTGATTATAAACAAATCACAGAAAATTTTGGTTTGAAAGGACCTTCAGGAGATCATTTTTCTAACTTCTGCTCAAAACAGTTGTTCAGACTCTTGTGCAATAAATTTTTTTTAAATTTCTAAAAGTAGAACATCTCTAACTTCTCTGAGCAACCCTTTCTCTGTTCTTACCTTCTTTAACAGTTCTTCCATAATGTTATTTTTAGCTACTAAACTCTAATGGCTGCTTTAAATGCCAGTCTGTCTGCTTTTTAGGAGAATAGCTTTAATCACTTTATTTGTTTCTGCTCTTTCTTAATGGGCAAAATCATGGTATTCACTTTCTAATTGATGTGGCAATATGGGTTAGTATTGCTATGGAGTTTCCATGTTTTTTCCCTAACTGAATACCTCAGTTTGCTCATCTGTAAATATCTATAATAAAGCACTTTCTTCCCTCACTAGGGTTTTGTAAGGTTTAATGAGGTAATTATGTGCACAACTCAAGATCTTCAGATAATAGATCACGTGTAACTGCAAAGTATTAATTATTATTACTTTTGTCCCTCAGAGAACATTTTAAATTCAAAATCTATCCACATGAGGATGTTTAGATTATTTTTTACCAACTTTGGTTTCTATTACTTTTTCTCAGCAGTGTACTATGGGTCTCATATATCTCACTTATATTTATTTAGTTTTCTAGTTTTCTATTTCTTTCATCTTTCCCAAGTCCATGCCTTATAATAAATTAGGAAAATAAATAAAAAAGGGCTAAAATTGTCATTATAAATGTACCACATTTAAGCAAAATAACACAGTTAGGAGGTAGGAGACTTTCTATTCAATAAAAATTGACAAATTATTGCTTTCTACTTTAAATGTGTAGGGATTTATTCAGAGAAAAGGTCCAGGAAAATTAATCTGTCTTTATTAATTTATCTGTTTACTACCATAACAAAAGATCAGAATTAGGTTCCTAACCTTGTATGTAGGCATATCTAATATGTAAATAAAAAATTTAAAAAATTGCCATCTTTTAATATTCAGGAAAATTGCAGAAGATTTCACCTGTCAGTCAATGCCAGGACACAGGTTGTAGCCCTGTAAATATTTCTGGCCCTGTCAAGAGGATGCAGTGCAGGGGCTTGGCCTTGCTGTGATCTGGGCTGAATGTTGCTGGTTTAACCCCAGCTGCTGACTGCTGACTCACCTGATTCACCTTCACTTCTAGGGCTATTGTGTACGCCCCAGGCTGACTTGTATCCACTCTGGGTGGGTCCAGATCCATGTAAAACAGAGAGGCTGCTTCCATAACCCTTGGCCGTGTTTTCTTGAACTCCCTGCATGGGAGATATTTTTCAGTTCCAAGTATCTAAAAGGCTTGAGAGCTGCATTTTAACCTGACAAAATTTTATAGCCTAAATACAGCAAAATAACTTGAAATTGGAAATATGTGTTACTTACCTTAGAATACAATATGAATGCATGGCCACATTTGAGAGCACAGTCTTCTGCTGTTATCACAGAGGACTAGCTAGGTCTGAAAGACCCAAACCAGGCTCAGTCTTATTAGTTTTGCTTTTTGGGAGAAGTTCATGGAATAAATTGCCCCAGCAATTAAACCTGAGCCTTGATTTGGAGAGACACTGCTAAAAACAGCCAGGGAATAAAACAAAGACCTGCTGATAATGACCTCTAGGCATCATATAAACCTCTCCTAGTTTTCCAAGAACACGTCCTAGCCTCCAGAGGAACTGGAAGGTGAGCTTCCTCTGCCTCAGCTGACACTGGGAAGAGTTTAAGGACAGAGAGTAAAATGAGGTTGACAGGAATTTGACTGCTAGTATGAAGATTAGGATGTTTAATAGATAATTTGGGTCTTGTGCCACTGTTTCTCATTAAATGTTTAGTGGGTAAAAAGAAGCAAAAGGCATAATAATTAAAAACTCATATCAGTGATAGCAATGAAGTTCATCAGAACACCTAAAGGTGTTTTGGCTCTGAAGGCTGCTAAAAGTTGTTGTGTCTGAAGGCACTGTGGCTTTTTAGTTTCTATTCTTAATGCAGGTGAAGGATGACATACTCTCCAAAAGCTTTGTAAAATTTACTTCTGGAAGAAAAACTAGGAAATATTCAGGAATATTCTGAAGGGGAAGGGACTCAGAAAATAATAGCAGTTTCATGTCCAGGTGTTCAGAGTCAGCAGTGTCAGATTGTACCCTGATCTCAAGACATGTCTAGGTAGGCAGGGCAGGAGGAAAGGCACTTTTATTCGCTTTGTTGAGTCTCAGCTTGTAGAAGATCAACTGTAAAAATGAGAACAGTGTTGTTTAAATTATATATTTGTTTTCTAATGTACATTTCCTCTTGGCTTTATCTCTTCACTTCATCTTTTTATTTTTAAAATTATTATAGATTTTTTTTAAAACAGTATCAAATGCACTTCCTGTTACTGAATGAAGTACCTGAAATGAAATTTAAAGGCATTAAAAAAGAAACACTTTGCTTTCAAAGGGTGCTTATTTTTGTTACACACTAGCTTTTAAGAATATTTCCCTTGTGCTTGATTGCTTTGTCTGTCTCTCCAACCCTTGACAGCCAATGTGTTAATAATACTGGATGACATACTGAATGCTGTTGTCAAATAGAGCTGAAGAATTGGTACTTAAAGTAATGCCATCTTTTAAAAATGTTATTTGTTCCATTAGGAAAGTTACTTATTATCAATTCCCAGTACTTAATTTCTGGTGAAGTTGCTTAGAAAATATTTTATATTAAATCATATTCAATGCATTTAATATATACAAAACTAGTTATAATTGTTAAAGCATATATACTAGTGTGCGGCAATGCATAATATTTATGAGCAGAGCTTATAAAATACAGCACTATTCTTATGGGATTTTTGTTCATTCTTCCTTCTTTTTGTACTTGTTTAAAGGGATTTTTTTTGTGATTAAACAGTGAAAAGTGTTTCCATCATTTTCATTGTCTTTCATATCTCCAAAGCAAAACAAGAGACATTTAAAAAATGGATCTTCTGAAGCAAAGGAAATTACAAGAATATTATACAGACCAAAAAATAAACTACACAGGATAAGCAGTAGCACACTTGAATACTCATTCACATGTTCACAGCATGAACAAGTCATGATAACAAAGGCAAGTAATGATCCTTCCCTTATACTCAGAATCTGTGGCATAAACACATTTTTAAAACAAACTTTTGAGCTGTTATCCTGAACTGCTGGTTAATATTATTATTAGAATACAAGAGACTCATCAGCCATTATCAAGTATATAAATGTCATGAAAGCAAATGCATTTTTAAACATATCCTTACATATGTTTTGTACTGAAATGCTGAATTCCCAAACACTTACAGGTCTATTTTTGTAAAATGCTACATAAGAATGTCTTCTTTCTCTCTATTCCGGTTTCCTAAATCTTTGTATCCACAAAAAAAAAAAACCAAAAAAAACCCCAAAAAAAACCACAACACAAAACAAAAAACCCAAACCAACCAACAAAGAAACAAACAAAACCAACAAAAATCCAAGCCTCTCTACCTGCTCATGTTTGTCACTCCAAGCACTTTAGAACAGCCTGATTAATTACACATATTGCCAAGCAGTTCAGAATTATGCACTCCTTCAGAAAGATGCTGCCTTTATTTCTAGGTACAGAGATGAGCATCTTACCAAGACTTTATATAGTCAAGTGAGTCAGTAAAACTGGACTCTGATGAAGTGAAATAAACATCACTCACATGGAAGGTCTTTTAATTTATACCTTGGTCCTACCTACAGCTAAACTAAAAGGCTTGCAGCTTAGTACTATAGGAAATAAACTGGTTTTGCATAAGGAGAGAGAGAACTGTTCTCTGTCTTTGTTGTACCCTAATCACATAGAATTTTTTTCCTTTATTTTTTATGAGAAAAACAATTGTAAGTCAGGATGAGCAAATGGACTTCTTAGTTTTACACCTAATTCTTGTGTCACTATTTTTAGCTACTTATAAAGTTTCCTACTGTGTTTTTTTCATTCAGATTCAATGAATCTTAACTGAATTGACTTTGTAACCACACCGCACTAGTAGACTAAGTGTTCTTTGGGCTATTAAATTGCCTGTTGCCCTGGAGCTTTCCTGAAGTGGATATCAAGTTCAAATAGCAACTGGAAGACACACATGGAAACTAACTTTGAAACAAAGGAAGTTGCTGCTTCTGGTTATATTTACAGTGGGATGTGAAGGGTAGAACCAAAAATAAAATTGAATTGTTCATAGTTTCCAAGTAGCCTTTCTCTCATTCTTTTGGATATATATTAGGAAAACATGCCTCGGTTGTGAGAGCCTCCACCTTGTCTACAGAGTGCAAGCTGTTTGAGGGTGATATCTGGGCTTTCTGTACTGTTTGCAGCCCTCTTGGTTTTTCATATCTATCTAGTTATCTACTTAAAACTCCTGCAGAAAAATGTAAGACTGTCTCTGAGCTGATAAAAATCAGAGGCAACTTCTATTTCACCTGGAATTGTGGGCATAGTGGGCTAGATTCTGCATATATATATGTATTTTCTGCAACATCCCTTGAGTTTCCTGTGACATTTGAAACATTTAAGTGTAATGAAACAGAAGATGTGAGTAAAAATGCAATCAGTTTTTATGGGTGTTTAAATATTTATTTTTTTTTAATCTTGCAGGGTTCCTTTGTAAACTCATTTCCAAATTACACTTCTCACATGCTAAAGTTTCTGATATTTCACTGGGGGAACAAACACCAAGGCCTTTCAAAGTCATAGATTTTGTAAAGTTATTAACTGGTATCAGTTACTTATTTCTGTGTGGTAGCTCAGTACAGTCTTCTGACCCTGAAAAGTGGTTGTGATTCAACATTCTTTGGTAAGCAATCAGAGCTTCAGAATATGTACTTGTTTTTCTCTCATAAAGGAGTGACTTTCGCATTAATCTTAAAAAAAAGTGAAACCTCATTAAGAGAAGTCTGTCTTGACTGATTTAGTATTATCGTGAGCTAAGCTTAAGTTTAATAATATACTTAAAACGAGAAGGTTAATTTCAAACCAAATTTTCAGCATATGATGGCAAGGAGTCCTTCTCACTCTGACCTTTCAGAATGATGCATCTTGCAAACTGGATTTATTTTTTTTCTATCACTCTTTTACAGTAAACCCAAAAGCAATTCATAAGATGAAAACATTCAGCGCAAAAACCAGACACTTGTGATTATAAAGGAAGGATTACTGTCTATTTCTATTGGATAGAATGTATATAGAACTATATACAAGGAATTATGAACTTTTCTACTCGCATTTCTTTCAATTTAAGTCAAAGACTCCGGAATTGAACATTGGAGTGATCCCAAGTTGTGAGCCTAATTACAAGACCAGTCTGGAAATTTCTGGTCAAAAGTCTGTTTATGAATTCTGTTCTGGTTTGTAGACTTGTGTGACTGTGTTTTCTGCAGTTCACCGTATCATGTTAAACTTCAGATTTGTAGTTGTCTTGAACTAGAAATTAGAGGTTAAAAAAGCTAATCTACAGATGTCAGGGAATGGACCAGAATATTGCATGCTTGGACTTTTCAGTGCTGCTTGATTTTTACAACAAACACTAACTCGGCAAGCCTTGTGGCTGTAACTATTGAAGTTGACAGCTGACATTTGTTCTCAGCATGAATGAGAAACAGACTTTTTCTCGTATGTTATTGGCAAATTGTTCTTCTTAAACTTTTTGCCTTTATAGAAGGCTCATGTAAGTTGAGATTACTAAGTACCCACTAGAAAAATCAAAATGAGTTGATTCATATTAAATTAAAAAAAAAAAAAAAGAGAAAAATAGCCTTCATACATGCAACAGCAGTGATACAGTTAATTTTCTAGTTTAATAAGATGGATTAATTTTAAGAAAAAAAGTATCTCTTCATGGCATGTGTCCTGTATTTTTTCAAAATTAGTAATATTTTTTAACTGAGATCTTTATAGCCAAGCGTAAATACTTTTACATATATCAACAAGTAATAAGGATATTGTCTTTAGATTTAAAGAACCCAAGCTTTTTACTGTAGAAATATTTGTAAAAGTGTTGATAGTTTTACATTTTTATAATTACTGTAGATGGCTATTTTCAACAGGTCTAGCATTCTAAGGTGATGTTAACAAATATTAATATTTATATCCAATCTGATATTCTTTCTTGGTTTCTCTTTCATCTTTCTACCTGATACGAAACTACTTCCCTATGGGTGTTTTGGTTTATATTCTATTCTCATCCATAGACTGAATAATTTTATTAAAACCATTATATTGTCTGTTGAAATTCAATATGATTTTTCATTAAATAATTAATTTTAAGATAACATCCAAAGGTTTGATGCAACCTCCCATAAACCTTAAGTAAAATAAAATAACATTAAGTAACATCTTAACAATGAAAAGAAGCAACATACATTACAGAAAGAAGGAACTGTTAAGAAAAAGATCAATGATTTTCTGTCTACATAAAGATAGAGTAAGCAAATCAGGCTTAAATTACATACCTGCAAAATTATTTAAAAATCTGTTTTTTAATCTTTCATCAAGAAAATACTATCATAGGGAAAGAGTTTCTGCTTTTTTGGCTGCACAAAGATGGAAAGATGGAAATGGTCTTTGGATATAGCAACATACAACAGTGGACATCAAATGAACATGTTGAAGAATTTGAGATATGGATACCATCAGCATGATTTTCCTTACAGCTTAATTTAGTCTTCCTAGAATTCTCTCCATTGGTTTTTGTGCAGTGTGTGTTTGTGCATGTCTGTGTGTTTATACATGTTTGAGCAAGTATGCATACATTCAAATTATATATATATATGTGCATTCTTCATACTTTCACAAATGAAAAATCAGAAAATGGATTTGTTATGAGTTCCAGCTCAACATCAGTAATTCCATTACCGTTGTAAGAAGTTGGTCCTCCTCTGTCCTTTGCAAAGAAAGTTCTTTTGCTACATTAAGAAGCTGCACAGAATTAATATATTTTACTGGTTTATCTATTTTTTCCTATTAAATTTTGTAGATTATTTTCATAACAGTATGCGTTTTTGTAATTGTTACTATTTGGCGCATAATTTGACTAGGTGATTAAAAATGTGGAAGGTTAATTAATTGTTTGTGAGTTGTAAAGATATTTTAAAGATATTCAGTATTGTATTTTCATACCATATGTGCCAGTGCAGAGAGAGGATTTTGAATTAATTCAGAAGATACTAACTAATCACTGTGGTTGACAAAAAGATACTTATATTGACATATCTAGATGAAAATGTATTCATGATTGTCCATGTAATGAACAATGAGCTATGACCAAACCTTTACCTGATTAAATATTCAGCATATCAAGAATAAGAAAGAGATCTTCAAACTTTCCAATTTCCCAACTATTTTTTGCTGTATTAATTGTTACTAAAAATCAAGGATTCTGGTTTTATTAATCTTGGGGTCATTGCAGCAGAAAAACACTGGATAAGCTAGTTTTCTTTTCAAAAAACTGCACAGATAATACCTGTAAGTGATTTAAGATAGGTTTTTCATGGTTTCAATTTACATTGTAACTTTTCAATTGCAGACCTCTTTAAAGGGTAAAGGAGCATAATTTCGATTTTTACACTGCCCAAGGGCAAGGTTAAAATGCTTTTGAGTCTAAACAAGATTAAATTATTTTCACTAGAAGTGGTAGAAACAAACCAGGGAGTACTGAAATATAACTTGTTCAAGGTCAAGTATCTGCCAGTAAAGATATTTTTCAAATATGTAGATATCTTTAGAGACATGGGTTGTCTTCAGTCTATATCAGTACAGTCTGGGTGTTGAATGGATTGAGAGCAGCCTTGCAGAGAAGGAGTTTGTTATGGATTTAAAATCTTGGAATTTTTCTTTCATCTACCAAACCTGCACCTCAGAGTGGTCACCTTCTGTCTCCTCTTCAACCGTGGAACCTGGAAAGAGACTGCATGCCCCATAGAAA
>JAWWEU010000111.1:89354882-89387053 GCA_035583155.1 Acropternis orthonyx
AGGGTGGTGAAACACTGGAACAGGCAGTCCACTGAGCTGGTAGATGCCTCATCCCTGTAAACATTCAAGGTCAGGTTGAACAGGGCTCTGAGCAACCTGGTCCAGTTGAAGATATCCCTGCTCATTGTAGAGAAATTGGACTTTAAATGTCTCTTCCAATTCAAATCAATTCTATGATCCTGGACTGTGTAACAAGTGTGGTCAGCAGGCTAAAGGAGAAGATTCTGTCCCTCTAGTCTGTGCTTGTGAAAGCCCATATGGAGTACTACCCTGGAGTACTCCCAACTCGGGGCACCCCAGCACAAGACAGTTATGGACCTGTTAAAACAGACTGAGAGTTTGTCATGAGCATTATCAGGGAGCTGAAATACCTCTCCCATGAAGAAAGACTGAGAGAGTTCACGTTATTTAGCCTTGGGAAGGGAAGGCTTCAGGAAGATCTGACTGTGGTCTTTCAATATTTCAAGAGGGCATATAATAATGGTAGAGACAATTTTTTTCATTGATTTGCAGGAATATGACAAAGAATAACATTTTTAAACTGAAAAAGTAGGTTTGTAATAGATATAAGGAATGAATCTTTTATGATGAAAGTGGTGAGGCACAAGAAAAGGTTGCTCAGAAAATTTGTGGATGCCCCATCCCTGGAAGTGTTCAAGACCAGGTTGGATAGGGTCTTGAGAAACCCAAAGTAGTGAAAGATGTCCCTTCTCACTGCAGAGCAGTTGGACTGGAAGATCCTTTAAGGTCCCTTCCAAATGAAATTATTCTGTGATACTATCAGTAGCTAGGTAATGTATCAATTATTACATTATTGTTTTCTTTCATTCACTTTTTTCCTTTTTCTAGCAATTATGTTTGAATTTTTAATGCTTCAACAAAAATTTTCTACTGCATGTACTAAACATATTTTTTTCTGTGACATAATCTCTTCTTTCCCACATGAATGTAGTCCCTATAAAACTATGTAAAATAATTCAGGACATCAGTCACATTTTGTAGAGGAAGAAATGACTGTACAAGCTTTTAAGTAATACATAATCAAGTTCACTTTGTGCTGAATAACATTTTGCATGCAGAGACCTTGCCACAGAGCGTTCAAGCTTTGTTAGAGGAAAAAGCAAGATTGCTCATAATAGTAATCACTACATAGCCTGGTATCTGTGGCAGCAAGCAAATTTGCACAGTTCTGAATGCAGGACAAAGAGGCAAGGAATGAAGATTAATCCTTATTGAACTGAAATAAATTCTGATAAAGATAAATTTAAGTGTTTCTAAAGAGTATTTACGCAGATAAGGTATCTGCAATTATAGCTGAACTGAATGAAATTAACTCTATTATTCTTTTCAAGATAGATTATTACAGGGATAGTGAGCAGAATGAAGCCCCCGTAATCCAAGTGGAAACAGTCAGTGACCTGCTACACCATTTAGATACACAAAATCCATGGGCTGGAGTTGATTCCAGGAAACGGTACTGAGGAAGCTGGCAGAAGAGCTTGCCAAGCCACACTCAATCATTTACCAGCAGTCCTGGCTAACCAGGAAGGTCCCAGCCAACTAGAGGTTAGCAAGTGTGAGGCCAATCTACAAGAACAACCAGAAGGAGGATCCAGGGAACTACAGGCCTGTCAGACTCACCCTGGTATTGGGGGAGGTTAAGAAACAGATCATTAATTGACACCAAACAGCACATGTAGGACAACCAGGGGATCAGATTTGGATAAATTGTATATTAGGAAAAAATTCTTAAGTGAAAGAGTGGTGAAGCATAGAGACAGGCTCACCAGGGAAGTGATAGAATCACCATTTCTGTAAATGCTAAAAAAATGTCTAGATGTGATACTTGAGGACATGGTTTAGTGGTGAAGATGGCAGTGTTAGAATAATGGTTGGACTCAATGATCCTTGAGATTTTTGCCAAACTTAACAATTCTATGATTCTATAGCCAAATAATCAATCTTAATGTTGGCATCTGTACTTTAGATGACCTTTACAGTTGCAAAACAAAAATTATTTTCCTCTCAAAAACATTGATAGTAGACAGTTGAGACACAATATATCTATATCAGATAGATAAAAAAAAAAAAAAAAAGAAAAAAAGAAAAAAGAAAACAAATGTTACAGAAGTACAAAAAGATATGGACAGAGAAACTCAGAAAGTGTTAACAACTTAAGCTTCAAGAAAGACTCTGGAAGGTGTGCACAAAACTACTTACATGACTGGTATTTAAATGAGAATAAGCTTACCCAGAACAGCAGATAAGCCTGGTGGGAGTTAAGATCTGAGAGATTTGTTTCTGCCAAATGTTCCTGATGCTGCCTTGCTGTCTGTCAATAATCCCTAGAAATTCTTCATCATATATGAATATAAACTCTACTTTCTATTTTATTCTAATTGTGGGATGAAGAGGTGAACAAGAAAGGCTATACAGAGTTTTATGCCAGAAAGTATCATCAAAACATCTGTTTCCACTTTCATATTATAGGCTGTTATCTTCCTCCCACCCCTTTATATTAATCAGTAAGATTTAACATGTCAGTTTTCTGGTACAACTTACAAAAAGGAAATTTAAAGATTAAAAAAAAAAGGTTTTGGCTCCTGAAGTGATGTTTAGAACAACAACAACAACAACCACCAAATAGCAAACAAACAAAAAACCACAAACAAACAAAACAAACAAAAAAAACCCCAACCACAATCTAATGCAAAAGACAATTGACAAAATTTGAGATCTCTGGCAATCTAGCATAGAGGAAAATTTCTTCTCAAAAATAAACATAACCATCAACCTGACCACTAGTATGTATATAGGATATCCTTTGTGGGTAAGGCAACATATGATTTAGGTTCTCTGTGTTCCATATTCTGGCTAGCCTATACTGTATCCAGATTCAGGTAACATAAATTTCTGTTGATGTTTTGGTCATAACTAAGAAGTAGAAGAGTATGAATGAACCCTTTGCAGGTGATCGGGAAATTAGTGCATTTGGCTGGATGGGTATTTTGATGTCACCCTTCTTCTCACCAGTTTGCAGAGTAATCTGTATATAATAGAATGACCAGGACTGCTTCCCAAAACAAAGTCTATAGTAAACAGAATTATTATTTCAGTAAAAGAGCTACAGAGTAGTCAGATACAAAGCTTCTTTAGAAAACAGTGAAATTATGTTGAAAGACCTTGCTAAATGGTTTCACTGTTAAAATACCACTTGGATGGTTACATGGAGTTAAGATTATGTGGCAGTAAGTTTCTGCCTTAGTTCTGTCACTGCATCTTCCTGGAGGCCTGGATCACACGCTCTCAGTTTTGATTTCCCCACCAGTAAAGCAGAGACTGTGTGATATCAAGACAGTGTCTGCTATTTCTTAGGTATGGGATAAACAAAATAGAAGGACTCAATCCAGAAAGTTCTAGAAGACAGTTTCTGAGGTGATTCTTGGGGTGTCTTGCACAGGGCCAGGAGTTGAACTTGATGATCCTGATGGGTGCCTTGCAACTCAGCATGTTCTATGATTCTATAAGTCTATTCCTATTCAAGGCATAGACAAAAATTCTGAGAATCTAAAGAAAATGTTAATCATTTTCATATATATAAAGATGTTAAACAGTTATTTTATCAACTTATTCTATTTATTATTTTTATAATTTCCTTACCCAGTTTATATTTAATCTAAGTGAATCTGACTAAAGAATAGCTGATTTATTAGAATGAGTAAGTAGTAGAAAAATGCTAGGAAGGATGTCAAACTGTCTAACTAAGACTGAGATTTCATACAGAATAAAGGAAAGATATCATAAGAATGATATCTGTCAGTGATCATTTATGTGGAAAAATTATATACACATAGATCTTGGTGAATGGTTTCAAGGAGTTTGGCATGGTTAGCCCCTAGCAAGCTGGATTTTATTTATTTTCAGAAAGGTTTTTTGCTTTAATATTTTAAAAAATATTATGAAATTGATTTCTCTTGCAAATCTATGTGAGGTAACCAAAGATTACTTAAATTGCCTTGAATACATTAACCATGGATTTATGGAAAATTCAGTAAACTTAGCAAGTAACAGATTCTAAATATTTTCTCTCTTTTGAAAATGATTTAACTCTATTGAAATATTTCTCTAAAGCTCGTTTGTCTGCTAGAATACACTTCAAGGGAAATTTGACTCACAGATACTATTCTCACCATGACAGTTGTAACTTACTTGGTTTACAATTTCTGTATAATATTTTTCCTCTATATGTTTTATACCAGAGTGGAAAATCATGCTTCTATAAAGAAAAAAATCCCAAGATTCCTCTCTATGCTTGCTCCTGATTATGTTCAGTCTCTCCCTCCTTTGAAGCATTTCACAAAAAGAACCAGATGTTGGCTTCAAGGCATCATCTGTTTTCCCTTGGCATGCCTGATGCTCAGTTTGTTCAACAACCAGTTTTGTGGGTCTTTTTTGGGTGACGTGGAGGACTTTCTCCTCAGCTCTGTAGACAATATCATTCTGTGCACTTCTGAGACATGAACAAATCCTGGGGGAAAAAAAAAGTCTAATTTAGAAATTATAGACACATAATCTATTAATTTAATAGTAAACAGAATACTATGATCCAGGTAAAAATGAAAATTCAAGCTCAAATGAATATATCTACACAAAAGATTTGATGTATTTCCTACTGTCTTTGATCATATTATATACTGTGATTTTAGATTTCCTTACTTCTTTATTTCAGTAATTTGGCCAAAGTCAAACAAGCTGTATGTTAAGAACAAATATTACTTTCCTTTATATCTTCCAGTTCCTCAAGACTGTGTTTTGATTTATGGCATCCCACCAAAACCTCCCTTCTTCCTCCCATACTTCCAGCACATATTCCTTACACTCTCTCAGTATCTATATAATATTTTGTGTCTCACCTGAACCCTTCCAGAGTCTTTTCTTTGTGTCATCCTCCTCAATGCCCATCATATCCTCAAAAATCCTTTTTAAAAACTTTCTCATATTCACAAGGAAAGATACTTGTTCCCTTAGTCATGAAGCTGGTCTAGACCCTGTCCATTATATTGCCTCTGTACAAGTTTCCTCACCCTGTTCAGTTTACCTCCTGGTATGAAAGAGAAAAGCAAGGGAGAAAGTTCAGATGGTCCTGTTTAATCAGCTTGGATTGCTGAACACAGAGATGGCTTTACTCAAGCCATGGTTTTTAGTGTGGTCTGATCTCAGCAACTCCAACAGGATTGAGAGAAGCGGAAGAGTTGAAAAAAGGGCTGAATAACATTTTTGCATAGTTCCTTTTTCTTTTTTTTTTTTTCATTTTTCCCAATATTTCTCACTATTACAGCAAAAGGAACAGTGACAAATGTGGAGGCTGCCTTGTCTGCTCCCACCTTGACAGCCGTTGGTGACAATACAGTATGTTTCCTACTAGTCAGTTATTCTGATCAGTAAAGTAGCATTGATTTCTACCTTATGCATATTTTCTTTATGTAGCAACAAACAGACCTGGACATCAGTGAAATTTCATGTAATTTGTCTTACCATAAGTGAGCACAGACAACTTTTGTCAGCCCACCATGTTTGCAGTGATCTCCTCCAATTAGATGACCACAAGTTAATGGCCATTTTGACTCATCAAGAGCTGTTTGCAGTGGGAAAGTGTATCCAACAGAAACACAGACACGTTCCCATCCTCTGACCCAGGCACAAATTGATGGCAGCAGGGCAGGGGTAGGGGGACACTGTACCACTGTGAATTTGTCAGACGGTCTAATAAGTCTAATTTGCAAAATTTGTAACTTGTCAAATTAATTTATGCCACAATACCTACTTATCATGACTTTGGCAAAGTGATAATTACACTGCTTCCTGATGGCAGCATATTAGTTCTTGTTTACACCATGATGACCTTTGACAGCCCTTTCCCCCAGAGTAGCCCTTTGAAATTAGTGATGTTCCATACACATGCTCTTGGAATTTGTTCGTGGCTGATCTCTGTTGTTAAATTCTGTTCTGTTGCACAGTCTACCCAGATGTACAAAGACATTTGACATTATATGAGAGCTCCTGGCTAACTTTAAAGTCAGATCAGGTCTATTAGTCAAATGCAGATTTTCTCTTTAAAATTGGTGAAAGATGTATACACCTACTTCTATAGTTTTCAGTTATAAGAACAGTGTCAAGATAAAATAAAAGTTGGTAATTAACATGCTTAATATTTGATTAATATGAGGTTAAAATTTAAGTATACTTAAAATTAAAAAAACCCAAAAGGTATCTTTTTGAAATAGGTAGAAGAATATTATAAAAAAAAATTTATTCACTGACTTTCAGCGGTTAAGGGTTTTTTAAAATACTTATCTTTCATGGACTGATAATAATGTTTGCTTTGGTTGCAGATACAGATTCCCAGCTCTAAACATTGCAAGTTTGAAAGTTTTGTGTCTTACGTGCTAAACAATTGCAGTGAAGTCATTAGTCATATGGTTTACATAATTATTCACACAAATTTCAAAGTGCAGCATACTAGAAACATTTAGTATATTGTAACACCTGATTTACTGTTAGACCAACAAAACTCATAAAAAAGGTTTCAGTGCATTTATGATTATATGTATTTTGCTTGAAGCAAATATGACACCCTACATATCCATACTGCAGTCATCTCTTTCCTCATACAAACAATTAACTTAAGATACACACTTCTAGCACCCATTGAAGGAGAATAGTCATAGGTTTTTCTTTTCATTGTTTTAATTTCATCTTAGCCTGCACTTACTTAACTGTCAGGTTTATACTCTTGCACCTGACACAGCCCACTTTGTAGTCAATTTACTGGATATTTTTGATTTTCTAATATAAAACTCCTCATGAAATGTTTTTCACCCTTGATTAAGCACATTCAGTGTAGAAATAAAATGCAATGAGGAAAAAGAATTCCTGGCAAAGTATTTAATTAACTGTTTTTACTCTCATTATACAATGGGGACCTAAACAGACTTGAATGTGAACAGGGAATGCAGAACAATGCCCTAAAACACAAAAGCTGTGATTATTCTAGATACTTACTTGCTACTGAGCTGTCAGGAGGAATTAAGATGAATTTCTGTTGGTATCAGTGGAGAAGTGACTAAAATACTTGAACTACCATAACTGAAGTAATTATTGGCTTAGACATAAAATGTCAGATAAGAGATATCATTATACAAAACCTTACATTGTTTCTATTTTAATTTTTAAGGCATGTGTTTTACAAAAATAGTAGTTAAAAGTGTTTTGAAGTGTCATTTTCCTCACATAACTAATATTGTAAAAAACATCATGAAATTTATACCTGTGCAAGTATTCTTGAGCATATCTTGTTCAAATAGATACAAAACTCTATGCAACAAAAAATAATGACCTTCCCAACAAGTTTTATGAATAAACAATAGACCAATTCTTTATATCACAAATCCTTCCATTTTGATGTCATTTTTAACTTAATTGCTAGCTTCCCTATATCTTCCATATGTAGTCTTCACTACATGCTGCCTAATGAGTTAGAAGTTATCACAGAAAGTATCTTAAATATGAAAATGTGTGGAAAATGTTAAAAATCTAGCGGATGCGGTTGGATAAGTCATCTTCTAACATTTAATTATGAAAATATCTGATAGTCCAACAGATTATTTTATGCACAGATATAGCTATTCTGACTATAATGTGGAGAAATTCAAATGCAAGACAGTCCTTATTATGCAAAGTTTAACAAATAGCTCTCAATGAAGTACTGTGTCATCTTCCTGATCTTTGGCTATGTGTCAGACTACGAAGTGAAATTCTCACTAGGGAGGCCTTGGCTTAAGGAAGTTAAGGTCTGAGCCAAAACCAATTTAAACCAACAGAGAGAATCCTATCATCTTCATTAGCATCAAGCCTTTCGAGAGCAGTCTAAAGGACTCCAGTGTCAGCCAGCTTACCCACAGCTCCACAGGCTGGAGCTGTTGTTTTCCCGCAGAACCATCTAGCTGGCACTCACAAGCCAACTGGCACTGGCATTGTCAGACAGGGTAATTTTGTCAGTTTTCTCGTACAGAGTATAAAACCAAATATATAAAAACCTGCTGCATTGCTTGCTGTCTTTATGCCTCAGGTTGGAAACTCTTTTCATGTTTCTAAAACCTTTAGATAGTTGGACCTTACTGTTTTTTTGTCTTTGTTTAAGAGCCTTGTTCTGATCATCTCAAACTGCTTAATGCTTAGACATAATAATAAACTAAAATGACTTATCAACATACCTGGAAAAAAGTATCCATAGATGAAGTACGTGGTAACAGAAACTGTTTATTTGTGAACATTCCTGAAATCAGAACAAGATTAGTATTTCTGCCTTTATAAAACATGTAATCAAATAGAAATAATTTTATAGCTGTTCTGATGAGTTGGAGGAAAAGTTCCCTAAATCCAACATTAAAGGGTTATTGGTGTGTGACTAGAGAAAAGTACAGATAGTGAGTTACTTTGTAGATATTGCAAATTATCCTGTATAAATAATTATCTCAAACTGTACAGTACCGTAGCAAGACAAAAGTATAAATCTTCTTTCTAAAAGACTCTAGGGTCTTTAAGCATTTAAAACTTAAAGTTCTACTTTGCTAGAGCCTGCATCTCCTTCTGTCTATACTCTGATTTTTACCATAATAAAAGAGAGTTAAAAGGAACGCCAAAAGCTAATTTACAAATGGAAAGGGAGTAAACATAGTGACAGAAACGACAAGAGCAATATCTATATTCAGAATTGGTAATTTAAAATATGTTGAGTGTAAATATTTTAGTAGAAGCAGTAAGACTCCATTACAAAGCAGTGTACAGAAAATATATGTCATACAAGGCCTTAAAAATTTTCAGAAAACCCAAATATGCAACACATTTGCAACAAATACGCAACAAATTTTGCAACATAAATAGTAAAAATGAGGAAAGATAAGTGTATTGCAGTTAACCAGCATTAAGCAAGGATGTAGGTAGATGTAGGTATAAGAGAAATAAACTAAAATAAAGCTGTGAAAATCCTGGAATGAAGAGAATTACATACAGGTCAATGAACTGAATAAAGTTGTCTTCAGTGTTTACTTCTACAATATTTACATTTTAGGCTTTTTCTTGCTGTGGAATGGTTTTATACATTTGGTTGAGCTATGGTACAGCTGCTGTAATGCTTATGTGCTGTAAAATATTTTAAAAATCTGGCCCTGTACAGAATGTATTCCTTGTTTAATAGCATATAGCCACAGTTCACATGCAATATAACATATGTCCTACCTTTCTTCTTCTTTTCAAATAAAAAAAGTTGTGGCACATCATATGTCTAGGTGTTTTATCTATTGATAAATGTTGATTTTTGCTGGACGCTGTTTATATCAGCACTTGCATAAAGCGGTGAGCCACAATCCAGCAAGCCCAGGGTCCCGCTGCAAGTGGCTAGGCATTAAATACTGCTTGTCTGAAAAACTCTGACATGAAGAACAAGATTTGAACTATTTCTTATTCATCTTTGGGTTACAGCAATTGCAAACTGTGTCTGTTTCATCTCTGTTTATGCATCTTGCATAGACATTCAGCTGCAATATTTTCGTCAGTGCTTAATGAGCTGCGGTGCAGCCTACTAGATTTCAGATTCCTCTTTTTTCTCTGAAGGCACTGTACAGCATTTCTCATTTTCATTTCTCATTTGTAAAAACAAGTACTAACAGTGGGAACTATGAGTGATGTAGGTGAAAGCTGTATTGCCTTTTCAAACCTGCTCAAGATATGAGAAGTTATTTTTCTTTTTCGTGTTCCTGTTTCCATTTCCCTCCTTTGTCTTGTCTATGTGGGGTTCTAAGCTACTTGAACTGCCATATTTGTATGTGCCATCTGTACATAGAGAATCATGGGATGGTTTGGGTTGGAACGGACCTTAAAGATAATCTTGTTCCACTCACCTGCTATGTATGGACAGGGACACCTCACACCAGACCAGGTTGCTCAAAGACCCATCCAACCTTGCCTTAAACACTGTCAAGGATGGGACATCCACAACTTCTCTGGGCAACCTGTTCCACTGCCTCACCACATCACAGTAAAGAATGTCTTCTGTATATATCACTAGCATTTAGGTAAATGAATTTAAACATCTGAACAAACTGGAATCATCAGCATGATTAATAATGAGAAAGCAATATTGTAAGAGAAAGAAAGGTAAAATATGGACAGAGCTTGAAAATCTCTTATCAACAAGATTGTTTCTTTGGATGTGAAAACTGCCTAGAAGAATTCTCTGCATACTTCTTCCATTTTGGCAGTTATAAAACAAAACCCATAGAAACACAAGTTGGTGCAAAACTGAAATAAAAGAAAAAAAGAACAGTGAATTGACTGTGGTCAATCCTTGAGTGTTCACTATTACTTTGAATAGAACTTCATGAAAAGTATTTCAGATAATTATTCTAAACTAGAATATTCAATTCAAAGATCTAAAATTTAAGGCATGAAATGGCTGAACTCCAAGAGTAAGTATAGATAGTTAAATTCTGTAGTAACTGACCAGTTCTAGACTCACAAGAAACAATATGTATAGACTAGATGAGAGTAATTACATTCTAGTACTGGTGTAGCTATATCTGCATTTCAAAGCTATAGATGTGTTAAATACCAGTTTAAAGAAGTAGTGCTGAGCAATTTTCTCATATAATGAATTATGTAGTTATGTAAATTAGTTATTATAACAGGAATAAAAAATACCAGAACAATTTAATTACTAAATTGTAAACATAACTTTAAATGAGTCTGCCTCGGTAAACTGCTGCAGCAATTGTTTGACTTCATAAAGCTTTCCGCAAGTATTTCTACAAATGGAAAAAAAAGGTGGAGGCTTTTGAGGTTGAATCATACTGGATAAAAACTCAATACTTTAGATTTTCTGGTTATCTCAGAGAGAAGCTTGTTAGGTAAATTCTACACACATATGCTGAATTCCTTTACTTATAACCCCTGTAAGCAGGTATGTGCTAAAATGCTATACCATTCTTAAATTAATGCCACTAATAATGCTTGTGTAAGTATTTTATCTGTTTTTAACATAGACTTTTAACACAGAGCTTTAGAGATGTAAGACCCAGCTGCTTTCTCATCTGGTTTCAGTAATGTCAAATGACAGCAAAATGCTATAATGTCTATTGCATTCACCTCCCACTTTGAATTAGAATTGAATATTAGATGAAGAGAAACGGTGAACTGATTATGGTGACCAACCCTAAGATGGAGCAAGTTCCATGCAGTGCAACAAGGTTTGGTAACCAGCTCCTGGCCCAAACCACCTTGCTCTAGTCCTGCGTTTTGTTCTTATGTGCAGTCTTACAGGATATCCTCCCTTTCAGGCTTCAGTGCCACATAGGGATTTCTGGCCCCGTTTCTGAGCAGCATGCTGTGTCTCTTTGGTAGGAGTCTGAGGCGCTGTGCTGCTGCCTCATTGAATCTCAGGGAAACCCCATAAGCACACTTCTAGAAATGGGTGTGGGCACCCAAGGGCAGCCATCTGTGGACAGGACATCTGTATTTCTAGTGTGCAGACTGCCCACTTAGGCACTGAGAGCCCCTTCTCAGCACACAACACGCAAAATCTTCCACTTTGAAATGTAAGAAATCAGTTTCCTGCATTTATTCAGTGTCTTCTGCAAGTTCAGTGGCCAAGATTATTCCTAGATTTACACTGGGAGTGACCTGCTTGAAAAATAGCTGTGGAAGAACCAGTTGAGTTTTGTGAGTTGTTTTAAAAAAGCAATGCTACTTAGCCACAATTTTCTTTTTCCATGTGATTTATTTATAGCTGGGCTGGTGTTCTGTTTCCAGAAATGAAAAGTTTGAGTGTAAGCCCACACTGGATTCCCTATTTTGACAGGTTTTTTGAGATTTTTTTCATCCTGTTGACTCTGCATTTTTGCATAAAGGTGAATTTTATGCCATGCCAATAGGCTCCAAGTCCAATAGAGTATTTAGTCACCCCAGTAACTCTAATTATATAAGTGCCTGCACTGAAATCCATACCATTCCTCATATGCTTAAATTATCCCCCTACTTAAGTGCTTTATTGGATTTAGGCCCAAAACATTGTCATTGCAAAACATGTTTCTTTGTATTTCAGAAAAATGTAACAATAAAGGTGTCTTCTGAAAAACTTTCACATTTCAGCTGCACGCTCATTTTAGAAGGTCAGGTTGAGTCAGTGGATCACATTAATAAAAATTATAAACAAACAATGAGTAATTTAATATGTCTATTGATGCCTTTTAAGTAATTTGCAAAGCATGTTTTCATTACAAGTGTAGACATATTTAATTAATAATTTTTCTACATAGTCCTGTATGAATTAAGATTAATAATAATGGAATTTTATGCAGATTTCATTTAGACCTGAAGAGAATGATAAAGTTTAGTGTTACTGCCATTTTTGTGAGCCCAAGCAAGAACTGCTCCTTGGCTGAAAGGCAGCATTACAAATTTATATCCTAGAAGTAAATATCTAAAAATAAACAGAATCAGTAATAATCAAAAGCTATTATGACTACTGGAATGGGAAAAAAATATATATGATATGATGTTTGATGCAAGAGCTTGTCTTTTTCATCTTTGTGTTGTGTGCAATATTTCATATTGTTCAAATTACATTGACTGAGGATTTTAAGATTTTCTTTGCAAGAAAAAGTTCTAAAGACCTGAAGCCTTTCCAAATCATTTTAAAAATGCCAACCCAAGGACTGGGTAGAGGACTGCTGTAATTGTCTCACTGGTACCTTCCTATTCCCATTTAATCTCTCTGACATCATACATTAACATCTTAGAACATTACAATTATTTTTATACATAAGGTCTTTGTAGGTATCTCTGTACTACATTTTAATCCTTAGCTGAAAGTGTTACCTACTTTTTTAGTTTAGGCATTTGATTTTGAAACAGTTTGTTCAAACAACCATTTTACAAAGTCAGGCAGTTTTATGACTTGCATGTCTACATCAATATTATTACTTTTTCAGCCTTACTTCCAAGTGCAAATTTTGCTAATAACTAATTATATTTTTGTTATTAACATACAGAAAATCTTTTGACCAAGAACAGATCTCTTCTATAGCTGACTAAAAAATTTCTGCTCTGCGGAGGTTCTGCAGTGACAATTACCTGTGTCTCAGTTAGCTGATTTTAATTTCAGTAAATCTGGGAATGTCTTATTTTGATAACATCGATGTGTTTTTCTGAATATTTTATGATACTAAGTGCCCTGAAAATACAAAAATGTATTTCTACTGGAAAGTTTCTTGTCCATGACAGGGAGGCTGGAACTAAGATCGCTTCCAACCCTAATCATTCTATAATTCTGTGATGTTTTTGTGTGTCACCATGCTTTCTCTGTGTACTTGTGATCATGCCAAAAGTGTCAATTTTATTTTATATTCTTTATTTTCCTAAAACAATACTCACTGATGTCAATTATATTGTTGTCCTTTAATTTGTTTCTAAGTGCTATCCAAATCTTGCTCTAATTGTTTTCTGGAAGTACTGTCAAACTAACAAAACTCAATTTCTAAGAGCCCTCTTATTAGGACTTTTAATATAGCAGTAAAAAGTATCTCCCTTTCAATCTTCTAAAGTTTCTGTGTTGTTCCAAGCTTTGTTATAATTAATAATTTTCATCACCTTGAATGAGGATTCTATGCCTCCCTAAACTATAAAAGGTTGTAAATAGAATACTTGTCTTTTAGTGTTATCTGTAACATTTCATGATCACTGTATAAATAGAAATAGTTCATAAGTTAAAAGTAAAAACTCGTGTCTCTTTAGCTTCACAATATTTTTAATAAATGCTTTAACAATTATAGGGAAAAATAAATTTGCATGCTTTAATGAAAATTTTGTAATGTGCATATCTAAAACAATTTTCTTCTCAGTATTTTATTATTTTCACCAATTATTTTCCTTATTACTAATTTAATATTAATCTTAGTTGTACATCTTTGTAATTTAACCTAGATGAACTAAAATTGATTTATCAGTAAATTCTAAAGAGACTTTTAACATGATTCCTTGTATTTGTAGTGTCACAAGTAATACTGCTTTGTTTATGCACTCAAGATGTGACACTATATGGAAGAGTGACCTTCAGTGCTTGTAGTAAGTTAAGATATGCTGTGCTATGAGCATCTGATGAGGAAGGATTATGCTGAGATTTTAATAGATTGACACTATCTTATCTTATAGCTGCACACATGCTTCTTGAAAGCAGGAAAGGCAATTTACCCTCCACTGTGACTATTTATTAGCTTTTTAATTGTCTTGGACTACTTCTGAAAAAGAAACCATTAAATCATTGTAGAAAAGAAAGGATGTGCATGGTAGGTGAGAGCATCTGTGTTGTTACTTTCTAAGTAAATAAATATCACCAATTTGAACACAATTTCAAACACCTGCTCAAGAGCAATTTAAGCTAATATCATATTCTTGGTCAGTTACTTTTTAAACAGTAGTTGATGGAATGGATTACTGAGAAAGGCAAAACAGCTATTTCTAGTCACAACTGCTCTCAAATTTGTGGCAGGAATACTTAAAAATAGACATTTATATTTGATTCCCTAAAAAAAAAAATTGTCTTTGGATGGAAAAATACAAGTTTTGAGGAAAAAAAATCATTTAAAATAGCAGGTTCTCCTGTTTTGTTTCAGTAGGTGCACAAAAACCTGTATAATAAACCTGATATCACAATGTCACAGATGGAGTGGCTTCACACATAAGAGAGAGGTAGCAATATGTTTATTGATACAAAACAGCAATTTAATAAAGTTTGATAGGAAATGTGACAGTGATTTAACAAGATTCAATGGCAAGGTACACTTGATTATTTATTGTATAGTTGACAAAGTCAGACAAAATTATCAGGGAGACCTCCATTTTGAGTCATGAGGTTCAGAAAGAACACCCTTGCTTTCCAAAGTCCTTCTCAAAGAGGAGTTTAGGTGCAACTGGATCCTCTACTAGTCCCAAACTTGGTCAATATTTTATGTCTAAAGGATTATATGTGCACAATCATTTATATCACTTAGTTAAGATTTCAAAGTTTAGCATGCTATGAATAATTTACACAAGGACCTATTGCAGCAAGGAGTCTCTCCAACTCCAGGAGTAGCCTTGAGATGCGTCCCTACTTAGGGGGAGATCCTGGAGTGTGATCCACTCCTGTGCAGGTTTGGTACACTGTTTCATAGAGGAGGATAATTGACTTATAGTCAGACCTTGACCATCTCTATTGTTTGGTAGCAAGAGGGGGCTCAAATTAGTCCTTGGCTATTGTCTGTTTTCTGTCTCCCTCCAATACACTATGAGTCCAATGCAACCATCAAAACCAGACACATCCATTACAACCACCACTGGTGGTTATTCCTGAGCAGAGTTATGGAAAATAAAGGTCAGGCTGGGGGGTGGGCAGCACATCACCCACAAGAAAATGTTACTAAATATATGTGTGAAAAGTAGTTTGAAGTATACACTCTTTGAATAAAAAAATTAAGAATCAGAAATATAAACTTTATCCCTAAACCATTTCTCATGGAAATCAGTTCTCTGTAAGGGATTTGGTTTAAGTCCTTGTAAAACAAAGCTAAATTCTTGCATCCCATTAGACTACAGAAGTATAAAGGAACTGAAGCAGATCTCAGTATCTTAGACTGTTTTTCTACTTTGTGTGCATAACAGACTGACTCTTCTCAAATGGGTTTTGGGAAGAACAATGACAGGAAGTGAAATTTAATATGGATCATATGTAAAATGCAATATATAAATTACCTGCCTGGGCATCTCTTGTATTTCCATTTGGATGTGTTGTAGTTCCTGACATTACCTCAGACTTTTTTTGATTTATTAATGTTTCATTTCTTTTCAAATACACCATAGTAAATGTTCTCAGAGTATATATATATTTTTATTTTTTTTTAAAGTGTGTGGGTAATGGACATTAGCTCTATTCTGGGCAGTTGATCCTTGATGTTTCTCACAGTCTTAATATTACATTTAACCATATGAATCTACCTTATGAAAAGTACTTCAATGAAATCTCAAGCATGAGAAAGTGTAGAAATGTTTTTTTCTTATTTTTTGTGGTCAAGGAGTTGGTTTCCAAGAAAGCTTAAGGACATAGGTGCCTGATTTCCACTGACTACTAATCACAGTCAAACAGTTCATTTCCCCTCACAAAGTATGTGGGGAGTAACTATCACAGGTACCTTTAATTTAGTTTAACTGAAAGTAACACCACAGGTCACATATCTAAGTAGCTTAGTTTATTAATTATAATCCAGATTTCTTCCTGTCAGGTTCTTTTATAAATATTGGGCTATTTTTAGCCTTTATGCGTAGCACAGGCCATATTATCTAACTGCTGTTACTGTATCTAAGACTAATGTGAACCTTTCAAACTTTAAATTCCAACTGCCCCATTTCCACCCCCGCAACTGATTTTTCTGGCATGGGTCCTAATTTTATGAGAGTATATTAAAAAGATTTCTGAAGAAAATGTGAAGAAAATGTTAACTCTTAAAAAACAAACAAAAAAAAGCCTTTAATTCGCGGTCAAGAGCTTCCAGGAGTCAGAAAAGAGACAATAACTGATTCAATGACTCCAGTAGTTCCTGACAGCTATGTATTTCTGTGACTTATGCTGCTTCTAGAATTAGCTGATTCCCAACATTTTTGTGGGAAAAAACTTTCTGTCTTTCTAAAATCTGCTACTAACTTCAAACTACTTTTATGTTTTAAATTGAAGAATATTATTAGCATAATCAGATTAATAACTCTTACAGGATATGGTCAAAAATCTTTAAGCAACTGGTAGGAATCTATGTTCAGTTTCGAAAAGCCAAAATGAGTTATAATCTGTAGATGTTTTTGTTTCCATTGTGGGCTATATATATTTTTAAGAGTTCACCTAGAATGTTAAACTTAAAATGAAAGTTATTTGTAAGATGTGTGTGGACAATAATATACCAAGTTTCATCTGTCACATCCCAAACCTACATTAGCATTCAAGAGAATCTTTTCTCTCTGATACTCAAATTACCATAGAGCTATTTCTTTTGATTTTCTTCTTAATTTAGCATGTCATGCTTTCCCACTAGGTAGTTTCAATTGTAAAGTATAACAGAAATTAGAAAATGAAATTCATTTTTACTCTCAAAGGAGGTCCTTCCAAAGCCTGAATGAGTCACATTGTTTAGGATACCTGTGGGATGTCATTGTACTTGTTTTAAGTGCCTGTATTTAAGGACAATGCTTGTCCAATATTTTTACCAGCACTAAGCTCACTTTTTAAATGAAAAATTTCTAGCTACATAACGAAGAAAATAAGAATCATTGGCTTTTCAAACTCCAATGCTTGGTGCCGTGGAATAATACACTTGAGGCAGTCTTTTAACTATTCCCATACCTATTGCAGAAACAAGCATCCCTGCAGACAATATCAGAAAGTTATTTTGTTACCTGGCAGAAGAGATATGAAACAATGCTGCATAAGTTTTTCATGGTGTGTAAATTTATCTTGAACAGACAGACTTCTTACCATTTTCTTCTTTGTTGTTCAGTAAACAAGGGCATTCAGGCTAAGAAACAAAAGAAAGAAGAAGAAAATTGGCTAAATACGAATTATGCAGAGGTGAGATTTAAAATGAACTCTAGGAAAATTCACAACTTAGAAATAGCATGAAGCACATTTTTAATTGAAAGGCCTAGAAAAGATAAGTCTATTAATGAATTAAGTAACAATAATGTTGACTAAAAATATTTCAAGTAAATGAGGCTTTTATGAGGAAAAGGAAAATAGCCTGTGATCGATGAGTAAGGACATACTGCTTCTTTAAAGGAAATCACTGATCATGAAGGGTTAATAATGAAATATTAAGAAGTAGATGCATAAATACATATGTTAGTACACCTGAAAGAACAATCTTAAATTACTTTGTTAACTAAAGAACACCAAGATGGCAGATATGTAAGAATAATTGGATTGGAGAAAGCAAATGGAAATTTAAGTAAATGAGGAGTAAGTACTATTTTTTTCAGATTCTGGAGACACTGGTAATTGAATTCCAGTTATATTAGTTTGTTTATTTTGTCTGGACAAGGTGAATTTATGTTGAGGGTAAATTTGCAAAGAAATATCTTGATTTAGCCTAAAGACAAATTTTTTACACTTAGTAAAGATGGATGCATGATTAACTGAAGGTACTGCTGATAATTTACTTTCTATTAAGTTCTCTTGCACTACATGTGGGTAAAAACTTTGTGGTTAGTCAGTTTTATTCAGTATACAAGAAAAAAAGGCTTGCATTTCAGTTGCTATATATCGTTAACTCATCCTAGAGCATCACTGTTATGCAGTACAAATTTGAATAATTTTTTTTCATCATAATTTCACACTGGAATGCCAGAATGATAGACTTATAATGGACTCCCTGTAGACACATACAGACATAATTTTGTCATGGTTATCTCACCTTGTAACAGCACTGAAAGCAGTTGGTCTCCATGGTCTTGCATTAAACTGTCACATCACTGTTAAAATCCTCTGTTTCAAGAAATGGTGATGATACATTTTGAATGCTGTGAAAAATACCCATACTCAGTGGTTCTGTAAGACCAGATAACTCATTTATTCGTGAATGGGAGAGGAAAACATTTTTCAATAGTAAATGATTGTAGAGATTAACCATTTTCTTTTCTTGTTTAGTTGTCTTGAAATGATCAAGTACTACCCCAGTACTAAATTTTGCAGTAATATTTATTTTTCTTTTGTACTTTAGCTTGCCCTGATTTTTAAGCCATTTCAAATATAGTCCAAACATGACTTTTTTTTCCTTATGGTTATCTAATTTCTGATATTAAATACAGCTCTGCTACTCCCCTCAGAGGACACCTACTTGATTTTTTTAAATTTCTGGTATATATTTGTTAATGTTTGTTTCTGCTTTTATTCTGACCACACACAAGTTCACTGAGATCCTAGATGAAAGAGAAATTTGTGTTTCTGATGCTGTAAGAAAAAAAAATTATACTGACTCAAAGCGTTTGGCTCTGAGGTTAAATCTCTTTTTATTTAATAAAAGCTGCCATTTTAATCATGCAACTAGAAAGCAGCCTTTATCTGTACCAGCAAAGTATGATAATGAGATGGACTTGGAGTACTTAGCAGACAAAATATATTTAGTACATGAATAGCACAGCTAATAATGCTAAATACAATGTACTATTGAGTATGTTCCTTTTTCACTGTAAGTAAAACAACATTCTCTGTCAAGGAAAGTCACATATTTCAAATGTCTTCAAATGATGTGTTTGTTGCCAATCCAGCCATGGTCACGAACAACAGCGTAAATGACAGTAAACAGTGAATCTGGATAATGGGGATTATTTAAGAATAAACCAGATCAGAGCTCTTAACAATAACCGGTTATCCCACTCACTCACTCACCCACTTACACCCTTTCAGTGCTACATTTACCATAGTTTGGTTCTGTGGGAAGCTCAAGCAGAAAGGTATCTTGGCTCATGCTGAGCCTCTGCTCAAAGTTATCAGTCTTGAGCATTACCAATCACAGCCCCTAGACATGACCTGGCCTTTTATTCTCCCCACACACATCTCTCGGATCTCCAGGCTCTCGGCACACTTACATACAGGATCTTTCTTCCAGTCAAGATCTTCACCTTCTTCCTTAACAACCTCTTTCTCTACAATACTACTTCTTGTTTTCAGGAACTACTGTGTTTCAGCACCAACCCTTCTCTCTGAAATCTTGAACACCCTCTGTTCTCTCTCTCAATCGAAATAGTCCTTGTGCAAAAGCACAGCAGGTGATCAAATGGGTGATGCTTCCATGTCATCTTAACTGAAAGATTCAAGACACGTAACCTTTATTTAGTCCTGGCATTATCAAAATTTGCAATAAGGCCACACTATGACTGCAGCTAACGAGTTGGAGGCTTTTGTTTGACATATTTACCCACACCTACCTCCACAATTACCTACAGTCTGTAAGTCCTGAAAATCATGATTCATGAAGAGGTTCCTCAGACCTAGAGATGTAAATTAAACAGTAGCTGTCCGTGTGCTACCTGTGGTAACAGGCATGTTCAGCATTTTGTTCGGAACAGACCGCTTTGTGCTGTCATGTGCAGTTTTTTATCTGTGGAAGGTACCCAGGTGCTGTTCATGTGTTCTTTGTTTTGATGTGGCTTTATAAATTTGTCTGCAGCAATGACATCCTATCAAAAACACACATACTAATGGTTAAAAAAAAAAAAAGGATAAAAAAGGAAAGTTGTTCTTAACAGGAATGGAAGAAATCAATCTGATGATTCTCATCTTTAAACAAACATTTCCTGAGGCATTAGAAAATTAGAATAGGTTGAAAGAAAACCCTGGAAGATCTCCTGCTGTAGCATAAGTAAAATCAGTAAGCCTCAGCTTGCACACGTTTTATAAAATCATCCTGTCAGGGAGCCTGGTTTTCTGTTCAGGCCCACAGTATGGTTTGTGTGACTAGTATCTCCCACATGCAAGTCTGCCTTTATTTTTCTCTGCAAGGGCAAATCATACAGTGATTTTTTTAAAATAATTGAATACATATACTTTCTGCTATAGGTTTGTTCTTAATTCCTACTGAAATTTGTTCAACAGTCTTCAACTGGCTGTCAAGAAAGCTTTATCTCATATAAAAATAATCCTAATGCTTGTTCAAGACAAATCTAATGTGTCTGTTCTCTCCTTGTTTTGAAGATTTTGCTATTCTGGTATCCTGGGCTCAGACAACTGAGGGCTCAAAAAATAAAAATATGACATGAAACACTATGGAGATGCATGGTGATTTGCCAAACGCAGGGCAGTCTAGTTATGGATATCTCCCTCCCCCTCTTAACCCTGTGGACATAGTAATGGCTTAACCTTGAATGACCAGATGTAAAACACATGATCTGGATGCAGATTTAAAAAGCTGAAATATCTGGTAGATGATATCTTTTTCTCTAATGCTTCTGGAGGAATCTAAAAGGTCAGTGTAATTTTGTAAAAGCAGAACAGTTTGCCCATATTGTATCCCTTGCATGACCAGGACTCTTAATATTTGAATACACCTAGTATGTATACATCCACAAACTGCACTACAAGTGATTAAGATTTCAATATCTGAAAAGGAGAGAATTCATGTTGCCAGTGTGATTTCCTGTAGCCTCTCTGTTCCTCTGTGTAGATGCATCATAATCTGAAGTGGCATAACTTCTTTGCTTGCAATATGCTGTTTCTACACATGTATGCCAATATTCTTATGTGTCAGTTAAACTTCAGAATACTGGGGATGTCTTCTGTTGGCAGGATTATTTAAAATAATTACTTTCTCTGCATTTTGCTGGATTTTTACATTATTAATAATAGTTGGTGCTGTCATAGTTCAATTATAAATGCAATCTTGATTTTTTAAAAAAATATTTCTTTTTCTGTCTTATTCAGTCTGCTTATATATGTTCTTAATACAAAGCTGGCATGTTATCATATGAAAATTGTGTAAACAATTTTATATACTGTCTTTAATTTTAATTACTATCACAATTTATTTATGCAGATTTAAGAAGCTCATGAGAGATGATGAGTACTTCTATGAAAACATCTAATGAATTAGTGTGTACAAGTAGACACTCTCAACTGATTGAGGTTTTCTACTATGTACTTTAATTTGTGAAAAAAGAAAAAACAAACAAAAAAACCCCCACTTTGTACCTGTGATACTTATTCTTTAACACAAATGGTTGTTCACATTTTTTGGTGATTTTTCTCTTGACAAAGTTAGGAGAAACACTCATATCTCCTTTCAGCCTATATTTTGCTACACTGGATAAAGTAAAATTTCAGAGTCATCTGTTGTGTGAAGGATCTCTGTTTCCCTGGCCATTCTACCATCCTTTTTTACAGTTTGGTGGGGTTTTTTTGTTTTATATTGTTTTGTTTTGTTGTTGTTATAGAATCGGAGAACAACCCAGTTTGAAAGGGAAATCAAGAGATCATTTTGTACAGCAGTTGAAAGGGAGCCTAGATGTGCATATCTAGCGGCCTGTCCAGTTGCATCCTGGAAACCTTCATTGATGAGAACTCTACCATGTCCCTTTGGAGGTTGCTCCAGTGAATGTTCTCACTGTAGAAAAGTCTTCCTTACATCATGAAAAAGCAGTGATTTTCTCTAATCAGACTCATCCTTTATTTTACCAAGATGCATTTGAAATAGAAAATACTCTGCCATTCATCTGGCTTTCTATCCAGCCTGTTCTGGGGATTGAACTGCTGTTTGATCTCAGAGAAGGTTTTTAACACAATAATGGTCTTCCTTTGGAATAAAGACATAAAAAAATATGTTCTGAACAAGAAGACTTCACACATCATTATTGGAGGTGTAGATAGTTCAGTTTCCAAATGCACCTTGTTTTTCAGCACAAAACCAGTGTGCAAGAGATTCACATATAACCTACTTTAGTGACTGGCTTAGTTTGACATTTTAAGAGTTGAGGCTTTAAAGACTGTAACAGAAAATATTTTTCAGTTTTATGTTTTCATCCTTGCGCAAATATTCTAGGAGTCTAACCACTATATAAAACTATTGCTTTGATGTAAAGTGTCTGAATTTAAACACCCACAAAGATAATCTTAGACCACATTTGTATTGTAGTTTCGTAGAAACTAATGGACTCATACAAAAGTTAGACATATATTGTTTCCTCTTTACAAATACATGCATTATTAAAAATAAAATTTAATAGCAAAAATTTCTTGCTATCAGTGAATAAGGACAAGATCTAATAGATTTAAGCATCCTGCGAGAATGCCTGTAAGGCTGAGGAAGTGTCTCACTTTTCTGACATATTCATAATGCAGAATCTTTTTTCTTTGGTTATGGCCTTACTGCTAAGAACGAGAATGTGGAACTATAATTCTCAATTATCAAATATGAGAAACTTATTTTTATTTCATACTCTCTATTTAAACAACTGATGTTTTTTAGATTTGACCTACAGTTTCTTGGATTATTTCTGACACACTGGAAATATTTTTTTCTTTTATGATTTATTCTTAGTATTAGGCTCCAAAAAGGAAAATAATGTTAAGGTTTGGACATATGAAACATGTTTATAAGTCAGATGACTGCACATATGTCTTTGAAGAATATCTACAGCTCTGTAAAAAATTACTCTATTTGTAAAACAACTTCATATATGTAAGAGATTCCTGCAAGCAATGTTGCCCTCACAAAATTGCTTCTCAGTGAATCTTATTCCTTTTCTTACTTATTTAAGCTTTATTTTACTTTTCCATTAGTTGAGAAAACTATGGCTAGTACTAGTGGGAGAAAGGATCTCATCCTCATCTTGAGGAGCACATCTAAATAAAGAGCTATAAAGCTTGCAGACTGAAAGTAGTTACTTCAGTGTAAGAGTGTTTTGGCAAAAAAATTACAAAACTATATGCTTCATAAATAATTATGATATATTTTTCCAGATCTGCAACCCCAGAAACTCTCAGTTATTAATTCCTTCCTTGCAATAATCGAAGCAATCTAATTTAATCTTTTTAATGCATATTTCAGCTGTATTTTACCCTTGCATTTTCAGTGTAGAGAAAAGTTGTTTATCAGCTGCATTACCTGTTACATGCTCTGACAGTAGCTGTTTGCCACTTAGTGAAAGCAAAGTCAAAATATTTATGGAGACATAATTTGTTTACCTACTTTTTACACCAATACAAGTCCACTATTTTATCATTAAATTCACATTAAATTCTATACAATAAGAAATTATATGATACAGAACTATAGTATACTATACATGTATATTACATGTATATGATATCATATGATATTATTTTTTAGAGAGCACTACTGATTAATCCACAATTACATCAGTATATTTTTACATAAAAGATTTCCGTAAATGTGCTCCTGACTGTTTGAAAGGATTTATATAAGGAACACATGTTTTTTCCCTTGACTACATGGAAATATTTATTCAAGAGTAGGTGTCTTTCTAATATCGCTTATCATTGGCTGATGGAGAGAGGAATTGAATGGATGAAGGATCAGAATTTTTCCTGATTCATAGAGCATACTGTCAGGGCTGCCAAACGAATCATATGGGATAGGAATTTAGAGGACAAAGTTTTGAAGCATTCACACAGAGAAATTTATTTTCCTGGGTATGGAAGTGGTGAAACTTGTATCACATCAAACATGCAGATATGTTTTACTTGACAAATCTCTTCTGTTTTCTTGTCTAGCTTAATTTTGTTACATCAAAAGTAATTAAGATGGAAAACATGTATTATAATATAGTTATAAACACTCACTTCATTCTTTTAATAATACAAATGAAGCTTATTCTTCCTTATGTGCTTCCAGCATATTGTTAATTAATTAATGTATGTGAAAGAAACATCATTTGTCAGCATTCTGATCAGCAAGACATAAACATAATCAAAGTACATTATATTGAAAATGAATAATTCTACTTCAGTAGAAATAATTTAAGATAAATACAAATCACTTTCTCTCTGCAGGACAAATTCTGTTAAAAATGTTTCAAGTAAGAGATAAATAAAATTCTATCCAATATGTTTTTCTTTCAAATGTTTCAGAGTGGATAATTCTCACTGTGTACACCAAATTCTACTAAAGACAGATTCTACTTATGCCTTTAATTTCTTTCCTACCATCAGTAAGTTTATACCATAAAAAAGGCATCGCTGAAGACCTACAGCAGCATGAAGTTAACTATATTATGAAAACCTTTATAAAACATCTTCCACTATCTGCAGCTCTGTATTTGCCCCTATGATACTTACCTTTGCCTACTAGTCCTGCTGTATCAAAAATCCACAGAAGGTCAGGAATAAATGCTGGATATTTACATGACTCCAGAGAAAGAGTGACCCTGTCATGACTCATCACAGGAAGTTGTTGCAACATCACAAGCAGACATGTTGAAGACTGGGAGCTCATGAGTCACTTCTCAGATTTCAGACTGTCTCCAATAATATTACTGATGGTAGGGCCAAAATGTGTGGCTTTTTTCTGACCCTGAAAGGGCAGTATTAGTTCCTAGAACATTTTAACACTATTAGCAAAACTTATAAGTGTGTTAAATATATATTTCAAAAATGACCTAATACACTTGTCAGTAGCTCTGTTAAAAGGTTCTCTACAAAGTGTGTTTTCAATAAGTAATTTATGGAATAGGGAATGTTGAAAAAGAGACCAACATTGAAAACTATTTTTCCCCCCTATTTTTAAAAATAAGGTGCTGTTCTCTGTGCTTGTTAATTTTCTGTCCTTTTAGGGATGAAAAAGGAAAAAAAAAAAAAAAAAAAAAACCCAAAAAAAACCCACCAAACTTATTTGGGCCAAATTGCAGATAGACAAGTTTTCAATCCGGATTAATTTCCACCTAGTTAGCTAGCTCTCAGTTATAAGGAAGTGTCAGAAGCTAGCATTTTCAAAAGAGACAGAAGTGCTAGAAAACCATTCTTACTTGTTAAAGTTTAAAAAAAATGGTCTGTAACAACTACATTAAAGTAGGTTGGTAGCTGTGCCTAACCACATTTGTTTTACTAAAGGTCAAAATGTTCTAAAGCACAGGCAAAAGGAATTTGTCCTGTAGTTTTGTAATACATTCTTGTGCAAAACAGGTTTTTCATTCTTATTTCTTCTGCTCTTAATTTTAAAATTTAAATGTATAAAGCATCAGCTAATTTCATTGGTGTTAATATTTTTGCTTTTATTTCCCCAAGTTTTATCAGTATTATCATCAAAACAAATCAAAATATATAGGTCTTGATTCACACTATATGCTCTTTAGAAAAACTGTTCTTTATACTTCAGATTAAATCTTGCACCTTTGGTTGCTATTTACAAAAATACTAATTTATCTGGTCTTCATCTGGCACATATAAGTTAGGAACAAGTGGGCAACTCTGCCTTGTTTTCCCACAGTGAAAACTAATTTAACATTTTAATGATTTGTAGATCTACCAGACTGAATTTCTAACTCCATATCCATAGGCTAAACAGTAAGGCAGTTTAATGTCTTCCACTCTTTCCAACTTTAGCCATGCAGCCATATGCTTAAAATTGTCACAAAGCAGAATATGAGTTAAAACTTGAATGGCTTGAAGCTTATGCAATAATTCCCATGGTTTAAACTTTGCATTTCTACATCCAAGAACACAGAACTTGTGCTACTGTGGCTTACTGGAAAGTGTTGAAGTTTAGAACAAATTGTCATTTCCTAAGGTAAGAGGTCTGATCTGTTATGAGCTTCTGAAACCAGTAGCCCAACAGTGGTGACACTGGTACAATATCATGTTCCCTGCCCCAACCAACGGCAAGGATGGGAGGTTTTTCCCAACAGACACATGCACAGAAATACAGTACATATTTGGTTGGTTTGAAGATTATTTTCCTTTTTTTTTTTTTCCCTTTACAAATGACCAGAGGAGGGCATTAAAAAGGTGACCAGAACTTTTCATGCTGGAACCTTGAGTATTTTATGGTCCAAACAGTCATGTTACCAGTATCTACACTTGTATCCTCTGAAGTTTTTCACTCTGTATTTCATAATACCTTGCTGTAGGCTTTTTGTCTTCCAGAAAGATAACCAGGCTGGTAATTTTGATATTGAAACAATGCATGTAGTGTGTGTTTAGTGTGAGAAAGCTCACCTAATTTCAGCTGAAGTTAATCAGACACAGATATGTATTTGAGCCTGCATGAAAGGTTAGTGCACTATTTAGTTTGTTTCCATGCTGTGTTCTCCCTGGAACTACAGTTACATCCAAGTATTTCTGGTCTTGATTTTCTTTTGATCTTGAAAATAGGTTTAAAGGCTACACTTAAAATACATAAAATCAATGATAAAGATACACATGAGTAAAGATAACCAACTAATGCAGAAACTTGATTAGTAGTGAAAGCTAAATTAGACAAATCTAGTTCAGGACTTGAATTCTATATACTAATTTCAGAATACTTCCACTTTTTGGAAAATTAACACTGTTATCAGATATCCAAGTGGTAGGGTCTTTGGATAAGGGGGAGAATCCTAGGTTACTTAGGTCAGTTTCGTAATACAACAGAATGACAAAAAATAATCTTGAAGGGGCAGTGTGGAGTTCCCTGGTTTGACCTTAACAATGCTTCCACCTGAACATCACTGCTTGTTTTCCTTTTATTACATCTGCAAGTGGAAACAATGTTCCACTTCAGGAAGAAAGCCTTGTGGAAAAATAATATGTTCTTAACCAAAAATCTGTTTGGATGACACTTTTATCCTCAATGTTTATACCAGATAATCCAGAATAATACAAATACTAGTGGTTGTGTGATGCCTTCCAAATGAGTTCAGTTTAAGGCAAGAATGAAAAGAAGATTCTTTGAAAGCATGTCTGATATCTGTTTCCTCTTGTGTCCTGTGCAGGTTGTGCTTGGTATCTTATATGAGAATCCACTCTATATTACAATTCATAAATAAATTCTGCAACACAAATGTAAAAGGACTCATACACTGATTGTACTGGGACATTCCATTCTTATATGCATTTGTTGTCATTTTGGTGACATAAATATCAACTCCACACAAATTATTTTTTCTGGTGTTCACAAAAGCATCATAGATTGTCAATTCATGGTGATTCTGAAAGCTTTTGAATTTGTTTTCTAAATGAGATAAGGTTGAGACAGCATAAAAATACAAAGGAAAGATATAAAGTCATCTTTCTTTTCTAACATATACAATTGTCCTAATCTATTGATTTATTTTAATTTAGCACTTTTAAAAATAATTTCTTAAGAAAATAAAAAATGCACAGATAAACATCCATTTAACACTGTGGCATGCTTTCACATTTTTCATAATTAAGCTCCTGGAAACCTCATATAAAAAAGAATGCTTTTTCTCCATTTGTATAATTACACTAAGGTACATGGAAAGAAATTGAACAGAAAAGAGAATAAAAACATTCAACAGGAACACTTTTATGCTATATATGGATTTCTTTAATATATTTTAAGAACCATAAAGATATGATTTTTTTTGTTCTTCCACTCAAACAGAATGTGCTAGTTGTTGTGCAAAGATCAGTGGTGATATCTGGAATTAACACAGAACAAAGAGATGGATGTGTGATGGCTGACCTTGGCTGGCTTTCAGCCATTCGCTCACTCTGTCTTCTCACCAGCATGAGGGAAGAAGAAAAGATTAAAAAGCTTACAGGTAGAGAAAAAGACAGAGAGATCCCTTACCTGTTACTGTCATGGATAAAACAAATTCAAATTGAGGAAGATTATTTAATGTATTACCAATTAATGTAGTTTTTCATAGTGAGAACCAAAGACAAATTAAAGCAGCACCTTTGCCATCCCAACATTTTTATGTTTCCCCAAAATGCCCTTCCCCTGCCGTGGGCTCAGCCATGCCCCACTATGGGTGGGTTGAAGCCAACTGGAATTGGCTGGAACCGGCTGGAACTGGTTGCAACTGGCTGTGCCTGGCACAGGACAGCTCCAGTTGCCCCGCACAGAGCCCCCCCAGCCCCCGCCACTGCAGCACTGGGGCACCAGTGCCCTGCACGCTGTGTCAAAGTACCCTTAAGAAGGGAGGAAACTGAGTTTTCCTTTCCTTATGCAAGTCTTATTAGATTTTTGTTTTAATGATGTCCACTTTCCTTCTTTTAGTTACATACACAACAGCCTTATCCACAGTAACTGAGCCGTGTAATTTGCATGTCCTGAAGACTGACTCACATGGCACATCTTTGCTATGCCTCAACATATTTGTACTCTGTGTTTTGTTCCCCTGCTCAGTAGTAAGGATTAGATGATGGATGAGAGAAAATTGATGTTCTCTTTCTTATATTGATATGGCCCCAAAGGGGGCTTGGAACCAGTTAATCTTCAAGGTCAGTCTAACCCAAAACATTTTGTGAATCTATCATAAAAGTACTAAAATTACTCTAATACAAGCAAAACACTTGAAAATTTCTATCTTGTTTGCATACTGCTATGAATGTCTTCTTGCTCTGTGGCAGCGCTTCCTGCTTCATTTATTGCTTTATTCCATCAATAAATCCATATATTTATAATATGGAGTAAGAAATTAATAGAATTTAACTCTGTGAAATACAGAAGCTCTCACTTCAACTTTCCTTTTTCAGGGGAACATGGATCATAATACCTCTTGGTTTTAATTACAGAACAATATTTGAAATACAAGTTTAATGCTAATAGTACACATAATGATGAAGAATATCAAAGCTTATCTTACTTCCTTTGCAGGTTTTTCAGGTCAGTACTGTGAAACTGAAATGAATGAGTGTGATTCAGCTCCCTGCTTGAATGGTGCTGTCTGCCAGAATGATGACAACAGCTATGATTGCTTTTGCCCCGAAGGTAAGTTGTTGAAAATAATTTATTTTTATTATCTTTGACAATTTTCAAAACTGTCTGCAGTTTGCAAAACATCTTCTTCACAGTCTTCAAAGCTATTGTCAAAATTCTTTTCTATTAAAATTATTAATTCTTTTCCAAAGTCTCATTTGCATCTTTGTTTACCAAGGTAACATGTCCATGAAAACAACCATGCTCATTAAGAGTGGAGAACAATATACTTGTAAGTGATAGCTTCTTTTTTTTTTCTCTGTGGTTTCAGCAAAGTCTGAAGGAGTGGAGAAAACACAAATGAGTGGTACATGTATTCCATGGCAAATGCAATCAATAAACTTAGAAAAAAATATTTCAACATGAGTTACTAAGGTGCAGGTTTCTGACTGAGTATAGCAAGGAAATTACAATGGTCATAGACATGACTTCAATAGGTCTTCAGTACAAAAATATATTAAAACTTTCACAGACAAAAATAAGGTGATTTTCAGGACTTGCAGTCTGTTTCTTTAAAAATTCACAGTACTCAGTTCTATCAAAACTCTATGAACAAATGAGTGATTTCAAGAAAAGAGTAGTTAAAGTAAAATGTTTTAAAGCATTTAAAATTGCAGCATCATTCTGAAAAACTTTCACAAATGGGTTTTCTGGATATTTGTATGTTTTGATTTAATTGTATTTTTAGTTACAAATAAAGACAATGTTGTGATTTACAATCTGGTACATTGTTTCTGTGCTCTAAGCTTCTTGGATTTCAATCTTTGAATTGTACTCTTTTCTAAGTATGTACTCATGGGAACTGATTTCATAGCTTACAATATTTCAGGTATGTGTATATTAATACCAGCATTCAGTGGTGATAACTTCAGAAAATCATCACAAAAGATGAAATTGCCACAAATAAGTACAGCCTCTGTAATTAGTTTAAATTAGAAACCAAAACAGATATTGAAAGGTACCTGAAAATTAACCATGGAAAAGATCATTCTGCTGTTTAGTCTGCCTGCCCAGTTTATAGAAAAATAAGTCTTGGTATCCACATTGATAATTTTGTGGCTTAATTTGTTACTTGTGAGACATGAGTTTGATTAAACTCCAAATGCAAACACGAAATGTTACTCTATACAATATTAGTGAATTAAGGGTAATTCTAAAATTTTATACTTAAAGATCAGTGAAAATTGGTTCCATGGTCAGTTTGAGAAATTATGGGAATATGCCATGCAGTGAGGGTGCCGATATCTTAGCATTAGTCATGGCCTTCCTGCAGACATGGCCTGTGACAGCACTAATGAGAGTCATTTTGTAGCATGACCATGAATTAGAATACATTTACAAGAGCGTAAAATGTCAGATATTGGAAAGAAGATTGTCTAGCAATCAACTACAAAAAACCACTATTGGACCTATATAACACAAGAACTATAACACAAGAAACTGGGGTTGTTTAGGCCAGAGAAGAGGAGACTTGGGGTGACCTCATTGCTCACTACAAATACATGAAAGAAGATTGTAGTGAGGTGGGAGGTGGTTGGTCTCTTCCTCTGTTTCTCAAGTAAACGAACAAGAGGAAGTGGCTTCAAATTGCATCAGGGAAGGTTTAGATAAGATACTTAAAAAAAATAAATAAATCACTTAAAGAGTGCTTAGACATTGGAATAAGTTGCCCAGGGAAGTGGTGAAGTCATCACCTCTGGAAATATTCAAGAGGCATCTGGATGTGGCACTTGGGGGTATAGTTCAGGAGGAATTATGGTGGTGGTGGGTTGACAGTTGGACTGGATGATCTGGAAGGTCTCTTCCATCAAACAGATAAATAAAAAGTAGAGAAGCAACTGTTTGAGAGCTGATTTTAAGAAGATTTTAAGAGATTTCATTTTGAGAACAGATGTCCAAATCCCAACATCGCTTCAACTGCAATGTTGTCAAAATGGCAGCAGATACATAAATTCTTAAGTCTATGCTCAAATAAAGGTTCAACTAGTTTAATGAAAATGCTAAATCCTAACGTTCTCCTTTGATTTACTAGCTCTTTTTAATGTATATTTGATGGACACATGCATTTTCCTATTAATGACAGAGCAATGTCGGAGCAGAAAAAGCTTTTAGAATGATCACACTGTAAGACTTCAAGATTATTTTTTACAAGAGTAAACTGAAAACAAGGAACTCAAAGACATGCTTTAGAAAAATAAGGCACAAATATAGATGAATAATGCATAGTTCTTTGTTGTTTTTTTCTGACCAAGGATTTGAAGGTCTGAACTGTGAAATCAACTTTGATGAGTGCACTTATGGCTTCTGTAAAAGCAATTCAACTTGTTTAGACCTAGTTGCAGACTACAGCTGTGTTTGTCCTCCAGGATTCACTGGTAAGATTTATTTTAACCTGGGAAAGACATTAAATAACTAAACTATTCATTTTCTTTTCTGAAATTAATTCCATTTTGTTCAGTGTTTTAGCATTAATGAAAAAAACCCTCAGTTTTCTGTGGAATTAATAATCTGCTTTAATTTCCCTCCTAATAGGGTAAAAAATGAAAGCAGTGTGGGTATGTGGAAAGCAAAACTGTATTTTACCTAGGTGTGCTGGTTTAAAGGTAAACCAGCAGGAGGAATGAGTCTAACTCACAAACAGATTACAAGTCAGAATTACAG
>JAWWEU010000111.1:89393744-89449479 GCA_035583155.1 Acropternis orthonyx
TCCCTTCCCTTCCCTTCCCTTCCCTTCCCTTCCCTTCCCTTCCCTTCCCTTTTTCCTTTTTTTTTTTTAACTACTGAATTTGTTATATTTGAGGCATTTTACATCTTTGTAGTCATTTGTTCTTTGCCCAATTTTTTTTTTTTTTTATTATTCCTAAAACTATTTTTGTCCAGGTCCTACGTTTGCTTCACTACCAATAACTGGCCATATGTGAGCAACTAATAGCCTTGGAGGCTCCAGTACCTCCTTATAAACACACTTTCAAAGCCTCTACTCTCTACCTTATACTCCTTCATACCGCAGCCTTACTCTAGGGTCATAATTCTATACACTATGAATACTGTTTTTTCCTGTCTATGTCTTATTAACAATAAGAATAGCATGAAATAATTTGTAAAATTAAGGAAGTTGAAAACAAATGAAGCAAGATACTGAAGAAATTATTTACTATGAGGGTGGTGAGGCACTGAAACAGGTTGCACAGAGAGGTTGTGGATGCCCCATCCGTGGCAGCGTTCAAGACCAGACTGCATGAGGCATCGAGCAAGCTGGTCTCATGGCCTATGGCAGGGCCATTGGAACTAGATGATCTGTAAGGTCACTTCCAACCCAAATCATTCTACAATTCTGTGGATCTAAGATCACCTGTCCACGAGGCCAGTCCTGAGGCCTCTGCTACTGACACCTGAATAGTGGCATGATGCTAGCCATGGCAGTGCCATGTGTACTAGGCTTCAGGGCTGCAGTGATGATAGTAGGGACATGACCCCACCGCTTTACTCTCTTCACTTAAGTAGTACATTGAACAGATCTATCTGTTTGCTCAGATCTGAAAAGTCTTGAGGCAGGAGAGGAAATGTGTTAAATGAAGATGATGTTTTTAAAGCTGTTTATACAACTTTTATAAGAAGATTCCTTTTTCTTGTCACTCTTATAACCAGACAAAAAATGGAACTGCAAAAGTTATTTGCTCTGGTAGCAGTAGAACAGCACCTTACACCCAGTTATCCTACTAACCTCTGGAACGTCCAAGAACAGAACATACACGTATCACATGATGACAATGATGCTACAGAGTCCAGATGCCTCAGGGTGGGCTATTGCTGTCACAGAAATATATCTGGCTCACAGAATCCTCTTGATGTTTTCCCAGGAAAGACACATAGAAGGCTACAGAATGAGAATATTTATTCTGCAAGTCTTCTAACAATCCATAGATTGCTGGTTGTATGCTCTACATTATGTCTGTGTACCAGAAGGCAGTTAATGTTGGCTATTAACCACCTTGTACTGAACCTAATTACTTCATTTTGATTAAAACACACAATGAATCCAAAAGCATTCAATCCTGATTTGAATGCATGAGAAGAAGCCACAATTTCACTGGCATTTTTTTTCTAATAGCAATCACTGTCAGATTTAGAAGTTTATATTAAATATTTTATTTAAATTTTTGTCTTCAGCTTCAAGCTATTTTGTCGCATTACCTTTTCTACACAAAATGAAAAATCCTTTTGCTACCCAAGTATTTTCTCTTTGTAAGGATACTTACACACTGTCATCAAGTCACTTCTTGTTTTTGTTTCTCCTAAATGAAACAGATGGAGGTCTTTAAGCCTTTGCCGACAACATGATTTCTTCAGTTGTTGAATAAATTGTGGAGCTTTTCCTGCAAATTTCCAACTTTTTTCTAAATATGGAACATTGTAATCAATGTTTTATGCAGAGTTACTTTACACATCAATATTCCTTTTTTGTTTAATTTAAATGTATCTGGGATTTTTTTTTCCCTCACAGCTCTGCAATAGGACTCATATACTGAGGGTTTCAGCAGTCCTTTTCAGATCACTTCTGTTGTTTCCTCACATACAGTTCAGCTGCAGTTCAGTAGCTATAACCTGCACATTTTTTCTGTTCTTGTATCTGGCAACTGCAAGTGACCAGAAATAACCCCCAGTAAATTGAAAAAGGTACTGTTTAGCTAAACAAAATTTATTACAAGGTTTCAGTTGGTGCCTAAGCTTCTTCTCCTGTGGAAGGGAGATACAGGAAAGGAGGTGAGAGTGGAAATGAAGAGTTTGTTTAAAAGTCAGTTTTGAAATAATAGAGTAAGGGCTTTTCACATTCACCTAGAGGAAAAGTGACTCAGGGAAGTATGAAATGGATCATTTGTCTCATGGTTTTTTCATCAGAAGGACTTGAGGGGTGAATTCAGATTTACTGTGCTTCTTTGTAAGAGTAGGACTTTCTGTAATTTCAACTGTGTGCATTTTTGGTGTGCATGAAGAAAGTGTTTTCCTGCTAGTGTTAGTACTTTCATCCTCTGTTTCTCTTTCTGCTGCTTGCCTGAATTCACCTCTCTTTTATATGACTAATACAGAAATGTGTTTTGATGGATAAATAGAGTGGATACACAGATTTGGACAGAAGCACTACGTTCTAAAGTCAGAACTCAGTAATTACACACCAAGTAACTTAAAACCTTTACCATAAGGTGAAGCGAGTTTCCAGACAATCCAACTCATTACACAAACAGAAGTCTTTGGACCTTCTTCAGTGCTATAAACTGTGTGTATGCCTTGTAAATTATATAATCACAACACTAGAACAAAACAGTAACTATAATATATTCCATCTTTATCCCAGCAGAAAACATATAATATACTATGTTGTTTCCCACCTATGTATCTTCTTAAAGAAGTCCAACACCATTCCTTACTTTCTTCAGGCAATCTTTCTAAGTGTGATATTATACTAGCCATTAGAAGGAGTTCCTTATCATCTAATCTTTCACTGCAGTTTAAATGCATTACTTCTTATCCTGTCTGCTACTAATACAGAGAACTGATGACTTTTGTAAAAATACTTTCTTATTTTATGATTGTCATTGCATTTCTATTCAAATTTTCCTTATTTAGGCTTTACAGCCCTATTCATTTTGTTCCTCCTAAGTAGTCATGCTTTTGAGCTCTTTGTCATTCCTGTTGTGCTTATATAGACCATCATTTGGTTCACATTTTTCTTGAATGCAACTCACTGCACAGTGCAAAGCACTCCAAATGCAGCTTTACTCCATCTAGATAAGAATGCAAGGATTACTTTATGATTCTAAATGGTTATGTTCCATTTCTATATATCCCAGCACTCTACTTGATTTAAAACACAATTCTGGGGTTTGTTCATACTTGCAATTTTCTGTATGGTATCTTTGACTTGTTCTGATTGGATTACATTTGTTATTTCAAACTCCATCTATTTAAGAAGACTTCTAATTCTTTTTGTGTTGCCATCAGTAAGCTTACTTTGTTGTCTACCATCCAGATTGCTGAAAAAAATTGAGTGGAACTTAATAAACAGTAGACTTCTTTTAAAATCTGTACAGTTCATTCATCCAGTTTGGTACTAAAACCTCTGATAGCTAATGTATGAATATGGCTTTCCAATGAGTTTTACGCATCTGATAATATTCTCTTGTACTTCCTATGTAGACCAATTATTAGGATTTCACAAAAGAGATCAGCAGAAATGTTAGTGAACACAAGGCGTATGACATATGTTTCTTATCCAGAAACTTTGTAACTCTAGTGTAGAAGGGAATTGGTTTGCTTATACAGCACTGATTTTTTCATAGATTATTTTATATTTATAGCTTCTTGCAAGTATTCAGTTTAATAACATTTTCCCATATTTCTTCCAGGAACTGAGCTTACACAAATGAATATGTAATTTTATGTCTCTGTATTTTACTCTTTTCCTAAAGGCTGAATATACTGAGCTTTCAGGTACTTTACCTTCTTTTCACAAGTTCCCAAAGAAAACTACCGAGTTTTTGTCCACCAGTACCCAGGTGTGCAGTTCATCAGACCAGCCTATCTGAAGGTCTAATTCTCCAGCTTGTCTTCTCTATTCAACAGTTTTGCCCTTTAATCATATGCATCAATCAGCATAATGACCTGCTTGCAGCTGATCTTTTTACTGGTGGTTGAAGCAGAGGAAGCATTGAACAATTTTCCATGAATACCATTATCAGTAACAATCCTTCACTGAATCGCAAAATGTAGTTTTCTTTCATCTTTAATGCTGAAGTATGTACAACATAATTTCTTGTTACCCTGACCATCCTAGGATAGCTACATGCCTTTGATGGTCTGCTTTCATCCTACATATTTGGGATGCACTTTTAGGTTATCCTTAGTAACTTGACCTACTTTTTTGTCAGATGGACTTTTTCATTCTTTGGAAATCAGAAGTGCCAAGTTGGTCTCCTAATACCCGGTGTCTTTCTTCCACAAAAAGATAGCTTGCCCTCTTGTTCTCATAGAAGGCAGCAGCTTTCTTAATTGCCTTTTTATGGTGAGATATTTAGCCTCTCCTCAGGTTTCAAATGAGAACTTTCCTACACTCTTTGCAATTTTTCTGAATTCCTTTGTTATTATGTTGTTGACTCTCCTCTCCCTTTCCTTGAATAGCTCTCACCCCTGTTTTTCACATTTCTTTCTTCATAGTTAGAGGGTACTTTTCCCTTTTACTTTGAACCAAATCCAAGAAAACTTCTATTTGTAGTTACCTATTCCCTCATTGCATGAAAAAATTGTCAATAGCACATTTAAATATCTTTGAATTTCTGAATAATAATTCCTTTCAAAAATTATTGTTTTGTAGTTAAATACCCTATCACTCCAAGTCCGGTGTTCTTAAGGATTCTCCTAGTTCTTTTATTTGTTTAAAATATCAAAACAGCAACAACAACAACAACAACAACAAAAAGAAAAATCCACAAGATGTTAAAATCTAAGGTTTCCTTAAACTAATTTTGCTGGATTTGTGGTAGGTATCAAACCATTAAATACAGCATATTATATGTGGGTGTGGAGTATTTTCCATATGATTTTGAAATCTTACCTTGTTTCTAACATTATCCTTGTCTATGGGCTTCTGTTTCCATCCCCTTAAATCCTTTTCTAAATAAATATTTTAGAGGATCAGTGCAAAGGGTGTTGATTTTTTTTTCCTTCCTATGTCTTCTCCTTCTCACTTTCACTCCTGCCCGTGTGGTTTGATTTTTGTGTAGGTTCTATTTTCACATGTTAGCTCAAAGTACATCATATGGTTAAGGAAGACAAAACTGCAGGGTGACACCATCTGCCAGCCATGCATTTATTTTTGCAATGAATATATGATTATCTGAGCTCTGTTTGTCCAAGAGGGACCCCAGAAACCCCACATGATCATTTAATTCAGCTCCTGGGATTCCTGGGAGGCATTACCTATCTGGTATATCTCATTTGAGTAATACAAGGAATCTTCCACCAGTTTCTATGTAGAATACCAACAGCAATTCTGCTTGTTCACATCATTGACAGCTACAGTTTTCCCTCTGTCACTGGCTTACCTTCTGGTATTCATGGGAGCTCTTAGTCTATACAATTGTCCCTTGAATGTTGATCAATTTTGGATCAGGAAGATTCCAATATTATTTATACCAGTCTAGAAATTGCTCTAAATTAGTGCAGAGCACAATGGAGAGATGAGGGACTGGATTTTCTTTGGTATGTCCAATGAGTTAATTGTTTTCATAAGCCACCTATCATATTGTCTTCTAAATATCCTTCTCTGTCTTCTCTCTATTCTCTTATTGTTTCAGAGTTGAATTAATTTGAATTGCAGTTCAATTAAATCCCTTTAAAAGCAAAAATATGAAGAAACAGCTGAATGAACTGTGGTTTTCAGTTTGGATTTGAGAAACAGCTTTATTCATCTAAACATGGAAGCAACCCTGAGAAATATTTTTTCTTACTAATGTTACTAAAGTTATTAAATATCTAAACCAGTTTTTTTAAATGTGGCATATAGTCTTAGTAATTATAGTGTTGAGATGCAATGCTAGAATACACAAGGAATGTATTTGCAAACGCTGTTCATACTTATTCCTTAATTTTTTAACTATCAGCTATGATCTATAAATATCTCTAGTTTTAGAACTGAAATAAAATAGTGTTTCCACCTGGAAAAGTTAAATTATGCAGTTATCACTTGCACTGTGAAGTAGCTTTTCTGCTTTCTCAGCATGATTTATAGTTTTAATGTTTAATTTTCTTTTCTGTCAGACAAAAACTGTTCCACGGATATTGATGAATGTTCCTTCAAACCCTGCAAAAACAGAGGCCATTGCCATGATTTGATTGGTGAATTTTACTGTAGCTGTTTGCCAGGTAAGAAGTCTCATGATATTCAGTTGAGAAATGTTCTGTGGTATTCAAGAAAGAAATAGTTTTTCATAAGAACACAACTAAGTAGTAATTTATTTTGCTTCAAAAGAAGAAGAGAATGACTGAGCAGCTATGATTTAAGCATATGCTACAATTGCTATTCAGGTGGTGTCAGCAGAATTTGTTTACAGAATATAACTTTTATTCCAGAATTCCTGCCTTCCAAACTGATGAATAAAGAGTATTAGAAATCAGCCAACTCTGTCAGTGGTGTTCCTCTCATAACCTTTGAGCACTTCTGAATTTGTAAATATTTGCAAAAGTTAATTTAGTTCCTTCCATGGAGGTAGAATTATTTTTTTTTTTTTTCACTTTTTCTGCTAGCAAAAGTTATTTTTAAAAATTCTGAAAAAAATTTTGTGAACAAGTTACACAGTAGTTGTCATAAGGGTTGCTGTGGTGGGTTGACCCTGCCTGGAAGCCGGTTGCAGTTAGTCACACGTTGTTTCTGCCACTACTTCTTCCTCTGGGGGAAGAGTCCTCACACTCTTCCCATGCTCCAGTCTGCAGTCCCTCCCATGGGAGACAGTCCTCCATGAACTTCTCCGATATTAGTCTTTCTCATGGGCTGCAGTTCTTTACAAACTGCTCTAGTGTGGGTCCCCCACAGGGTCACAAGTCCTGCCAGCAAACCTGCTCCAGCATGGGCTCCTCTCTCCACAGGGTCACAGATTCTGCCAAAAGCCTGTTCTAGTTCAGGCTTCTCACAAGGTCACAACCTTCTTTGGGCATCCATCTGCTTTGTCATGGGGTCCTCCACAGGCTGCAGGTGGATCTCTAAACCCCTGTGGACCTCCATGGGCTGTAGGGGGACAACCTGTCTCCCTGTGGTCTGCACCACAGGCTTACAGGGTAATCTCTGCTCTGCCACCTGCAGCACCTTCTCCCTCTCCTTCTACTCTGGCTTTGGTGTCTACAAAGCTGCTTCTCTTATGTATTCTCATGTTTTTGTCTTGCTGCAGCTTCCCAGTTGGGTTTTTTACTCGATCTTAACTATGTTATCCTAGAGGTGCTACCACTGTTGCTGATGAGCTCAGCCTTGGACAGCAGTGGTTCCATCATGGAGTTGCTGTAATTGGCTCCATCAGACCTCTGGGAAACTTCTATCACCTTTAAATTTAAATATGTGATACTTGTATGGTATGATTAATTGTTGATTTCCCCCCTCTTGCTTTCTTTATTGTGGGTCAACTGGTGTGATGGGTTTGATAAATCCCAAAAAACTCAGATTAGGATTTATCAAACCCATTACAACTGGTTATGAGCCAAATGGAAAATAGCAAGCAAAACATGAATCAATAGTCCTTTTCAGTTGCAGTTTTACTCTTAGGTCACTTATATTGCATTAAAGCCTTCTTTTATAATGTAAGGGTACAATGATGGAACTTCTATTTAGACAGAAATATTTACTTAAAATGGATAGGAAAATGAAGTGGTTTAAAATTATTATGTTGTAATAAGAGCTATATATATTGTTATGCAAGTGATTTAAAAATTTATACAAACTATTTCAAGTCTAATGTATAAGTAACTTGAAAGTTATTAATGTGCAAAACACAGAAACTTACAGACAGCACTGCCACTAAATAATATGTATGGGCATGAAAATAAATTTATAATATACATAAATAGTTATGGATATCATTATATATTGAAGTGTGGGTATGTGTGTGTTGTACATACACATACAAAATTTTTTTAAGACCTGAGTATCTCATAGTAGACTTTCAGGATGCAGAATATCAAATATTTGTGTTTTTTATTTTTTTATTATTAATTATTTTTACTAATTTGTTAAGACTGAATTCTTATAAGTTCTTGTAACAGGTTAGTTTTACTTTTTAAGTTACAAAGGCTGTGACTATATTTCATTACTCTTTCCATTGTGGATAAAGCAAATGCCACATCTCATTTTGTCAATGTATTTTGCCTTGTGAAATCACAAACACAACAATGAATATGAAGGCATCTGCCTGTTATACTTAATAAGAGTGATCGTATTTGCAAAATGAATATTGAAAGGCTGTAAGAAGAGCACATATGAAATCTCTGACTACAAACATTTTCTATTAATATTTTGGAACACTTGTTAGAGTGTTTTATTATGAATTAGCCCATCTATAAAAGAGAGGATGAAAATGAATGATTTAGACTATTTAGGGATTGCAGGAAGGCACTAGAACACCTGAAGGGCAAGCACAAAGGAATTCCAGCCAGTAAGTCAGCTTCATCATGAACCCAACTTAAATGCCTCTATGCAAATCAACACAGCATGGGGAATATACAAGAGGAGTTGGAGATGTGCACATGCCTGCATGGCTATGGTATTATTGACATTACAGAGACAAGATGGAACGAATTCTATGACTGGAGTGTTGGAATGGAAGAATACAGGCTCTTTAGAAAGGACTGATGCAGCAGATAAAAGGCAGCATTTGCCTTCTCTGTCAATGACCAGTGAAGCTCTGCATGGGAATGGATGGGGAGTTGTAAGAGAGTGAAATGGTTTATGGTTTAAACTTTGTTAAGACCACCAAAGCCCATTCCCCACCCAAATATGCCTCCTGGGTTTCAGGGAAATGGACTGTGAGCTAAGCCTCCTGACAGGGATTTGAAATAAGATAGAAGTGGTACTATGGTCTAATCATCTCGGGTTCAAGGTGAAGTGAACAAGGCTGAGAGGAGGGCACAGTCCACACACTCATTCACACACTCTCCCCCTCCTGTGAGAGACTGGGCTCTCAACGCTGTAGCTCAAACAATCAGCATGGTGCTTTGCTAACAGTGTGCAGAGTGGCCTCTCAGGTGCTGAGGGCCTGCACATCCCACACCTCAGGCTACAAGCTGGGCCTTAAACTAGACAAGAAAAGCGGCAAATCCTTTGAAGTGGGATAGTGTTTCTTTTCCTTAACCAATGATTCAGCTGTGATAACTCACCTCTGGGAAAGCACCCTGACATTCACTCGTGGCCTGCAGGTATTCATCTCTGATGGTGGGCCATTATTAATTATTTTTCTACTTGTGACTTGTGAAACTGCATCTAAAGTACTGTACCTAAGTTTTGCATTCTCTGCTAAAAGGACACTGTCTTACTGAGAGAATTCCATAAAAGAGCCATGAAGATGTCCAGGAGTCTGGAGAACTTCATGTACAGAGGCTGAGGTAATTGGACCTCTTCATCCTGAAGAAAAGGCTAGGAGATTTTATTGGTTTACAACTACCACATGTGAGGATACAGGGAAGACAGAGCAAGACTTTTCTCAGAGGTCAAAATTGTCAGGGAAGAAGTCAGTGGACACAAGTCAGAATACAGGAAAATTTGATATTAAGGCAAAAAAATAAAACAAAACAAACTCTACAAAGGTGGTTAACTATTGGAACATATTGTCTAGAAAAATTGTGATATTCCTGTCCATGGATTCATATTTGTATACTGACAAGACAGTTCCCTTAACTATCTGATCTAGCTGAGTGAGTATGAGACTATGTGGCCTCAAGAATTCTTTTCCCACACAATTTGTCCTGTGATTCTATTATTAAATAAGGAGTCTTTGCTCAATTTTGTTTACTTTTCAAGTGTAATACTTTAAGGTGAATTTGAATTGAATTACCTGTACTTATGTGAAGTCTAAGACAGCAAGCATTTTGACAAGATCTAAAAACATTCTGTATAATTTTCATTAGGATGTCATCTTTTATCAAGCAAATTTGCAATTGAAAAGAATAAAAGTTTGTTTAAATGCAGTGTTTTTCCAAAGTCCGAATTTTTATGCATGTTTAAGAATTTATCAAATATTTTTTCACTAGTGTTGATTTGTTCTTGCTTTATAAAATGGCTTCCTATTTATATTGAATTTTAAAAAGGGGAAAGGTGAAAAACAAACACTATAGTTTGTGACAACAGTAGTCTGTCATCTGGAAAACCTTGCCTTGACATGGTAAGGCAGAGAAGCATAGTTTAAGAAAGAAATTTAATCTACCAGATATTGAATTTTTACAATATATTCAGAAAGACATCAAATTATTCAATGGAATATAAAGTTCCTTATGAAAAACCAAGGACCATTTAAGTTTATAGAAGAAAGGCATGAGGGAAACTTAGAAACATAAAATAACTTTTAACAGATGACATTACATTTCCTCATTTGTTGCCGCAGATAGTGATGTATCTAGACAATATATTTGGAAGGTTTGGTAAGCCATTAGACAAATTCATAACCAAAAATTGCGTAAGCCAATACTAAAGAAACCTCTGACTTCTGCAATACACTTGAATGCTTGGAGGTTTCAAAGGGAACAGACTGCTGGAAGTGTCTAAATATTCTCTCCCTAAATAGCTACTCTTTTTCTGCTCTTAAAAAGGTCTAGGCTGGATGCAAAATTTTTGGTTTTTACAAAACATTACATCTACTACGCAGCTTCTTTCCCATCCCTGTTTGTTCCTCAGTGATGTATTATCCCTGCTACACCTAACTGAATCCATAAATATATCTTTTTTTTTTTTTTTTTTTTTTTTTCCCAGTGGGATTAGTGGATGATTAAGCATGATTGCTAGAGTAGACTGATTTTGAAGTAGAAAATCCTATCTGTTGAGATGCTTGGATTGATGGGTTCAATCCAAAATCAATTTTTGTTCAACTTAATACACCGAATCAAAGTGCAGTACTTCTGATTAAGAGTAAACTCACATGCAGAAAAATTGTAAATCAAATTCTTCCTTTTTGGAAGGTGTTGCTGTTATTAATATTTACTGTACCATGAAATAAGACTGTACTTTCTTTCAAACCTTTCTGGCAAACCTTATGATGAAATAGACACTTGTACATGAAAGTTTTTACTCCAGCAAGAGACCTTACAAAACATGTTGCATGCTGTGACTGAAAAAATAAAGTGAAAAATCAAGATTACAGATGGAAAATGTTTACAAAATTATTCAGTTCTTCACACCGCTGCTGCACAATCACGCTTAACATAGAATTTTAATGATTTGGGTTTTTTTTTGCTTTGATTTCAAAGTTGCTTGATAAGGAAGTCTAGCGTTTTTCACATGCTGCTCCACTTGCCAAAAAGACTGCCTGATGCCTAGTTTAAAATTTCAAATATCAGTTTCTTGCTCCAGGTCACAATTCACTTACACGATTTGTAAGTAATTTGTTTTTCTTATACCTAGCATCCTAACTTGCACTAGGATACCATTCTTTCTAAACAAATTTATCTGATCAGTGGTAGAAAGTTTGTTCAGCACACTAATGCAGAAGATACTTTGAGTAGTCATAGAGAAAAAGAGTACACAACTGCTTGCAGCAATCCTTAGAGGACCCAGTGTTTTAGGGAAACAGAAGTCAATGCGTTCACATGATGTTGGCTTTTTTTCAAAGTCTAAATAGTGAAACTCCTGTGGGCAGTCATATCTATGAGATATCAGTGCTGACTCTTCATCCAGGACGAGGGTTGATACAACTCAAAGTCAGAGATGCTGGAGAGGCAGAGGTTATGCAGCTGGGTCCTCAGGACCTTCCACTTAACTGACTCATGCAAATCAGTGTCTGGAAGCAGTGTATGACAGGGAAAATCATTAGGGATCCTTTCCAGGAGTTCCTCCTTACACTTATAGCTAATTCATACACTAGAATTATTTTTTTCTCTGATATTCATGAAATGTTAAATATAGGTTTAGTAACTCTAGTAATTCTTCTTGGTTGTGAGACTATTGTTATGTTTAGATATTTTTATAATAGAGATATTTTGCTACCATTTGATACCACTGAAGGTCTGATTGTTTGCTTCACTTTTTCATGGAACTCATTACAAAATTAGTTAAACTTCAACTATTTGTTACATTATGTTTAACAGTTTAGTCATAGAAGACCTAGCAGAAAAAGGCAAAAATTCTAAACTTGGTAAAATTGAGACCTCTCTTTTAAAAAGGAAAAAAATCAAAAGTATTCAAAAAAAATTTTGACATAAGAAAGTAGAAAAAATAATCTTCCAAGGCCATTCTTATCTTTTTCAATCTGCAGCATAATGGTTAACCCATCCTTCCTCTCTCCTCTCAAGTAACATTTACAGTGCACTATTTAAGTCTGGTACAGGAAAGGGTGCCATTTAATCTTTCTAAGATGTATGAAATAACATATTCAATTTATTTTGTCCTCATGAAACTCATACATTACTATAGGAGGATGGTTACTAGAATTTTGGGTAAGTATCAAGGAAGACATCAAAAAATTAATGTGATAATGCAACAGAATACTACTGATCAGTCCTCCTAGCCTCATACTAAGAGTGTGACAGGGAAAACAATATCAAGGCTAAGAAAAAGAAATGCTTTATTTGAGGACCCAGGGCAGAATCTGGAAAGCAATTTTCTAACTTGCCCTTTCTGCACAGAACATTACCCATATCATCCAGTAGGTTTGGATCCTAAAACTGTGAAAAGCATTGTCTGCCTTTACCTTCAGTATATAGTTTCTTTCTCTCTGTCACTGTTCAATTAAGGAAAAAAACACCAAACAAAACCAAACCCAAAACTATTATTCAGTATTTGGAATTGAGAGATATATAATTAGAGTCACTGACTTTCTCATTATCAGAAAAGAAAGTCTGTAAAATACTAAAAAAAAAAAAAAAAGAAGAAGAATAAGAATAAGAAGAATGGGTATTCCTCCTGAACAAAGACTTGATTTGGTCTCTGTACTGTGTCTGGTTCAGAGTGCACTAATTTTCTTCACAGAAGCTCTTACAGTGTGGTGTTTTAGATTTTTGACCAGAGCAGTGTTGTTAACACAGGAATATTTTGGCTGTTGCTGTGCAGCGCTTGCATAGTATTGAGGCCATCTCTGTTCCTCATTTTGCCCTGCCAATGAGTAGGCTGGAGTGGACTACAAGGTGGGAGCGGACACAGGTGGGACAGCTGACCCCAATGGACCAAAAAAATATCCTGTTTTATATTTATTATAGTCACCAATAAAAGCCTGAGGAGATTTTTTCTAAAGTAGCTGTTGCTCAGAGACCATATGGGCATTGGTGGGAGGTGGAGACCGACTGCCTTTGCGTCATTTGGTGTATTTTAAATTTCCTTTTGTAACTCATTATACTGCCCTTATCATGACCCACGAGTTTTCTCACTTTTGTCTTTCCAATTTCCTACATAAATCAAATTTCAAGATACACATGTATCTCTAATTTTGTTATTAGAATTGTATTATTAATTTTTTTACTAGAAGAGAAAAATGACAGTGCAGTGAAGCTTTAAGTTTCCTCACTTGTAACTGTCATACTATTGCATTAAGTTGCCATACACACTTTAAACTGTAATGCAAATCTTAATATACATGTTGCATGCAAATGAAAGTCTTTGAGATTTATGTGAATAAAAATGCTGCTAAAAAAATTTACACATTAGGTCATTCCTCCAGAGGTCATGCAGTTCTGCAGACGTGTATTCAGTGTGCTCTATTATGCAATACACAACTGTGTATCCTGTAATACAATGACAACTGTACCTTCTATTGATTTATAATGTTCCCTAAAGCACACTAAGATTTAAAATTTTAAACCTAATCTTCATTCTCTGTTAAAAAGTGGACACAAGGATATTAAGAGCAGACAAAACTCTGCAGTTTCTACTTCTGTGATAATTCAGTGTATTATCCCTACACAAAAAAGCTTTTAGTAAGCTTTTCCACTGAAAGACAAATGTATACGAATTTGGTAATTTAAGAAGAGGTAAAAGTGATACAATAGATAAAAATATTTCTTGAAATAGATATATCTTTTAGTTACAGTTTTTATGAATAAAAAGAAGTAAACGGAGAAGGAAGAAGACAATTTGCATGAGATTGAAAACAATTTCTTATACATCAGCACATACTAGCAGGGTAAATAAGCATTCAACCAAGTGCAGGAGAAGGAAAAAAATTAAAGCATTGTATGAAAATAAGAAACAAGAAAAGGCAAATGAGAAGAGCAATATGGCTTGCAAAGTTCATTAAAGTCTCCTACAAGGGTTTGACGTTAAGGCAGGCGGTGATGAAGAAAGAAAGTAAACATGGCTGAGATAGCACATGGAAAATTTCTCACTGTTGTGAAAGGATACAAACTTATTAGGTGTCATAGTTTTACTAAGTTACTTTCTTTTTTATAATTCCAATTTTCTTCCAGTATTCCTGTCTTTATCAGTAGTGCTTCATGCCAGTGGTAAATTAAATTTTCCTGAAATAGAACAAGAAAAAAATTGCTGGCTTTCTCTCTCTCTCTCTCTCTCTCCCCCCTCGCCCCCTCCCAAAAATGTGCTCTCATTTATTAGGTTAAAACTACAGGAAAACAAAATTGATTAATAACTGTTTTGGAATATCAATTCAATCCTTCAACATTAGCAGATGACTTAAAGAAATGACATTTTAGTGGTAGAAAAACAGTATTTATTTCAAAGTGGATAATAAGACATTGAGGTACTGTTAGCAAAAGCAGACACAAAACAGTGATGTCTTTAGAAATGATGTAATAACCCGTTACAAATCTCCCAGATGAGGAAATATCTCTATGACAGACTTTAGCTTGAGTCTATTCATTTCTAAAACTACTGTAATGACAGTAAAAGGATAGAAAGGAATGATCTGTTCTCTCAATATTAAACAGTTATTTGAAAGACCTGTTATAAAACCATCAGAACTGTATTTCACAATTCACCAAGGTTATACTCTTTTAATAAATTATTTAATTCCCAAATTGTGACTAATATTTAATTTGCTGCTTCTTATATTTGGCATCTCTATGTTTTTCTTAATGTAATATATTTCCATTTTTAAGTGCCACTTGCTGATAGAATGTGCCCATTCACATTTAATAAGAAATTAATAATATTTACATTTATGTAATCTCTGGCTCTCTATCTTTTCCTGATATTAAATATGTAAATGATGTTTGTTTTCAGACACCATGTTCCAGAAAACATCTATAAACACCTAAAATTATACTCAATATGTTTGCAAGCATACTTTTTGTAAAGCACTTAAAATGATAGTCAGTCTGTGGCCTTTTTCTAATGTTAGAATGATGTGTCTACCAAACAAAACTTCTCTTTCTGGAAAGTAGGTGATTTGTCTACTACATGTCTAAATACATTCAAATTTCTAATACTGGATCCAAATGTTTTGGAATTATGATCTGCTATGTTGTTTGGCAATCTCTGATTTAAAAATAAAAAAATTAAAAAATCTGAAGTCTATTTATATGAGGAAAATTGAAACACTAGTTATTCTCCTGTCATTTTTTTTTTTTTTTTGGAATATTAACATTATTTATTTTTGACAACATTTTTTAATTTCCTTTGACATTTCCATACACTCATTTATTTCTTCATTCATGCTTTTGTTCTGTCTTTATGTTTTCCTACTCTTCCCTAAAATAACTTTTTTCTTTGACCACTCACTTTCAAACTAATCTTCTGGTTCTGAAATGTACTGAAAAATAATTAACATTTGATCAGTTTTTATTTCCTGTGACTCTATTTGCATTAATAAGGAGTGAAAGTATTACATCAAATTCCTGACATTGTCAGCTAAGAGAATTGGCTTACCAGACATTTAGTGAAGTCTGTAGCTGTTGCTTTATGGGTTTTAATAATCTAATTTTTTTCCTTTACTTAACCTGTTACTAGAAACAATCTTCTTTTTTTTTTTTTTTTTTCCTCCCCAGCTTCTCTGGTAACATGTGGTGTTCTAATTGGATGAGAAATGAAGGATCATATTTGGATCTCATCTTTCAAATTTATAAAAGGCAGACTAGAAAATATATGATGGATGATAGGAATGGCTGTGTCCTTTCTCTATGTCCAACAGATTGCTTTTCAGCAAATTCTAAGAAGTAGATCAACCCCAAAATTTTGCCAATCTCAATACCGTGAATGACATGAACAGCAAGTTATATACAGTTATTTTTATTTTAATATTTATCTTCCTAAACTCTACTTAAAAAACTTATACACTCCTGAGGAAATGTGAACCCAACTTTATGTGGTACTTCAGAAACAATGGTTTGTCTTTTAAATAAACTCATTGAACTTACTTTCTGTAACAAATTAGTTAATATCTAAAATAAAAATATTAAATTGAAGAGCTCTTTATTTAATCCAGTAATGTATCACACTACAGGGGTAGCTCATCCTCTTATCTCTTTATTCTTGTCACATGAATTCTGAAAGCCAGACAGTGTCTCTGAGATGTGACAGAGAAAGAATAGCAACACTGCCCACTGCTTGTGCTGATTTTACAGGGAGCTTCATATTTCACTGATTTTTTTTGCAGAGGTGTTAAGCTGAAATTTTGTGTAATCAAGAAGTTAGGAAATTCATATTAATTATTGTTATTGTTGTTGATATTTTTGTAATTGCTTTTGTTGTTTGGTTTGGGTTTCTTTTCCCTACAGACCTTCTAGAAGCATTGTTTTTACCCAAATTCTAACTGATTTTTTTTGCTTTGGAAACAAATATCTCAAATATTTATTTTTTAAAAGTTATCAAAGTATCATCTGCAGTCACTTCTTTATAAAGGGAGGAGAGAAATATATCTCTGGAACTTAGACTTTAATTATCTGCTGAAGTTTTGCTTTTTTGTTGGGTCCTGAAGTTATGTTTTATTAAGTGATAGCATGATGTGATAGCATATTAAGTGATAGGCTGATCTATGGAGGAGATGATGCAACAAAAACTTATATGGAAAAATCAAAACTATTTCTACTAAGCAATTTCTTACTCTTATATTTGCATTGTTCATAAGGGAATTTTTAAACGCCACAGGCTTTGCATATCAATTACAAGAAGATGTTATATAGACAAGGGTAGTAATTTACTTATTCCTCATAACAATCAAATGATGTTCTATGACACCTATAACCTTCTTGGTAGACCTTGACATCATCCCAAAAGAAGGAGCATACCACTTTGCAGTCCTCATGGCAAAATGAAAATGGATAACCACTTTTATTTCACACGGTTTTTTATTTTTTTCTTTTCACTTTTGTGCCTATATTATTCTGCAGTTGTAAAGCAGTGTTAGGTCCTGTTCTAATGCATCATACCACAAAATAATAAGATAGTCTGACACATTCCAAACCAGCAAGCACAGTCAGAATAAAAACTTATTCTGTGTCTTCTTAGTGTAAATAATAGAGATTCTGTGGTACAGTAATCAAAGTTCTGTTGTAATAGCTGCAAGTCGTCTGGTGTATTTCTGTAAGATGTATAGAGTATGCCTCTGTTTTTTCTTAATCCTTTTTCTCTAGTTCTAATTCATCTTTTAGTGGAACTGACAAAACTGTTCTTACAGTATTGGAAGATGTATTTGGCCGTTGTGGCCTTCTGCCTAGGTTTAAGGGTTTTTTGAACAAAAAATACTGTAGAACAATAATTCTCCTACATTTTTCATTAAATTGTATCGCTTAAGGTCCAGCTTGCCCTAACCAGTAGAAATGGTCATTGAAGTCAAATAGCTAAAAGAGAAATGATGCACTTATTAGCTGTCATTGTCTAGAAATTCTAGACAGGAGGAGAATGAAGAGAAAGAAAGTTACAGAAAGGTCAGTCACTCCTTTTAAAAGAACTTTTTAGTTCGGACCTTCTGTTCTGCTGTTTTGCTCTATATTCAAGAAGAGATGAAGACTCCTGAAAACAAACAAACAAACAAACAAACAAACACCCGAGAGGAAATGTGTAGCTGATATTTGGCTAATTCTTTAGAAGATAAAAAGGAAAGTATCAATCTGCTTCCAAACAAAGGGAAAAAGTGGTTGACCTAAAATGCCAAGAAGTTTTCAACATCCTTTATCCTTTCTGTGTGACCTTAAGCAAGAAAATTTCCCTGTCTGTAAGAAAGGTCTTTGACCATACAATAAAAGAATAATCATAGAGTCATAGTGTTGCCAAATTTTGGGAACTCTCTAAACAGGGACAAGGAGTCAGGTTAAGAAAAGATACATTGTTTGTTCTGCACAGGGTGCAAGTTTTCCACAGATCAAGCACACCAGGGAGTAAAAAGCAAAAGAATTTATATACTGAAGTATACATAAGCCCACCTAGCTAATACATAGTTACCCCTATATAATGCATAGTCATTTAACTTGCACAGCCTTATGTGATACCTGCTACCACGTCTGCATGGGCCTCCTCAGGGATCTCTGGTGGTCTCTGGTAGATGTTTGGAAAGGTGCCCCCTGTTCAGTTTCAAGCAAAGTTCATCTCAATATGCACAGAACACAAGACTGTGTGTCAAATATGATGTGATCTGCAGCTCCAGCACCATGTCTTCTTAAAAAATTGCCAAGGAGGACTTAAAATACAAAAAAAATCCATAAGCATTAAGCAAAATTTGCTTAACACACCTGATAACATCTACTTTCATTGAAAAGAGAGGTAAAAAGTGATAACGATGCCACCAGCTTCCATCTGCAACTGAGATCAAAGGAAGGGACAGAGAATTCTACTTGAAGACATCAATAGGATATACCTAGTTGGAAGGGACCCACAAGGATCATTGAAGTCCAACTCTTGGCCCTTCACAGGACAGCTCCAAGAATCACACTGTGTGCCCGAGAGCACTGTTCAAATGCTTCTTGAACTCTGACAGGTGCCACGACCACTTCCCTGGGGAGCCTGTTCTAGTGTCCAACCACTCTCTGGGTGAAGAACCTTTTCCTAGTATCCAACCTAAACCTACCTTAACAGAGTTTCATCCTATTCCCTCAGGTACTGTCACGGGTCACTAGAGAGGATATCAGTGCCTAACCTTGTACTTCCTTTCATGAGGAAGTTGTAGACTGTGATGGAGTCTCCCCTCAGTCTCCTCTTCTCCAGGCTGACCAGACCAAGTGAACTCCAGATGCTCCTCATACATCTTCCTCTCAAGGTCTTTCATCATTTTCGTAGCTCTTCTTTGGACACTTTCTAATAATTTTATATATTTGTTATACTCAAGTGTCACTCTGACTGTTGTGCAGAGCAGAGTGACAATCCCCTTCCTCGACCAGCTGGCGATGCTGTGCCTGATGCCCCCCCAGGACATGGTTGGCCCTCCTGGCTGCCAGGGCACTGCTGACTCATATTCAACTTGATGTTGACCAGGACCCCCAGGGTCCTTTCCACAGCACTGCTGTCCAGCATCTCATTCCCCAATCTATATGAATATCCAAGTGCAGAATCCGGTACTTTCTCTTGCTGAACTTCATGGAGTTGGTGATTGCCCAGCCCTCTATGTTTCTGAGATCTTTCTGCAGGGTCTCCCTGCCTTCAAGGAGTCAACAACTCTTCCCAGTTTAGTACAGTCAGGAATCTTAAATATTCTTTTCACCCCTGTGTCCAAGTAACTTATGAAGATGCTGAAGAGAACTGGGCCTAAGACAGAGCCTGGCAGAACCCCACTAGTGACCAGTTTCCAGCCAAACACGATAACTCTTTGTGCCTAAGGCATGAGACAATTTCTCACCCATCACATGATGTGTTTATCCAGCTGTGTGCCAGACATTTTGTCCAGCAGGATACTGTCAGAGGCAGTATCAAAAACTTTACTCAAATCCAAAAGGATTAGAGCAACTGTTTTCCCTTGATCAACTAGCTGTGTTATCATAAAAGGAAATTAAGTTGGACAAGCAGGACTTTCTTGTCGTGAAGCCATGATGGCTCTGTTGTCCTTCAGGTGTTTTTCGTTAACTCCAAGAGAAATCTTCAAAATTTTACCAGTCACAGAAGAATCTATAGTGCTTCGATGAAAACACATACTTTTCATATGTTTATTTCATACTTTCACATACATACCAAAAAAGTCTGTTTGGCCACAACTTCAACTGTGGTATTTAGAAATGATTCAGAGCAATTTCAGACCTGTTGACTTGTGGATAGGTCAAATAACAGAAAGGCAGAAAAGAGCAGAGGTGAAATATAGAACTGTCAGGTCTAACTTGAATTCTTGAAAAAATGCTAGAGAAAATGTGAAGATGAACTATTTATAAGCAGCTGACACCAATGAAAATATAATGGTCATTTGATAACATGAATTTCTCAAAAAAGCAAAATGTGTGGAAACCATTGCAATTTCTGTTGACACATGCTTACAAACCTTTGGGATAAGTACAAGGGAGGTTGTATATATCTTGAGTTAATCAGCATTTCTCCTAGGAAACATAGGGAACACTGTCTCAGTGAAAGTACCACTGAACAACATGTAACTCAGTGGAAAAAAGTACCAAAGCATGATAGTGATATAATGTGGAAAAGAACATCACTGGAAGTGTTTTGGGTCCACTAGTGCTCTTCATCAATGTTCCTTATCAGTGACCTGGATGATTGAATTAGGAATATCATGGCTGAATTTGCAGATGGCACTAATCTGGGAAAGAAACAAGCAAAAATTGTAGCATGTTCTGGAAAAGAAAGAAGATTCAGCTGAGCAATGATGCATGTTCTTTGGCAGTCATAAACAAATGCATATAAATTGGAGCAATCAGGTAGCAATTTGCAAAAACATAACTGGAGAGTTCAAGCTGAATTCAGCCATATAGTGGTGGTACTTGTGGAAAAAGAAATCTCCATGCTGAGATATTGTCTAGGAGTTCTGTTTGCATAGGAAGTGATGTAGTTCCCTGCCATGTGTCAGAGTGTACCAGCAGTGTACAGCTAATCTGATCTTGCATGCCGATTTTGACCTCCAGGCTTCATCTCAACCTACCTTGTCACTGCAGGCTGGCTGGTCATCACTGTACTGTGGCAGACCTGATTACCAGAAATGGACTTGTCATGCTTTTCTCATTTGGGTGCTGTGGAATGGTACAGCTTGTCAGTGAGGTTGTGTCCTACCTACCTTGCTGTCATATTACCTATATGAATAACAAAAGTTGATTAAATTTATTAAATTAAACCTATATGTACACAGTACTTTAAAATATGGTATTAAGACATAGACGCTATATACAATGTCAGCATGGGATGTGACTGGAATGTGTGTTGCTAACCAATAGCTATCTCACAAAGCCTATCAATATTTATTGTTCTAAAGGATTTGTGCTTCTGTATGGAGCGGTAGATACTCAGATTTTAATCATGACACATCAAAAAAAGTTGTTATCCATAATGCTAGAGTTCATTGGCTAATGAAAACTATTTTCAGAAAAGTACTGGTGTTCAGCAAGTAGTGACCAAACTGTTAAAGAACAGCTTGTTACTTCTAAAGAACTCAGTTTAATGTGATAATTTATTAATTTGTAAATACATCAGATAACTTACATTTGGGTACACAGAATGATTCCATGATGGACTTCATTCATGCAATGGAAATAACAATGCCCTTTAACTGTCCCGTGTGGAATCATAACTAAAAAGCATGTGTAGGCAAAAATGAATCTCCAGGGTTACTGCAGGGATACTGCAAATGTATCAGTGAAGGGAAATTTATGCGCCTGTGCCAAGAATTTCTGCTCAAGAACAGAGGTGACTAGGACAAATTGGCCAACAGTAATTGCTTTTTAAAAGCTTAGAAGAGGGCCAGAAAGGAGCATGGATTCAGGCTTATAAAGGGCACACTTTTGGTTCTGCAAGGTCTGCCTGTGAGGTCTGTCAGCTGGGGACTATATGAATCAGAATTGATCTCAGAGTAAATCCATCAGTAGCCTAGATGAAATCATCTTTTGTTGCCAGTGTTGGGTGCATCAGCTTGCCATCATTATCACATTAGTTTTTACAGTAAACAAATTAATATGTCTGAGGCAGAACTTCTGTGGTATCAAGGATATTTTAAAATGTATGTGTATTTTTTGATACCAAATTAAGTAAATGGTAAGCAGAGGGTGGACTGACTGCTATTTAAGATTCTTCTCCAGACTCAATTGAGCTCAAATGATGTATAAAAGTTTTTGCTGCAAAAATATTTTTTCAGTTTTCCTATCAGAAAATCATAATATAAATTCAAAGTGAGTTGCAATGATGACTTTTCAACCTCCAACAGAGCTTTCTGAGGAATATCCAATGAAACATTATTTCATCAGAAAATGCTGATATGATGGGTGAAAACTGACTTTTGTACTAGAAGTTTTATTTTTTTCCACTTATATTTTAGTTGATAAAACTTTGTAGTAGGTTTGAAACTGTTAAAATACTTCAGGTCAAACTTAAATGAAAGCAAATTGATATGCAAATCTGTTGAAAGTATTTTGTCTTGGATTATTTATTTATTTCCAAATTGGAATATGCAGGAAAGAAATTGGTGTACAAACACCATAAATACTCTTGATAGCATATTCTTGCAACATGTTTAATATTTTTTTTTTTTATTATGTGTACATAAATACAAGTTTTGACTTGTCCCCAAACTGGACTGAGAAATGAAACAACAAAATTTCTCACAGGATCAGAATATAATTTTTTCAGATTGCTGCACATGTTAAATCAGAATTTCTGCTTGTGGAAATGAGCAGCCTTCAGAGAACACAAAAGCTTTCTTAAAGCTGAATATAGTTTTTCAGTCTTTAATTTTGAAACATAAAGTTTTTAAAACTTTTAGAATGCAATTCTGTTATTCTAATCTAACTGCTGAAGTTTGAATTGTCTTTGCCAAGAATTAATGGGTTTTAATCTCTGAGTTACATAAACCATATATGCAATAAGAATACAGCAGAGAAAATTGCATCTTCCACTGTATCTTCTCTAGTTGTGACAGGTTACTTCAATACAACAGTCACATCTATTTATTAGAGGAGCTGGTCACAATAAAACATTTTCCTGTTGTATTGTCTGAGGTGAATGCATTATTTGTTTTCCCTGCCTTTCATGCTGTTGGGGGCTGACCCTGGCTAGATGGCAGGTACCCATCAAAGCCACTCTATCACTCCCCTCCTCAAATGGACAGGGGAGAGAAAATATAAGGAAAGGCTCATAAACTGAGATAAGGGCTGGGAGAGATCACTTACTGATTACTGTCACAGGCAAAATGGACTGAACTTGTGGAAATTAACTTAATTTATTACTAATCAAAAGCAGAGCAGGACAATGAGAAATAAAACAAAATATTAAAAATACCTCTCTCTCCATCCCTTCCTCCTGAGGAATGGGGGTTACGGTCAGTTCATCACAAGTTGTTTCTGCTGCTGCTCAGGGAAAGGAGTCCTCCACCTGCTCAACCGTGGGACCCCTCCCATGGGAGATAATCCTCCACAAACTTCTCCAGTATGAGTCCATCCCAGGGCTGCAGATCTTCATGAACTGCTCTGACCTGGATCTCTTCCTACAGGGTGCAGTTCTTAAAGAACTGCCTGTTCCAGTGTGGGTTCTCCCACAGGCCCACAGGTCCTACCAGAAAATCTGCTCTAGCATGCGTTTCTCTCTCCATGGGTCTGAGGGTCCCTGCCAGGAGCCTGCTCCAGCATGGGCTTCCCATGGGTTCACAACCTTCATTTGGGCATGCATGTGCTCTCATGTGGAGGAAACGCATGGGCTGCAGATGGATCTCTGAACCCCCATGGACCTCCATGGGCTGCAGAGGGACAATGTGCTTCACCATGGTCTTCACTATGGACTTCAGGGGAATCTCCACTGCAGCTCCTGGAACACATCCTCCCCTTAGTTCTTCACTGACCTTGGAGTCTGCAGAGTTGTTCCTCTCACATATTCTCACTCCTCACTTCTGTGAGCACAATTACATCCATTCAGTAATGTTTTTTCCCTTCTGAAGTGTTATCACGGAGGTGTTACTGCAACCTCTAATGGGCTCAGCTTGGCAAGCAGTGGGGGCTGGCTGGCATTGACTCTTGCAGACATGGAGGAAGCTTCTGGCAGCTTCTCACAGAAGCACCCCTGTAGCTCCTCCGCTGCAGAAACCTGACCACAAAAACTCAACACACTTGCAAAGGTGATGATTTTTTTAAATGCTATTATTAGATGCACATTTACAATTTTTACATTTTTTATAATTTTTGCAAGATGTACAGTTTTTATATATGAAATTCTAGAGGACCCAAGGAAAAGTAGGATTTCATTACCATAAGTGTTGAATGAAAAAAACAATATCAATCAGTCTATTCCAGCAACTAAATTAATAAAAGAGTTTCTATGTAATTATTACCATATCCAGTATAAATAAAGAGAAACTGGCAATCCATTAGTGTGTAAGAATCTTAAAAATAACAAAAATATTGTCCAGGTTTTAAACGAATTTATTAAATTCTGGCATTTCTTTTTTTCAGTCTGTTTAAGCTTTTCTCAGATGTAATTTTAACAGGAACCATAAAACTGTTTCCCCAGAAGCAGCATTTGTTCAATAAGAATGAATGAATGCACATCAAATCCTCCTGGCTCTGACAATAACCCTTAATGTGAGGTTTCAGTTAATAGCTTCAGATGCACCTGCCATCCAGAATATAAGGAGCCATGTGGTGAAATTGCCATAAATCACTGTGTGACTGGACTTTGTCAGAATGGATCACAATGCAGTGATCTCCCTGGAGAGTTTGTGTCACAGTCTGAACAGTAGAAATCACTTTTGTCATGAGTCGTTTGGCTGTGTCAGAAAGAAATGTCTCAAGAATGTAAATGCAACAGTTCTAAAAAAAAAAATTTAAAACTTCTGATGCTAAATTTCCATTATCTAAATTTATGAAGTAAATGAGTATGTGTAACAGAAAAATAAACACTTGCTAATTTCTTTTTTATAGGAAATAGTGTATTATTTAGTTCTGCAGCTGAATGTGTTCTGATGGGAAACTTATTCAAAACCAGATGTTTAATATCAAAATTGAGCCCTGAACCCACCACTCTTTGTTCTTCAGCTTAGTATAGCAACTTCAGATAGAATTAATTCAAAACACAGAAATAAAAACATACATAAAGAACTTTATTTCAAGTCTATAAAGTTATTATGAATATTTGTTTTTATTTTGTAAAAAAGAAATATGCATTGACTTTTCTATAGTCATTACCTCTACTTAGATGACAGTCACATACATATATCTGTGTATGGCTTTTACCGTCATTGATCAGTGTTTCCATTTTGTTTCTTTATCATAATTTTTATATGAATTTTATGTAGTCCTTGAGTAAGTAGATGTTAACAGCTATGTGCAAAGGCAAAAACGAGAGAGACTTAAATTTTTAATAGCAATCAACAGGGAGGAAAACTTCAGCTGTGTGAGAATGTTGCACAGCTGGTGTTTGGAATGAAATTGAAACATAGCTTGGAGACACCTTACTGCATCTTCTGATTTGGAAACCAAAATGACTGCATTTGCAGTGCAGTTTTAATATGCATTGTCTTGTATTCATGCCTCAAATTTTGAAGTGCAGCATGTTCCAGCAATCTAGTCTGATGGTCAGAAGTTGCTGTCTTATCTCTTGTAACAAGATGTTCAAAAATTTAAAAAATCTTGCAGATCAGGAGCTCTTCAATCGTACCCTAAGGACACGGTTAACATTTCCTTTAATTTGAAAACTAGGTACAAGAAGGACTGAACTTTTAAAATTTCATTTATTACTCTGAATCTGCATGTAATAAATGCTATTAAAACCAGGTTGTGTTTAGTTTTTAAAGCTATCACATTATACTGTAGGAATACAGTTTGTTTGAACATCTTTGACCAAAAACTCTTCCTTGTTCTCCTTTTGATCTAAAGCACTGATGAACACAAAGTCAAATATAGGGCAACTTAATGGCATGCTAGAATCTGTGCTGGCAATGCCTATGCTACTGAAGCATGACATTACTTTACAAATATTTTTTTTTTTAAATTAAATGTGAAGTTCAGATCTTCAGCCAGCTTGGTGTTTAAGTTTCTAAAACATTGCAACTAACTATACTTAGCTCACTGTACCAAATCTCTGGTTTAAGTCTTTAGAGGCTTTTCAAGCTGCAGTTTTAAATTATAATAAACTGGCCCACTTTATCTTGATATTTATTTGACTAAAAATATTTAGAAAATTTTTAAGTACTTAGTTAATAGGAGACCAGAAAGCTATACTTCTTATACTTTAACTCACTAAGTTTTTATGACCAAAGTTACAAAGAAAAATGTATCAAATTTGAAGATTCACAGTTATATTCAGCACTTGGATACCAGGTCCACATGCATGGATTGATTTTTCAATTGTTTTATATCAATTAATTAAATATTTTTAACCGGTTTTAATTTTTTTTTCAGTGAAACAAAGAGTATTTCCTTGCAATCTTTTATTCTGTATGTTCAAAAATAAAGGTGTTGTTATCAATTAGAATTATTATTTTCTTGCTGGATGATGGCTTTAGAAACTATATTGTAGCCAATATACCCAAAGTGTAAAATGTTAGGTTAATGTTTTCTCTTTGAAATTTATTTTTTAAATGTTGCGCATATGTACCCCTCAATAGGAAACAAAGATGCTTAGTTTTCACAAGGTTAGGGTTCTTATTAACTATAAGTTAACGAGTTCAAAAAATCAATACTAATATGCTGGCAAACATGCCTGTTCTTCTAACACCTGCTTTATAATGGAATATATTGGGACAATTTATTTTTTTATTGGTTTAGAAGCATAGAATATTTTCTTAGTGTGGTAACAGAAACAGCACACTAAAAATGAGAAGGTATTTATCAACAGCCTACTTACTGATAAATCAATAAAAATAGGAATTTAGCGTAAAAACACTTGAATAATTCGACATTCTGTTGAATTTTCTTGAAGACCCATTGTATGTTGAATGGTTTTTGTTATTATGGCAGTACAGCTTTACCATTGGCTTTATCACTATGGTTTTGTTCCATTTAGAATTGCTTTGTATATGAAACTGAAACCTACAAGGAAACTGGAATGTTTTACCCTATACTATACAAGATGTTGAAGCATAAGAACAGAAAAGTACACAGTAAATTGGTCTATCTCTTGTCTGTTTTTCCAGACTAAATGTAATAATAAAGTTCCTTTGTTTGTTACTCTTTTGCATCAGGTTTCACTGGTCAGTTATGTGAAGCAGATGTTGCCGCCTGCCTATCACAGCCATGTGGAGCCTCCAGCATCTGTAAAGACACACTGGATGGGTATCTTTGTTTCTGTGCACCGGGCTTTATAGGTAGGTTCAAAGTGGTGTTGTTTAACATGTTTAAGTCGGTACTAAAACAGAGAAAATAAGGTTCAAAAGTAGCAATTGATATAATTTAGCAGTGTGCCTAGGATTCAAGCAGAAATAACTTTTATTTCCTGACACACAAAAGTACTTGCCTCTGTAAGTGTATTCAGTTGTAAAAAATACTGACTACGAGGGACTTTTTACACTCCAATAATTCTTTATACTATTTTAGACATGGTGTCTATCTTACACTGATGTGATTTGAACTCCCAGCCATATGCAAGTTGGCCTTAATTTATCTGCTTTGTGCTCTCTGTAATAATACTTCTGAAGTAACAAGGACCTCAACTGCCAAATATACATCCAAGATCCTGGACAGTTTTAACTGCTAATGCTTAAATATACCCCACATGTCATTGCCATTAGTCTGATTAGATTAAAATGAGTCTGGTTATGTCAGCATACTGCCATGGTAAATCCAGATTACAGTGTAAAAAAAGAAATCTTTCTAGATACAGATACACATATTTTTGATCAGCTGTATGATGAAATAATCAAGGGCAGTAGGAATTCCCAAGTGTCAGATCAGCCCTGCAACCCAGATCCATCCTGTCTAACACCAGGGACTTTGACAGGGCACCTAAAACAGGAGTAAGATGACCTACAATCTCTGTCGATAGTCAAGGAGGACACAGACAACCAGAGAAATTCAGATCTAGAGCAGACTCCATAGCTCTTAACTTGTTGCTCTGCATCCTAGAGTAAGCATCCATTTAGGTTAAATAATCTGTAATTTAATAGCTGTAGTATTTGTGTCTTTAATGTAATGAAAGCAGTCAGAAGGTTTCTAGCTGTCTTTTAGGCATAAGTAATAATAAATGTGATGCCATTATCAGCTATTTGGATAATTCACATACAAAATGCAAATACTTTCTGAGTTTTGTTCTACTTAAAGACCAGAAAAAAATATTCAATATATCATTCACAATGAGAAATCAGCATCTATATTTTTTCCTTCATATATTTACAAATACATGTCAATATCTTTCTAATTATTTATTTTAAAAAATTATGAAAATATATGTCCATAATGAAAATTTTTCCCAATATTTCCCATAGAGATCTTCATAATGAACCCATAAATTAATAAAGCCATGAAAAAGTAGCATTATAGAAAAGATTGATATTTTAATATTTGGTTTTAGATAGAACACATACTTTTGTGATGTTTTAGGAAAACGTAAGACTTTATTTCCCTTAAAATATGAAAATATTCAAATTCATGAGTACATCTATAAATGAATTTATAAAATTCTCACCAGATCTTTGTTGAACACTATGTTCTATATATACATTTCACTTTTGCCTTTAATTGTCCAAAGACAATTTATAGCATTGATAAAAGTTCTTTAACCTCATTTATTTCTCTTTGTTGTTGCTGCCTGGTGACTTCACCAGTGGCGTGTTCCTACTGAAATGAAAGCTTCACTTGTTTCCAGGTCATAACTGCGAGATTGAAGTGGATGAGTGTCTTAGTGACCCTTGTCACAATGGAGCTACTTGTGTTGATCATCTGAATGCCTTCAGTTGCATCTGTCAGGATGGATTTGAAGGTATAAAAAAATCCATAGACCTATGATTTACTCTGTACATCTAGTTTGAGTTTCATACTACTCTTTTTTAACATATCAGATGAGACACATGTATACTTATATGGGTGTCATCTGAAGTTATTAATATGACGGTTAGGGAAAGAGCATTTTGCCTAAATTATCTTTTTTCTGGAACTAGGCATTTTCTGCTGTCTGGTGGCTTGGCTGTTGAAAATGGGTCTGTGGAGTTCAGTGAAATTTTGTAAATAGGAATTACTATTTTCTGTGAGCTTTTTAAACTTTTCGGTTTTAATATAATAGAATTGAGAGGAAAAAAAACACTTTGTGGTAACGGTTTTGTTCTTGGCATATTTGTACAGTTTATATGAAAAATTTAATCACTTTGATAAGTGGATGTAGTAATATCTGCAGCTATTCTTTGCTTTCATCTCAGATCAGGAATTTAAAGTGTATCCATTTTCTTTTTAGAGCACCATTTTTTAAACACTATGGATTTTTAATCATTGAAATACAAATCAATCCATAATTCAAATGTCACAGTGTAAAATATTACATTTCTACTGCTGGTTATATTGAGAACAATCATTGCTTGCTTATTTTTTTCTTAAAAAGTCTTTTAACTTCCCACATTTTTCAATTGATGTAATTTTTCATTTATTCTTCAAAGGATAAAAAATTAAGTTCACTAAGAAACACTAACAATAAAATATTTTTAGACCTGAGTAGTTATATGAGTTTTTTAGTTGTAGTCTTGATGGGAATAAATTGTCTTCTTGTCTATATAAGAATTCCTTTAAAATTTTCTGGGAGTACATCTATTGCCTTATCATGAACACAAGAAATATTTCCTCTCATGTCACTGCAGTGAAGTATATTATATTCAATGTAATCTGTTTCTGTTCTATATTCATATAATAGGAAATTTGTCTGCTTTAAGCCTTAGGAATCTATTTGATCACTGTAGTTTTAATATTTTGAAAAAAATCAGTGAACAACTTAAACATTTAGAAGATGAAGGTCTGTCATAGATGCCTGAATTTGAATATAAAAAGGATGTAAAATACATTCTAGTATGTGAGCTACAATTAGTTAAAATACATGTTCATCTTTAACTAAATGTGCTATGGAGTTACTTCTCTCCCCTTTGCCTGATTGTACATTTATAGGTACAACTTGTGAAGCAAATATAAATGAATGTCACTCTTCCCCATGTCTTCATAATTCATCATGTGCAGACCTGATTGGTGGCTATGAATGCATCTGTCTACCTGGTTTTACTGGTGAGTTGTTTTCATAGTAAACCTTGTTTTCCACAGTGACGTAATCCACAAAGCATCCAGTAAGACATTATAGATTAATTTGCTTGTGTTTTATTCTCATTTCTCTTTATCTGCTCTGGTCTAATGTTTCGTTTGCATTCCAACAAATTGGAACAGACTGGATCTGTAGACTCCATAGCACAAAATAAATGAGGCCACATTTTAAAAGACCTTCAAAGCTACACACACATAGAAGATTAGTAACCATTTAGCAACTCAGAAAAAAAGTTGTTATGTATTTGTGGTGATACGACCTAAGTGGATGCTGATATTAGTGGTGTGGCTTTTTATCTGGCTGGTGTACGTGAGCGTCTCTTCACAAGTTGCTTGAGATTTCTGTGGTGCAAATGAATTAGAAAGTGGCACCTGATTGTATTAGTAAGCATTCGAATCTTTCATCTTTTCAAAGGTGCAAGATGTGAAACAGATATAGATGAGTGTGCTTCATTTCCCTGCAAGAATGGAGCCACCTGCATTGACCAACCTGGTAATTATTTCTGCCAATGTGTGGCTCCGTTTAAAGGTAATGAACACCAAGGGAGAAGGGAAAAGCAAACATAATTAACTTTATCAAGCAATTCTGTCAATTGTCTGATCTCATGTCACTCTTCCTACAGCATTATTAGTCCTTCATTTTCTCAAGCAAAGTTTTTAAAATATGCCTACAAAACATGCCTTAGACTGCAACTAAGGTGAAGAAACACTGTTTACACATCTACTAGGTGTGTTTATTTATTAATCAAAATTGGAAATTTAAAATTTGTTTATTAACAGAATATGATTGCTTACAAAATGAGAGCTGCATGTCCATTAAGCTGCCATCACAAAGATTGGCTTCTTTTCTACAGTTTTCTCTCTAATTTTATTAGTCATAGCATTCTCTAAATTATTTTTCCATTATTAGAAAACAATTTATAGCTCTCTTGGAATCAGAAATTGTGTGTGATTATTTCTCTTGATGCTTTTAAAGGAAATACATTTAAATTGCAAAGTTTATTGTGACCTTTTTCATATAAATTTTGGGTTTAAATTTTAAACAGTCACTGCTAAAATAATTTAAAATAACAAAGTTTGTGGTGCTCTTGGGCAAATCTAGTTCCAGTGATAATCCCAAAGAAAAGCACCTATTGATTTACAAATTAAACACACTTTTCCTCCAACGGTTCAATATACTGATACATACTTAGGATTCCAGAACAATCATTAAAAGACAATTTTCTTGGTATGTTGAGATAGCAGGACTTTTCCCTTTTAGGGAAGATGCTTGAATCAAATTAATCATTTGTGAGCTCATGAACAAACACTCATGTGTGTTCTTATTATTTTAATTTATGGTCAAAATTTAGCTAGTCATTTTTATTAGTCTAATTTATATTCTACTGAATAAAATCTAGTACAATAACAAGAAAATGACTATTGCAGGATCAGAATTGCCTCTGCACAGGAAGATGTGAAATAATTTTCAGTACATGGTTAGAAATACTAGTCTCTCAAGTTCTTGTTGCAAAAGGAGTCAGATTTCCAGAAGACTTTGGTATTCATTTAGATATTTAAGTAAGTAATTAAAAATTCAGAAAGCCAACATTTCTGTAGCTATCCTTTAAGAAGCTAGTAGTGTCTCATACTCTCAATGGAAAAGTTAAGCCCTGCTGGCAAGATTCATAAAATGTAACAGATCCTCTGAATCCATAATAGGAGGAAGTCGTCAATAAACTGCTGTGCCTCTTAGACACTCACAAGTCTATGGGGCCTGATGGGATTCACTCGAAGGTACTGAGAAGCTGGAGGAAGAGCTCACCAAGCCACTTGTCTTCACTTATCAGTTCTGATGAAACAAGAAGGTCCCAGATGGCTGGAGGTTTCCCAATGTAATGACCATATACAAGGAGAGACGGGAGGAGGATTGAGGGAACTATAGGCCTGTCAGCCTGACCTCAGTGCCTAGCAAGGTCATGGAACAGATTTTCTTGAGTGCCATCACATGACACATACAGAGCAAACAAGAGATCAGGCCCAGTCAGAAGGGTTTAGGAAAGGCAAGTCCTGTTTGACCAACCTGATCTCCTTTTATGACTGGGTGACCCATCTAGTCAATGAGGGCAAGGGTGTGGATGTGTCTACCTGGACTTAAATAAAGCCTTCATGCTGTCCATGGTATTCTCCTGGAGAAGTTGAGAGCCCATGACTTGCATAGGTGCACTCTTCACTGGGTTAAAAACTGGCTGGATGGGTGGGCCCAGAGAGTAGTGGTGAAGGTTGCTGCATCCAGCTGGTGGCCGGTCACTAGTGGGGTTCCCCAGGACTCAGTGTTAGGGGGGGGTCAGTCCTGTTTAAGATCTTTTTTGATGATTTAGATGAAGGGATCAAGTGCACCCTTAGTCATTTTGCAAACACTAGGTTGGGTGGACCTCTTGATCAGCTGGAGGGTGGGAAAGCTCTGCAAATGATCTGGACAGACTGGATTGATGGGCTGAGGTCAGTGGTATGAGGTTCAATAAGGCAAAGTACCAGGTCCTGCACTTTGATCACAACAACCCAAGGCAGTGCTACAGGCTGAGGGAAGAGTGGCTGGCAAGCTGCCTTACAGAAATGGAACTGGAGCTGCTGATCAACAGCAGCTGAACATGAGCCAGCAGCATTCTCAGCTGGCTGAGAAGATCAATGGCATCCTGGCTTGTATGACACAGTGTAGTCAGCAGGACCAGGGAAGTGATTGTTCCCCTGTACTCGGCACTGGTGAGGCACCACCTTGAGTCCTGTGTCCAGTTCTGGGCCTCAGTTCAAGAAAGACTTTTTAGTGCTGGGCCTTGTCCAGAGAAGGGCAACAGAGCTGGTGAAATGTATGGAGAGTAAGTCATATGAGGAGCACTCTGAGGGAGCTGGGGTTGTTTAGCTTGGAAAGGAGGCTTAAGGGTGACCTTATTGCTCTCTACAACTACCTGAAAGAAGATTGTAGCCAGGGCTGGGCTTGGTCTCTTCTCTCAGGCAACTAGTGACAGAACAAGAGGCAATGATCTCAAGCTGTGCCAGGGGAGGTTCAGGCTGGACATCAGGAAGAATTTCTTCACTGAAATGGTGGTTAAGCATTGGAGTGGGCTATCCAGGGAAGTAGTGGAGTCACCATCCCTGGAGGTGTTCAAGAAGTGACTGCACTTGGCACTTAGTGCTATGGTTTAGTTGTCAAGGTGGTGATTGTTCAAAGATTGGACTCGTGATCTTGGAGGTCTTTTCCAATCTGAATGATTCTGTGACTGTATTCTATTCTATAATGATATTTTTGGTACAGGATGTTTACTTCTTTATAGCTCTACTCAACACCTTTCAAGATCAAATTCTTATACTGATGTTACCTAGATTTATGTTAGTATAAACAAAAGCAGATTTAGTGTCATATGAAAATTCCACCTCAGTCTAACACCATCTGTTTATTTAGTATTAAACTATTGTAAATGCAGTCTTTAACAGATTCACAATAAGTCAACATAATAGGCAAACTATGTTTTCTAATCGTGTGGGTATATTCAGGTTACTGTAATAAATAGCTTTGTGAGCACTAATTACAGATTACAGAATTACTTTGTTAAGGAAGTACATATGTGATGTTAAAGGTAGAAGTTATGTAGGAACACCTGTTTCATTGTTGAGTATTTTCACAGATTTTGTTGCTTGTGATATTCTTAGTGGAAAACTGTAAATGATATATTATGAATGCTGTAATTTACTTGAAAAGCCTTTGAAAGCTGTGTTGCCATAATATATTGCAATGATTTTATTTTCCCATCACAAAATGTGACTTGAGGGGCATGCTTTACTACTAGGAACATATATTAAGAACATTTACCAGTTGATCAGGAAGTGTAGAGCAGACCTTCATTATGTAGAATGTAAAAATAAGAAATTCAGAGCACAATTTGGACATTCAGGTGCATTCATACAAAAGGTAGCCTGTCAGATTAAGCTAGAAATTGATTCTATATATAGAAACTGGTTTGCATATATTTATATTTATTTTCTTGTGCATTATTTTGACAATGAGGCTATTGATGATTATGATCAGAAAGTTTTGATTTTTCCATTCTGCTTTTTCTTCCTCTTGATTTCCTCTTGTTTTTAAAAAGGAAAAAATATTTTTGCTTTCTTTGCATTTCAAGTCTATTGAGAGCAAGTATAGTTATTATCTGTTTTTATATGCTGCAAACTTTTTGATATCCTGAACGTGTACTTTTGTATTTTAACAAACGCCTACGTTAATCCTATATAAATCTGAAAAGTCACCAGAAATTTAAAGTACTACTCTGAACTCATAGTTTCTTTTCTTTTTCTTGGGAGGTGTGGTGGGTTTGTTTTGTTGTTTGTTTTAAAGAATGGATTTGTCTAATTTGACAAAATGTTGTACTAATTCCACTGGCTTCCATAGAATACTGGAAAACATCCAAGGCTTTTAAGAAAAATGATGTGTGGTATAATTTTCCTCAAATGTCCATGGTCCAGGCAAATTTACTCTACAAGCCTGATACGTGAATGAGAATTCACTTCTCTTGTGGGCAGAAAATTTTTTTAGAAAACCCAATTTCCATGGTGAAGTTAATGCTGGGAGAGCACTGGAGAAGTACATCTTCTGATGTTGCTGGTGTAACCATAACAGTGACAAATTTACTGCATTCCTCTCCATCAGCGTTACCCTGAGAGACAATTTCCCCACAGTTGGTGTAGATCACTAGTCTTTCCATACATTCTAGTATTTCACTGGAATTTTTGCACCAAAATTGCTACCTTTGTCTTTTCCCAAATGTTCAAAGGCACAGTTTGAGTGTACTAGCAGTCCATCTATGCATAATTCAAACACAAAATAACATCCTTGTCAACTTCTAATAATGTTCTAATAACTAAATATGATAACTGAAGTATTTTCATTCTATTTCTGCCAAGGTCTTTGTCCTGTGGAGGAGAAAATTGATTTTCTGTTTTCCAAAATCATTGAGTTTTACAGGTAGTACCAATAAGATATTAAAAATGAACTTCAAAATTCACATACTTCACATACTTTTACACCATAACTCTTTGAACCTTGTTTTGGTGAAGCTCAAATGTGATTAATGAAAGAAAATCTATACCTAATTATGTTATTAACCTGGTTTAAAGATGAGATTCATGTGTAAAGGATACAGAAATCCTAAAGGTTACTGAATCTCACTGAGCCTGTGCTGTGACTAAGGTTAAATGGAAAAAGAGAATAGCATCCGGATTTGTATAATATGCTTTTGCCATTTGTAATAGTTGTCTATGCTGGAAGTACTGTTTGTGTTTGTGAACATGTTCTAATTAATCAAACATGACCGTCCACTTATAAAAGCCCAGTTCTGTTTCTGTCTACTTTCACTAGTGTTCTGTCAGTAACTAGTATCATACAATTCATTATTACACCTCAGACTTAAAAGTTGAAATGCTATTTGCCATGCTAACACTTATATATACTGCAGTGTAATGTTCTTTACATACGGGATTTAACCTCAGTACATTTTTGGTATAGTTGTTTCTGCTTGGTTGTAATATACTACTCCCTACAAATATGTTACTCTTTTTATAAATTTCTCCCTCTTCTGCCTTTTTTCTTTCATAACTGAGGTACAACAATGACAGTCACGTATATCAGACATCTTTTATCAGTGGATATTCTGAAGTTAAGTTGTTCAGAAACAGAGAAGGAATCAGCTGTTGCATTCCCTACCATCAAAGCAACTATTGGAACCGGGGGAAGGAAGGAAGATAAACTTGATTTCGGTGCAGGACAAATCAAGATTTTATATTATTAATATTATGAGCTTGATTCCATTACAGTATCTTAGCTGGGGATTTATTATAATAAGTTTTCTATTATGATATTGATTCTACAATTGTGGCCTTTCTATAATGGAATCACAGTTATTAAGTATTGATATTAAGTGCTTCAGAGGAGAGCAGAATGCGTGAGAAAAATATGGTGAGGCTGTATCTCATTTAGAGGTCCTAACAGTTTTGTGGAAGCCATGGAAAGTTCCCATGGCTCTGTCAGGAAATACTGTCTTGTTCCATTAAAAATTATTACAATATTCAAGAGCACTGCAATTTGTAAATGTTATAGTTTTAGCTATATTTATATCCATGTTGTTCCTATTGTATGTTTTGTTGTTTTGTAAGAATGAGACATATTCATATATTCTTCTAACAGTCAGTTTTATGGTAATAAATGCAACCTTACTGTTCACAGCTTTGAAGTGCCAACATTTTACGTATCACACAGCCACATAAATGAAGTTAGTCACAACTATTAGACATCAGTCCTTGCTGAGAGTGTAGCAGAGTGAGTTTGTACCTGTGTCACTCATTGCTGTTTAGCATTCTTTGTGTGCAAAAGGTGAATAATCCCACTACAATTCCTAGACCAGCTCATTTCTACAGAAGATAAAATAGGATGTAGAAGGCTGCTTTATTCTTTGTTATTATTGATAGCTAAGAACAGATCTTGCACTCACATCAGAACTGCACATTTTCCTCATTTTCTACACTGATATTTAAGGCAAAGATGAAACTAACTAACAAAATTTCTGTGACTCATGGACTGAGTTCTGCTACTCCCAAAGAAAGCTCAGGAAGAAAGAAAGCATTAAAATGCCCATTTCAGTTAGAGACTGTATATTTGATATGTAATAGTCCTATAAGGTTAACATATTTTGGGGTATTTTTCCTTAAAAAAAAGGAAAAAAATAAGGAAAAAATCCAAGCTGCTTAATAACTTGTTTTTAATAAATGGAGCAAATACTTTTATCCTTTGATCCAAATTATTACATGACTTGTTTAAAGAAATGCACTGTGTGCATTTGGTCTAGATGTTGCTAGTAGGTATGACCTTTTAAATCAAATATATGCAATTGCAGAGTAAAATTGAAATTCAGTTCTGAGGAAATGTCTACTTATTTGTGGCAGCCTTAATGACACATCTCCAAATGTGTTCCAATTAAGATTAAAGCAAAATGGTAATTGACCATTAAGCATGTTGCAAAAGAAAGTAAACTAGTAAGAAAGGCAACTCAGCAGAAAAAAAAAAGCTTAACTCTGTCAAAAAACAAGAGCGATAATGGAATTTTCAGCACAGGACACTATTATGGGAACAGCTAATTACAAAACAGATAATAAGTAAGAAATGTAAGTGCTCATGAAGGCAAAAAACTGGAGTAGAGATAATAGAGCAATTACTTTTCCAGTGCCTCATAGTCCAAACCTCAGTCTTTCCTGTGCAAAGACTCATACAAAAAGGCAGGTTTACAAGACCTGTGGCTCTTTCTAGTGTATCTCTGTGTTAGACCGTGAAACACTATATCCTGTTCAAGATCAGGTTTTATCTGGTTTTTCTACTCTCTTGACAATGAACAGCAAAATAAAAATTTTATTTAGGGGAAAAATGAAACCAGTGCATTGATAAATGGGGGACACTCTGCATCACATAAGAGTTTTTTGAGGGGAGAGAAGCAGAGTGGCCATTTCTGTGGTATGTTACCTAGAAAACACACATTTCCTTGGAGCAATAAAGAAGGATATGCAATGCCTAAATGGGAATCAGCATGAGATGGGACTTGCTGTTGGCTCATATAAAATGTGACTGCAGGACTTTGGAAGTTTTCTCTGGTATTTCTGTTGGGTTTTGTATAGTTTCTAAAATTTGCCATCTAGTTGCATACACTTAGCTGTTTCTGTCTCCAAAATGAAACAATTCAGAGAGCAAACCTTTTTCCTAGCTGTTTCCAACGTCAATTTAGACACTCTTGGGTGTCTTACATATTCACAAGGGCCTGCAAGATATGAAAAGACCTGTAGGAGACCCATGGCCTTCCAGAACAGCACTGGGAACACAAAGGCATCTCTAAAAGCCCGGTTGGCTTAGCTCTGTCCACACAAATTCAGTGAGGTATGTGCTGAAGTTTTAACTCTACTTTCAGTTTGCTCCTTGGGACGCATCTTGATCCTAGAAAAAATTTCTAAGCCTTTACAGCCATGATTACTCTGGCAATACTGCACATGTAAATCCAGTCATCTACTGCTGATAAGGGGTTTGAATTCCATCCATCATTCTGTAAGAATAGTGTACAAGATCCTCTGTTACAGAGTGCGAACCACAACTTTTTGGAGACTTAAAATGGTTATATTTCCCAGTCTGCTTTACATATGAGGGCATTGCTTTTGCTCAAAGGAAATTTTTCCAAATGGCAGAGGAGTTTGTTTGGCTACTGAAACAAATGTTTGTAGCTTTATTTTTTAACAGTTTGACTATTTATGGTGTAGGGTCATCTGCCAATACAAAAATAAACCTAATCGATTATAACCTTGGTATCAGCTCCTATAAATAATATCTGTCTAATCACTCAAATTTTAAGAAATGAAAACAGGATCTCAAAACACAGAAAAGTTTGGTCACTGGAACTAAATGTAGCAGTTACTAAAACTCAAGATGACACACACAGGACTTAGGCCATAAGGAGACCTTGAGTTTGATACAGGTTTTCTGTAAATTTTCCACACATACTATTAATTTCAATTGAATGCTGATATAGATAAGATAAAGAATGAAAAGCATTCCCATCTGTTTCAGTAGGAATACATTTGCATTGATTTTTTTTCCCTTAGTATAAGTCTTCTTTTGTTTTCTCAGAAAGAATGAAGCATGTTTTTATGTTGAAATGTGAAATTCACGCATGTGGATACTGACATACCTGCATTGTTTAGTCATTATAAACTTGAATATCTTGAGGAAAAAATGTACTTTAATATATTCAACTTCTGTTCTTGTCTATTTTTACAGAAATTTATACAGGTATGGAGCAATAATATATGCATCTCTCTGTGATTTTCATTTTAAAGTTTGTGATGTGGGTCTTTCTCATGCTCTGTTTCACTACTGTTGCATGCTTTGCATTACCATATACAATTAACAAAATGTTTTTTACTTGAAAAGTGCTAAGTATTGCTTTTCAAACATCCTTCTTTTAAAAGACAAACAAACATGATATTCAAATAGTATGAATTTCACAGAAAAGTATCTCTTCACTGATTATATACAGAATCACAAAGCAATTCCTTTCATGGGAAGCAGAATTTGCATTTCAAGGAAAAGAATGTATTTTCCATAAATTTTAAGTATAAGAAAACACTTGCTATGTTTTTAAATGGTTCTGATAATACTCAGCTTAATTTCAAGTAATATCAATATATGCATGCTTCAGTTATTTTCTTTTTCTCCCTATTCACTTTCAGGGTGCTTCTGTTTTTTTTTTTATTTACACTTTCTAACATTTAATCATCTCAGTTGTGGAGGTATTTTCTTTTGTTATGCCACAAAGCAGATCAAAAAAACAGCTAGTTTATAAAATAATGACAAACTTAGAGGTACATCTAAACTTTTCAAAGTTCAAAACTCTTAATTGAGACGGTTTATATTCAGCATTAAGACTTCTAATATTTAGAGTTGCAATGAACTCAAAGTCTGTGAAAGCCTTAGTGAAAAGGAGTGAGAATTACTGAGCTGTATAAAGTTGATGAAAACAAAAACATGTATTTCTCTGAAGTGATCAAATAATTTTTTTAATTTAAATTGTTGTATCCACTAGTTTCAAAAGAAGAACCTTGGGATAAACAGCCAGTTGCATATAGATTTGGGGCAGGGATTTTTTTTGGGGGGGTTGTGGGGAAGTAGTATCATTATGTAGCCTTATGGTGCCTTTATACACTGGATTATCCCCAATATCTAAACACATTTTTAGTTTTATTGTACGGTATTTAGTTTACTGAATTTATCTTGAAAAACAGCAGTGATACACTTTAATTTTAGAAGGGCTTTTTAGCTCTGTTGTTAAAAAGTAAGTTAAAAACCACTGAAACAATGCTGTTGCACAGAATCACAGAATATTCTGAGTTAAAAGGAGGCCACAAGGATCATTGAGTCCAACTCTTAAGTGACTAGCTCATTTGGGGATCAGACCCGCATCATTGGCATTATGAGCATCATAGTCTAACCAACTGAGCTAATTCTAGGGTTTGATTATGGAGAGAAATAAAACATAGAAAATGTCTAAGCAAATATTGTGAAAGATTCACTTCGGTCATTGTCTTTTAATTCATATATGGAATTATTTTTGTGTCATTTGGAAAAAATGTTCTCTGTGTTCTGAACCTGTGTATATAAGCTAAACAATGAAAGTTTAATGAAAAAAAAATCTGAGTACACATGGACTTTTGAAAATTTTTGTATATTCTTGCATGTCATATAAAATGAGCCCACTGTAGATTTTCTCTCTATTCTTTTCTACCTGACACACTTTAAGCTGCTGTAATTTTCTCATTTCATTGAAGAAAATGTCATTAACTTAATTCATATAATATACACTGGTTCATAATAATGGTAAATAGACTAGCAAGACTACTGAAATTCAATGACACCAGTGTCATAAAGTTACTGGAGCTGTGTCCCAGTAATATAAACCAAAATGAATAAATATAGCTCCTAGCTAGTGTCTCAAGTTCAGATATGAAGGTCAGATGAGTCTTAGTTTCTGTCAGAGCAGACAGTAGAACTGGGACTGTGACTCTCCATAACCTCACATCTACCTCCTGTGGCCCCAGTCTGGGGCAGAAGTGCTGATGCTGCTATCTGCTTGGTTCTTCCTCTCTTGTCCCAGCACCTCCCATGAACCATTTGACAATGATGACATTTGTTCTGTCCTGAGAGTTTTTTGTCCTCATGAGTGCATATTTAACACCATTAACAGCCTACTTGTTGTAATTTAAATTGCCATCCAAATGACAGACTTGTTGTTCTGGTACTAGCCATAGATATTTTATTTCCACTATATTGCCAGCACAGTTTGGAAAGAGATATATTTTGTCATTGATGCAGTCCATAGTTTTAAAGCAAAATGCTGAATTTGAAAACTGTTGTCAAAACTAATTCCTTCAAATCTTAGTAGTAAATGTTTTATTTATTAAATTATTTTCCTAAAGAATAACAACTTTGAAGAGATGCCACTTCTTATTATAGGAGAATTCAGTATTGCACATCAAAATATTTCATGTACACATTTATGCTGAGCAAATAAAACAAACAAATGTCAATAGTTTCACATGAAAGAATGAAAATTTATCTCAGGCAATTTATTTCCTATGTCATTTTTATAAACTAGGCTTTTGACTTTTAGTAATAGCCTTAACAGTAGAGTCTTTTTCAACAAAATAAAATCTGGTTTTGGTGTTCATTTATGATATTTAGAGATTCTACTCTAGAAGTATTATAGGCAAACACAGTAGAAAAGAGAACTCATTAGTATCAGCAGGATGTCTTTTCTGTATATGTAATATGCTTCTCATTCTTAAAAAAAAAAAAAGGATTTTCCAAATAAATAATTCATTATTTGATGTATACTATGCTAATACAGAAGCATACTGTATGCTGTGAGTGCATGCTAAGAGTATATATTTATATATAGAGAAAGAAGTATAATAGTTAATCCAATATATTGTGCAACTGAAAAGAAAATTGTCCTTCAAATGGTGGTTTAATTTAATCATTCGTTCATATACTTTTGGGGCTTTTTCAGGTTTATTCTGATAGAGAGACCTTTAATTGTCTAATAAAAACAGTCTATTATTGTAATCAATTAAATATAGCCAAGCATTAAACAAGAAAAAATGTTAAATCTGTCTAATGGAAATAAGCACAGTTGGAAAGATGTGCTGAACTTATTAATTCATTAATTAATTTCTGTACTTGATTATTTGACATTTGATCTGTTGGGCATACTCTCTCTTTTGTTTGTCAGTTAACTATATTTAGTGGTCATTATTTTTTTACACTGTGATTGCAAATTTAAAAATTCTGATATGTCAGTGAGAGAAGAGAATTTATAAATTGTTTTCCTGGCACAACATTCCTTCTGTCAAGAATCACAGACTTATTATTTCAGAAGCTTACCAGATCAAGTGAGAACTTTTCTATGTTCAGTAAAAACTAGATGTATTGAAATCAACTACAGTTAAACCTTTCTATAAAAATATTTGTACAGAAATTCTCTAACAAGATAAAATGCAGAAGACATGAATTTTGTTTTCTAATTAAGTTCCTTTCATAAAGAAATTTTCAACCTATAGCCTGTCCACTGCTTGATTTATCCAAATAGCTTTAATCATACAATTATAGCTTTGTAAAAAAGTGCTAATATGAGAGAAACAGCAGCAAGTGCCCTCTTTTTGCTAATGTGTAACCACAACTCCCTACTACTGTCTAACTTTAATCTTTGTGTGGAAATGATTTTTTAAAAAAAATTCTACTTTAAATCATCCAATTTTCTTTTCTTGTTTTCTTGCTCCTTGTATTGGTTGGTAATAATAATCAATTACTTAATAGTGAATGTTTTTCAGAAATGCATTAAAATAATATAAAGAGTTGTGGTTTTCTGAGTGTGGGAATGGTCTTTTAAATTATTAATTCTCAACACCAACAGTTAAATATTAATTGATTCAGGGAAAGGGACTGAGTGGGATGGAGACAGTCTTACTATTTTATTATCTTTTTTTTATCAATCTTCCAGTTAGAATAAGATTGAAACCTTTCCCATTTCTGTCAGTAGCACAAAAATGATTTTTCATGCAATGTTATGCATGAAAACTGGGTAGGAAGAAAAATACATTGAATATCTAATTAAAGAGTGGTAAATACTATTTGAAAGGTGGCACTGAAATAAGCATCATATTACTAGCAATTAGCATTATACCACATGTTTTATCCTCATTTGGTAAACAGAATTGTTAACCCAGGTCATCAACTTTATGGCTGTATTTTAGTCTACCATTCTTTATAAATGTCAAGATAATGCAAATTTTGGTGGGGGTTTAGGTTTGAGGGGTTTTTGCTGTTGCTTTTTGTTGTTGTTGTTGTTTTGCTTTGTACTGTTTCACTTTATTACAGCTAGAATGAAATGAGTAATTTGCTTTCCCTAATTCCATAAAAAAGGAGAAAAAGTATTTTTTGTCAGGAAAAAAATTTGGTGTAATTTCAAATCAATACAAACTTCATTGCTATTCATACCTTCTGGGGAGCTGCCTTGAGCAGGAATCATGTTCCTGCTCACAGAATACAATGGAAGAAAGGTGTGTGAGGTCCTTGCCAGTCAGACATGCATCCTCGTTTAGTTGCCATGCTGCAAGGAAAGACCTTGTAAGTACAAACAGGCTACACAGCATCAGTGATAACAAAATGAAAGATAAAGAGGTTTTATTTAGAGACCCCAAAAGCATTAAAGCCTGATACCCACAGGAACAACATCAGAGTAAAAGGTCAGGTCAGGTAGAGGATACACTCAGGCATGTGGAGTCAGAGACTCCAGCAGTGAAGGCTGGAAAACGATTCTTTCTGACTACTTGGCTGAGAGGTTCATTTATGGAGTAAGTATATTGGGCTGTGGCAACAGGTGTGGAAGAGTCCATTTTATCTGGAAGGACATGTAAACTGAATCTGACGCACACATCTTCATCAGTACCACTAAAATAAAGAATGGTTGACAATATGTGACTCACTTCTGTTAGGGAGATTGGTACCCACACGTTGACCAGACCATCTCTGAGGAGGTTTATTTGCATGTCAGAGATCTGGATTCAGGACTTGGGAAAGATATTGCCAGAGCTTGGCCGATGTCCAGATTACTACCTTTTGCTCCTTGTCCATGAAGGCAACAATTACACTGCCAACAGAGACCCAGAGCATATCAAAAGTGACCAATGGACTGTGGCTGCAGGGGCAAAGGCTGTGGAAGCCTCGTCAGAGTTTTCCCCAGTATTGCAGGGTAGGAATAGAAGCATTCAGGGAGTTAATATCTGATTAGTGTTACAGCCAAGACTTCATCAATGCACGGCTCAAGTTGATCAGGCAGAATGGAAAAGGAGCCATTTAAAGAAATACTGTGGTGGGTGTCTGCTACACACAGCTTGATCCAGAAAAGTTTATGAAGTCATCTTTAGGAAACTGGAAAAATACTTAGGAACAGAGGTGCTAATTCTCATTGGGATATTACATGCTGACTTTTGCTGGAAAGACAACATGGAAAGACAAAAATAATTGAGGAGACTTTTTGGCTGTGTTGACAATATTTTTGAAAAAATTTTGGGGTGAGACAGCTAGGGGACATATCTATGTGTATTCTATGCTCATGAATAAGCAAGAGGAGCTTTAGGATATAAAGGTGAAAAACAGCTTTGTCAATAATGACAGTGAGATCATGGAGTTCATAGTCTTAAGAGAAATGAGAAAATCAAGTAGCAAGATGACTCTGGACTTCAGTGACCTGGTTTTCATTTGCTCAGAGATCTGTTTGGCAAGCTTTCATTAGAGATTACACTGAATGGAAAGCAGATGTATTTTCAGCCCACTGATTTATCTAGCAGGAAAATTTCCTCAAAGCACAGTTCTTTCAAGTGTGCAGGAACTCAAGCAGGTGTGGCAGAAGAAGAGACAAATGGGGCACTCCTGACTGAATGTAAGGAGAAAGGGAAGTGCACAGAAGGTAGATGCAGTGGTAAAGCAACTCTCCAGGTAAAGAATATCAGATACCGAGATACTGGATCATCTGACCATTCTGTTCAGGATTGTGAGCCATGTGTTAAGCTTATTTGCGTATGTGTGTGAACTCCACTTTAGGAATCAGCAGGGTTTTCACTCATGTCAAGCTGTTGTGATATAAATATGAAAACTTCAGGACAAAACCTCAATGTGTCATATGGCTCTTTTTGCTATGCAATTTCATGAATTTCAGACCTGAGAGTGTTTGCTGTCTTTGGCAGGGTAATCCCTCATCAGAGAGATCACTGGTGCATAAAGACAGGGAACAAGTTGTGTCATTTTTTCTTTCTTTAGTCAGCATCATTACTGGGGTCAAGGGGTTGGTTGTTTTTGTTTTTTTTTTTTTAATTTTTTTAACCTCAATTGTGTTCCTACTCCTTGTTCTTGTCATTAAAAGCCTTAAGAATTCGGCCCTTAGATGACTGTTTTACAGTAAGCTCACCTAAGATCCTGCAGACATATTGTACAATGTTTATTTCATTATTATGAAGAAGGTTTCTCAGGAACTGGGGCCTGTGAGGGGTCTGCACTGAAGGGCAAAAGTGTGAGGAGGAAGAATGGTCAGAGGGGAGCTGTTATGGACTGACTGCAACATGCATTCTCCATCCACCTGTGCAGAGGCCCTGGAGTACAGCAAACCCTGGAAAGCTCCTCCAGAAAGCACAGCATGGAGACAGCCCAACTTCAGCAGTCATGGGAAAGCAGTTGGGCTTCGAAGAGACTCAGAGAAGCTTGTGCAGTTTTTTTGCAGCCCTGAAAACCACTGAGCTCTGTCTGAAATTAAGTCTGAAAGAACAGACTTGTCTTCAGCAGTACTGAGTGCAAAGGAAAGCAGCTTTACAAACCCAAAGCCATTTGATGTCTGTTGTCTCTGCTCTCCTCATTTCCAGTTTCAGTACTTGAAAGCATGAATCAGTCTTGTTTATGTTCTAACAAACTAAGACTCATTTTATAGGGTCTTTTAATATCTTTTGAGCTATTTATTGCAAATTAAAGACTTAGCTGAGGGCATCTGTGACCCAAGATCCACATCACCCACACCAAAATCCAACATCACACAGTTGCTTGGATTGCCCACATAAACATACATAATCTGCTATACACGAGAGTACAGTAGAGGAAAGAGTACAGTGGGACTGTGTGAGACTTTCTATTTCATGGAATTTTTGTAAATTATGGAAGCAGTCAATCATTAGTAAATAAATACATAATTTCAGTGAAATAATTAGTGTTCAGTCACAGATTCCAAACAAAACAATTACAGCAGGTTACATACATTTAATCGATGTTCAGTATTATGGGTTAATGTATGAACAGTTCATGTGGTAGTTGCGACAACAGATTATCAGGAGTAAATAACAGGAATCTTCAATTGAAATTAATTAATTTTTTGAGCCATTTTAGAGCACAAAGGTAAACAGAAAAAACATAAGATATACCCATCTGTCTCTAACTATGAGACAGCTATTAAGGTTTTTAAATGCATTGCCATTATATAAACAAAACAGATAAAATAGTTGTGATTTTGTTCGGTTTTTTTTTAATTTTACAAAACAAATAAATGTTTCTTCATGAAAATATACATACATGTACCTCTGAGACCCTCCAACTCGATTTGAACCAGGGTAATAAAGAAAATACAACTCCTAGTAGGCAGCAGCTGCAGGAATATATTCATTAGTTAAACACTGACAGCTTTGCCGTTTTTCCTTCTCAGGTTTGAACTGTGAGTTTAGGCCTTGTGAGGCCAGCAATCCCTGTGAGAATGGAGCTGTGTGCATAGAAGAAATGAATTTGGATGTTTTTCCCCTTGGATTCCACTGCCAGTGTGTGAAGGGCTTTGCAGGTCCGCGTTGTGAGATCAATGTCAATGAGTGCAGTTCTAACCCTTGCCTTCACGGATACTGCTATGACAGTGAGTTCAGCCTGGTTACTTTCTTTAACGTAGAGTAGTGTTTCTGTTGAAGTGTCTGTAGCTGCTGAGCTGCTCTGGGGAGAAGAGTGGATAATTTACTGCATTTTAACTTGTCTGAAGCTCCACAGCCTGTACCAGAAGGATTATTTTTTCCAAAATGCCTCAGTTCCTGGCACAGGGGCTTGTGTGTTCAGGGGTCAGAATTGTAGTTAATGAGAAATTTTAATGAGATTTGTGCTGTCTCCTTTGATACTTAAATTAGCCAAACACATCTTACAGTGTGCATTTGATGAGAGAATATTAAGGTGCTGAAAAGGAGCTCATGGAGCAGTCAGAAAGTATATGTCATAATTCTAAGAAGTCCAAAAAATCCATTTAATTTCAAATTGATGCAAAATGGAGTATATGTTTACTATAAAGCATCTTCTATCACATAACTGTGTAACTTCCTCTTTCATTGAACGATAAAGGTTTTAGAAGTGATTTGATTACACTACTATATTCTGTCTGGATCGGCAGGCTAAGTTTAGTAGCAATCACTAGCTACAGAGTACTTACTTGAAAGAGTTATGGGGTGATTACCACCTATCAGACAATTTTTAAGCTTGTTAAAAAAAAAAAGGTAGAAGTAGTAATTTTCAAGGAATCTTAAAATGCTGGCTGGAAAGCAGAAAGACATCTGGAGGTCATCTAGTCAACCCTGCATGAATCTGGACTACCAACAGTGCTAGAACAGCATTTTTTTTAGCAAGATTCGCACAAGATGTAATCATCTTACTGGTTTCCCATGAGATCTTAAAGAACTGACCACAAATTACTAAATATATCTATGCCTAAAATTCTCCTAATTAAAATAAAAATAATTCAATTAAACATTTTAAGAAGTCTGCCTTTCCATACATGGGAGTCAGGCAAGTGACTTCATCTTTTATCTAATAAAGACTATTGCCTAAAAAGTTTACGGATGTTTTCTATGTACTTTATATTGTTTTAAAGATATTTTTGAAGTGGAATTTAGATGAGATTCATTAAAGTTCGTCATGCTGAAAAAACGCTAAATTTTTTGGGAACAACTTGTCTTTGTGGTGCCTCTGGCTTGAGTTTTATCTTGTGGACATTTGAGTTCCTCTACCCTATGTGCACTGACTGCAGAAAGCTGGAATCCTACGGAAGCTTTTAGCAGATGAATTATGTTTCTGTGCTGAACTACTTAAAGCATTTAGTGAATACAATAGCAGATGTGTGTACAGACACAATGATAGAATAGATTCTATGATAAATCTCAGAAATAATGAAGAATCCAGGGATTCTTTGAGGTTAGAATAAAGGCAGACCTGCAAGAAGTGCAATTATTGCTGTCATGAGCTCCTTATATGGATATAGCATTCTAAAGATTCCTCTCCATTTGAATCATTAATGATGAAAAAGAGACAGGATTCTTATCATTACCTTGTTAAAAAATGCATAATGGAAAAATTCAACTCAGGCAAGTTTTCCTTTAATATAGTGGTACAATATGAGGCATCCCTTACAAACACACACACATACACAAAATAAATTAAAAACAACTAGCAAATTAAGCAGTGTTCAACTGCCACATCTCGTTTAGGCATAATATCAAAGACAATTTTATGATGGAAAATTACTCATTAATTTATAACATACAATCACTTTTTCAGAAGCTAGTAATGAGTCATTGGTTTACAATTCTTACATCAAAATACTTCAGTAATTTAAGTAAAGTGCAGTATTTGGATCTGCTTTCATATTTAAAAAGGAGTTTTTATATGCCACATTTAATTTATTTCAATTTTTTAACGTGTCCACACCTCTTAGGTAAAGCCAGTTCATATCTTTTCCAGAAAGCAACATAACTGTAACTTACTAATTTTACTACATTCAGTTGTTATGCTAAATGACTCTTTGTACTAAAGTACTGTCTCTTTTGCAGTTGTCGATGGTTTCTATTGTTTGTGCAACCCAGGATATGCAGGACTGAAATGCGACCAAGACATTGATGACTGCACAGTCAATGCTTGTGAACACAACTCTACATGTGTTGATCTACATCTGGTTAGTAGAGAATATTTTTCATTAAAATTATTATATCTTCCTTCTGAAATCTAAAGCAATACTTTTGGGAGTTCTAAACCTCCACTTATCAAGGACTTTATAATCATGCTTTCCAGCCACTGCTTTTATTCTTGTTTGTAATTATATAGGCAGTGGGAAAGAGGAATGCTTTATCATGTAAAAGCAGCTATTGAGTCAATGTGGGTATCCAGGGATTTCAAAAGGAGTGGAAAATTTTCAACTAGGCAGGTTTATGGCCTCATTATAAGTGACAGGAATACTCATTTACACCAACGGCATTGGCTTCAAAGGGCTTAAACAGTATCTTATCCCCCAAAAAGGCTTTACTTAAGTACTTCAGCATTTATTTTCAAAATTCTCCAGCTATATGAAATATGAAATGCATTAAAAATAAGTTCTTTCACCTAAGAAATAAAAGCATTTTATTAACTGATTCGTCTATGAGAGGAAAGAAGACATTCACATTGTATAAACTTCGGCACCAGAGGTGGCCCATGTTCTGTGCCACTCCTTCCAGGAATCTGTCAGGAACCAATTTGATTTCAATGTGCTCAACAGAGACACGAAAACTATATGGCATAAATATTTCCCTTAAGAAATATTCAGAATGTCAGGGAAATTGTGTGTGGTTTAAAAAAAAAAAAAAAAAAAGTGGAAGAAAGACCATTTTTTCTCTGTTATTCTAGCTTCTCCCAGCATGTTTGTGAGAATATTAAACTGATAAATGTAGAATTCAGATTAAGGTGCCTAAATGCAGGTGTCTATATATGGTATAAGCTAAGCACCTAAGCAGCAACCAAAGATGCTAGAATCCTTGCTGGTTCCAGCACAACCCACAATTCAACTGCCCATCTTTTAGACCTCCACTTTGGGTGAACTGAACAGCCCTGGAGGTACCACTGATTGCTGCATTATTACTGAAGGTGTCTGCAATTACAGCTGAATTCCACCCCAGAAGCCCTGAAGTGTGTGAGGGGTGTGTGGGCTTCTGCGGTTTTGTTTGTTTGGGGTTATTTTTTGCCTTGTTTGTTTCTTTGTTTGATGTTTATATGTTTCAAGAACTAGTAAACACCTTGGACAAAATCAAATGTTTTATATGGAGATTGCAGAGCTTGTGATACTTTTGTTGTTGTCTTTGGATGTTATTGTAATGCACATTTTTCTACCAGTAGACTGCAATTAATATTTCAAGCTCTTATGCTGGATACATACTGCCATCTTAAAATCAGGTTAGAGAGAATTCCAGAAATAAATTTTATGCTTCTAAGGCATGTGCTGCTCCATTCCCCATGAGATTCTGTTGTTTGTGTCAACATTGCAGGTATTATTCCTAACTGACAAGTCTACTACCCAACCATGTCCCTTGAATGACACATGTACATGCTTTTAAAATACTTCCAGGGATGGTCACTCAACCACTTCCCTAGGCAGCCTCTTCCAGTGCTTGCCCACCCTTTTGGAGAAGATATTTTTCCTAATATGCAACCTAAACCTTCCTTGATGGGAGATCAGGATACGTGAAATACACAGATGAATGACACAACTCCACCAGATTTTCTACTGCACATGAGAATTTCAATCACCCAAGAGTTATTATGTACCAGTGAGTTATTATATTCCAGCACAAGTCACTGTCAGTTATATTAGACCCTCTAGTGGCTCAGGAATAATTAATCAGCTACCCTTATGCTAATAAATCTCCATTCTCAGTTCACCTCAAACAACTCTGATGCATTTTTCTAGGTCAGAGAGAGAGAATTAGCACTGTCATAATGACACTTGCAATATAGATTCTTCCTCTTTGGTGTTGGTAATGTTGTATAGTATAGAGCCTTAAAATTAGATAACCATGTTATCATAACAATGCATCAGAAAGAACAGGCACAAAAAATGACACTCATGATGGGTTGATCCCAGGTGCCAGCTAACTGCCACCGAGGCACTTACTCTCTCTATCCACACTATAGGATGGTGAAGAGAATAGGAAGAGAAAAGGAAGAAAATTTGTGGTTGAGATACTGTAATAAACAACAGAAAGGGGGGGAAGAAAGAAGGAAAGGCTAAAACAAATCGAGTGACTTAAAGGCAATCACTCACCACCTTCCACATGTACACTGATGCCCAGGCAGTTTTCAAATAATGGCAACCTTCCCCAAATCCACCTCACCTCCATTCTCATTACTGAGCATGGTGTTACATTTCATGGAATATCTCTTTGGTCAGTTTGGATTAGCTCTCCTCTTTGCATTTTGTCCTAACTTCTTGTGCATCTCAAGCCTACTCACTAAAGAGGCAGAGTGGGGGAAACAAAAGGTCCTGTTCAGCAATGACTGAAATGTTTCTGTTTTATCAACATTCTTTTGGTCACAAATCCAAAATGTAACACCATATGGGGTGCTATGAAGAAAATTAACTCCGTATCAGACCAACCGACAGACCTACTAAAGAAGAAAATTCCATGAAAGGAGGTTAGTTAAACTTCATAGTGGGAAATCATAAAAGCTGGATTTGTGATGCAGCTCTTGATGTTTTCAAAGGTCTGGTTTGTAAAATCTCTCTGCAGAATATTATGTAAGATGTCTATATTGGCCAGTCCCACCAGAGTTATGGTCCTCTTCATTCTAATACAACCAAAGCTTCTAACACTATACTGTAAGGGGTTAGTCTTTCTTTCTTGGTAGCTTAGTCAGAGTTTTAAGGTTTCTCTATGATAAAGGTTCTCAATACCATAAAATTCCCACTCAAAAAAGTATTCCTAATGTTAATGTAAGACATAGTAAGCAGCATCAGGAAAGATAAAAACACAAATTGTTTGGCTTAGCTAACTATAGAGAGAAGTAGGCCCATGGCCCTTGTACTCTCAAGATTCGAACAACAGAGTGCTCCAAGGCTGTATCCCAAAATGTAAGGGCAAATGTTTATAACTGAGTACTCAAAAAATACCACATCTGAGTTCCTCAGATAAACTTTGAAACATCTGTTGTTTATTCAGTTCCCAAATTTGTTCGTATAGTTAGGTGTCTGGGCATTACATTAGCCAGATGCAGTATTAAGAAAATAGAGCATCATGTAGTGACAAGCAGACATAGAATTAACAGATGATTTTTTAAAAAACAGAAAATTCATCTTACAAACATACCAACCTAAACAATATGCAACAAACTATAAAGTGTTTCTTTTTAGAAGTGTTATGGAAGAAATAATTTTACCTACTGTAACTAAAAATAAGTAACCACTTGGGGTAGATACTTCCTTCATTAGGTCCCCTGGGCCAGCAAAAAGCAAAAGTTGCTAATACTTTTAGTACTGTTAGCACAGATGCTTATCCTATATATTCTTAGCCATCAGTCAGCTCAACAGAATTGTCATTTTTTTTTGTAGCCTGACTACAAAAGACTTAAGATACTGAAAATGGAGATTGAAGGTTAGTCTGACATGAGTTGCACTTCATGAATTAATTTTTAATTTTTTGTTAATTATGGAAACTTTCTGATTAAGATCTAAGTGATTTGATTTTCAGTGTAGAAAGAAACATTTGGCTAGTCATATGTAAGACAATGAAAACTCTAGTTTTACCTGCATAAAGAAGTATTTCAATTGTTCAATCAAACAGGTAGATGAAAATAATAGAATGATAGAAGTATGAGAATAGTTGAAAGACTGTAGTGTTGATACTGAAAAAGAAAGATGTGCAGTCCTCTCAGGAAAACTGCAGTAACTGGGGAAAAGAAAAGGGGTGAAGCTTCCTGTATTCACTGTATAAATAATGAATAAAAATAGAATAAAACTCAAAGATATGAACAGTAAAATATTTTACTAAAAAAAAGCTAGTAAAGCAAAAAGAGTATTATTATCCTCTGGCTGTGCTTATGGTAAGGCAGCTTTGCCCAGAGCAATCTTCAAATTGTTCTTTAAAAACTTAAAATTATTCATTCAAAAAGGTGTTGTCCATAACAATTTTTTTATGAGATCAAATTGCGCCTGTAGACTATATTACAGAAAACATTATTTTGGGGTATTTGTGTTTAAAAAAAAGAATAAAAAAAAAGAAGTTGTAGTAGCTTCATAATAGCACTGACTTCAGTTTTTGCTTATGCTGTTCTATATGTCAAAATATAATGCAAATCCTGTCACTTTAGTGTATGTGGATATCCATGCAGAAAATTGCCATAGATGTTTCCTTCAGAGCTTTGTTTCTGGAAGCTATTATTTCTCTGCACTTACCACATAGTGAAATAAAAAATATAAACTATAGGTAAAATTGGTTGTATAACATTGCTTTTATTGCAATCTTGTGTCCTCCTTGTGGTTAACTCTCTATCACTACTTAATTTAAAACATAATGAGCTCTCCAATACAGTAACAGACAATACTGTCAATTTGAACCTAAAGAAGAAATATTTTCTTGTCTGGTTTCTGGTTTTATATTGGCAGAAAAAAGGGGATTCATAACAAGGTGAATTTCAGTAGTTCAGGTTTTTTAGGAACTTATATTTTGGGTTGTAGGGAAGGTGTACATGAGAGCTGACAGACAGAAGGTCTATTCCATGGATCTTATTTCAAGAATGCAATCCACAAGTAGGTTAGCTCATTGAATGAATTGTGAAAAGAGGATTAATTAGAAGGAACTGTGACATTGAGAACTAAAGTACTAAGTAGTAGATAACTGTTAACAGTTTATGTTACCAAAAAGAAATTAGTCTTTGGACTAACCTAAAATTACTTCCTAAATTGGTAATCCTCACTTAATTTCCATGTAAAACAGAATCTTCTGTACTTTCTGCTAAACAGAGAAAAGAAAAAGAATGATCTCCCAAACTATAATTTATTTTAAAACATCCAGAGACACTTGAGAGTTGAAGTTACTGAGCTTCAGGTGGATCTTCCTCCTAGCTGATGATAGCAGGCGATCTGACACTTGAAATGAGATAAAAGGATTGATAGACCTGTATTAATGAAAAGTTCCAGGTATCTATGGAAGTGGAAATTCTCTAAGCTCTATAAAACAAACAAGGTCTGTCACTGAAGTTGATCTGAAATGGTATCTCAGTTTACCTAAAGGTCAGACGACATACCAAGAATGGCATACAGTGCACATAACAAAGGATAAACTCTTAATGGTTCCCAGGACACATAAATTCAAGTTGACTTCTGTGTGACTTAAACTTATGCACTGACTTCATTGAGAGAATTCATGTGATGAAATTATGAATGTGATGTTGGACAAGTGAGTTTCAGATTGCCAATTACACATCCCAGAAATGAACTATACAGCAGCTGGAGTTCCACTAAAAAACTAGCAACTGCAACAGTACTTCTGCAAAGTATTACTGCTAATAGCCCTGAAGATTTGACTTGCATCCTTGAAATATTTTATGTTCCATTTATATGTAGCTTAAAAACTAAACAGTATTTTCATAGTCCTTCAATAACAGGTTTTTTTAAGATCTATTGAAATACCTCTCTCCTCTATCTTGTACTATAGAGATAGCAGATATAGCAGTACAGAGAACAGTCATTACTGGGTGTACTCCTTTATGTTCTAATACGTCCAGTTGAATCAAAAACATTGGAATGCACAAAATTAACTATTGATTGATTGACTTAGGATAATGTCTTTAATATTGATCTACAGTATTATACATTGTTTGGATTATGATGTCTTATGCCTTACTTATCTAACTGAAAGTTGAATTTGGCAAACAAGTATCATATTTCCAATTATTTGGTTTATTTATGACATTATTTTTAAATGTTTTAGTTTAATTTTCTGAAAGAAGTTCATGTGACATTCAATGTGAAAATTTGTAGCTTCAATTATGTCAATAAATACCACAGGAGTGAAAGCCTTCTATTGTCATTTTCATAAACTGAATTTGAAATACTCTACAGAACTGAATAAAACCATGGCAAAGTGGAGGAAATGGAGATTAAGAGGCAGTTAAAGATTGGCTTTCCAATAAGACTTGTGAACAGATGGCAAATCAATGTGGTAAAGATACAGGAAGGTGGTCCCAGATGGCATGCTGTAAGTTCTACCCTCAGTGAGGAGACTGGACAGAGAAATCAGTGACAGGAGGGAGAGAAGTGAAGAACTTAACAAGAAAAGGAAGAAGCTGGAGAGCTGTGGGCTATTTGTGGAAAGCATAACCCTAAATTTTATTTACATGTTATCTGGAGACTGACATTATGTTTGAGGTGGGATAGGAAGAGTTTGTAGCTTTGAAAGCATTAAAAGGCTCGCAGTGGTATTATGGAGACTCATAAGGAAGAGAATTCTATGAAAGAATATTTAGATGCAGAGAAGTAGATACAGTAAATTGTATGTATTTAGCAGATTTATAGAGCAGGAGGTCACGGAAAGGTAAGGATCCACAAGGAAGTTATTTCAATATCAGTTAAATGGTGAATTTATAGGTCATCAGTTGCTCTTCAAAAACTGCCCACATATATGTCCTTAGCACACAGCACACAAGAATTAAAATTAAATTTAGTTTTCAGTAAAAGGATGACAATCTAATCCATGTACTGTGGGATAAGTCTGAGCATGAGGACAATTACTGAAAAGGAGCTCTCAGACTGTAATTTCAGAACCCATTTTTTATTGCAATAATTCATTCTCTCTAAAGTAAAGCCAGATGATTCTGGGTATGAATTTTTAAGGCTCATCTACACACTGTTCTAACAAAAACATTTCTCATTCACTCATTACATATTTTTTGTGACATTTGCCATCAAAGAAGCTATGATTCTCGCAAATATTTACTTTTTAATTTACAGCACAACAGAAAGAAAGAAAGAAAGAAAGACAGAAAGAAA
>JAWWEU010000111.1:89449579-89460753 GCA_035583155.1 Acropternis orthonyx
AAGAAAGAAAGAAAGAAAGAAAGAAAGAAAGAAAGAAAGAAAGAAAGAAAGAAAGAAAGAAAGAAAGAAAGAAAGGTCCAGAATAGTATCCAGAGATTATTTTCTTCATAAGTAAAATATTAAAGGAGAAAAAAATCTAGGGTCTGAAATACCTCTTCTCCCAGGTTTGCTTATCTCTTTTTCTGTTTCCCACAAAATATCTCCATTTATGCAAATGAACTCCATCTGTTTTCACTTTTTATGAAATAAGAGCTCTTACCCAAGGATACTAAGTTTTCATTGCATGCAAATTACCTAGGTTATCAACTCTTCAAGAATATCACAAAGGGAAAGTCATCTGACTCTTAACTTTAGAGGCACTGCTGAGTGCTGTTATAATAACTTGATAATCAAACATCAAACAAAATCAAGCATTTTGAAAATCCTTCCCTGGCAATATAATTAGTTGATCCTTTACTATCAGTTGTGCTAATTGCTATACTGTGTTCAGCAGGGAGTTTGCTATTTGAGCACCCTGAAAGCAGCTGACTATTCTCTCAAGAACCCTGTTAGATTTATCAATACCTTGGTACCCTCTCCTACTCATCTAATGAGATTTTGATTGTAATCTTTTCTTGACTTTTTCAAAAATCATAGTGTTTAGGCATGGTATTGCCCATTTTCAGTGCAAGATTGGTTCAAGAGGATGGAAACTTTCCTGCTGAAAACTTTATATTCTAAAGCAAAGAACTGTGCTAGTAGTAAGAGGGAAAATATCAAAATGACTGTACAGCAAGGTATTTTTTAGTTCCAGAGGACTGGCTTAGGTAAGTGAGGCAAATGAAGCTTTTTTTTATGGAGTGAACTAAGAGAGATGCTAGCATTTCAATAGTAAAATAAACTAAAAATCTAAAGAGAATATTCTTGATAACTATCCTTTTAGTTTCATGGAAACATTTACTTTGGAGTATATATTTGAGGGAACATGTATTTATAAGTGTAGGGCTGGATGGTTGTATTTGCAAATGCCTGCTTCTAGTAATGTTCCCACTGACATCTGGATGTTTCCATAAGAAACAAGAACCAATATGATTTCTCAGATCATGAGAATAACCAAGCTTTTGTGTTGCTGTATTGGACAAATATATGCTATATGATAAATTTCCCATGACACAGTGTCAAAGATTCTTTTATGCTACATACATTTCACTTTACACAGTCTTGCAAGCCTTACAGGATCTTCCCTCTGAAAAGAAATTCTACATGGGTAAAACAAAATAATTTTCTCCATATAGTAGGAGGTTGGGTTTTTTTTCTTTTATTAGAAGTATATGAAATAGTTTGCCATCTGACTCAAACTTTGCTTTTCTAGAAAATGTGAATGTTACTTCCACTCTGTCACTTATAGATTACACTATGGTGTCTCTACCATAGCAAAGTAAGTTCTGCAAGAATAAAGCACAGCCTCTTCTTCCTGTTTGTATAATAAAATGTGAAATAATTCACATTAAATATGTAGATCTGTCAATTAATCTACTTAAGTTTGTCATCCAAAGACTAGCAGGTCATTTGCTACTTTTAGGTCTGTCTAGCTGCTAACCTCTGCCTAGAACTACCTTCAGATATGGGAAAAGTGCTTGGCATTTGCCATGGAAAACAGCCCAGAGAAATAATTATTATCCCATTTCTTTTAGTTACTTTAAAGTTCTGCGATCTGTCCTCCTTTAGATTTTAAAATTATATTCCAGGGATTCTGACTGAAAAAAAACCTGTGAGCTAAAAGCCAAGCTTCTGGCATCCTTTCAGAGCAATTAAATGATTGTAAGGGCATGCAGATAGTGCTGTACATGAGATTTGACATACAAGTTTTTGTGGTTGAATACATACCTAGATTAGCGTGTGTAGGGGAAGAACACCTTGAAGTATTATATGTCCTGGAGAATGTTACCATTTTTATTTCTTCTCAAATAATATTTTTTACTTTGCTTAAAATCTCAGTGTAAAAATCAAGGTCTAAGGAAACTCACTAGAAGATCTTTCTCAATTCCATTTTACTGTTCTAATGTCACTGGTGAGGACAGGTTTTCATAGCAAGAAAAAACATTCTTAATATATATGTTGAGTTTAAATAATTGAAACATTATTTATCAATAATAATTAATAAACATTGCCTTATAACTGTTATTGTGTTGTCATCTAGCTTTAAGTCCTTAATAAGTTGTTGTCATATTCAGATTTCACTGTGTCCATCACTGTTTACTGACATTTCTAAACCATCATTGAACGATTCTTTTTTATTGATGCTGAAAATACTCTGTGTACCCAGTTCTGATATACTATATGCCTTGTCAAAATCTGTGAAGAACTTTGTTCTGTTGTCTGCCTCTGTCTTTCCCTTTGAGTCTACAGTGGATAATGTAATAACTGACTTATTAAGAAATATACTTTGTAGAATCCAGTTACCCAGAATTTGCACAGTGTTTTTGTGCACACTTAAATTAATACATATAAACTAGAAAGACATTGAGGTGTTCAGTGGTGGCAGATGGTTAGATTAGATTCTGTCATTATATATTCTTACAGTTTTGCTCAGACTATCTACTCAACACTGGACCTCTTTTGTTACGGAAAGTTATGCCATCAGCTGGAAGTTTATTTCTTACAGTTTCAGTCTCCATAAGTTCTCCTTCACTGATGAAAAGTATCTAAAGCTGATCGTGCACCACACAGACTATAGAAGGTGTCCTATGTGAGGCTGGGGGAGAGGCTAAAGGCATGGGATAATTTAAGAGTTCTATGAGAGGTTCCCATGTAGTCAGGTAACTGATTGTTTTAATGTGAAAAGTCTATACTGTGACAAAAACATGTCAAGGTTCCCAGTATGTTGATAGATAGAAAACAGGGTTTTGTATAAAAATAAAATATTCTGGAATATTTTTCTTAATTAATACTTTCCACATGAACACTAATCACTAAGTCACACAACTCTGCCTCACATTCTAGCATAGAAAATTGGTTTAATTAGTCATAAATTTTCAAAGGTCTCAGGTTAGAGGTAATGTTTCTTCCTGAAAAGGTGTGATCACCAGAGAAATTCTGGAAATGAAGGTGCTCAGGTTAGCTTAACAGGCTTCTGAAATGGCTTCTCTAACACTGAGCAAACTGTTTAATAATTTTCTGCTTTAGCTCAGTAATTTAGAAAAAAAATGCAAATCTAGTTTGTTTTCCTCAGTGGGGAAAGTTTTTGCTCATAGTTCTGAATTTCATTTTAAAGTGGTGGATGGTATCTTAGGTACTTTCTTGTACTGCATTGCTCTGTGGGCCAGTGTTTTCCCAGTCCACCTTCTTTCTTTCTTTTTCCTTCTGTTCCACAGTCTTGCTAGATGAATTCTTTAAAACAAGTTATTTTTTACAGCTTTTCATCTTGCAAAGCAAGAGTAAAAAAGAAACCAAACCAGAAAATGCTCTCCACACATGCATATTATGGATTCCAATCACTGCTTTTAAGTTTGTGTGTTTAGATAAAAACTATTTTAAAATAAACCCCTCTGAACCCACATAGTGTGCATGTTGTGACTTCAGTGACAAGTTTTCAGAGATTTGTTGCTATTGCTAGTGTAGATGTAACCAAAGTAATCTAAGGTTTCATGAAAACACAGCACAATTCCTCCAGGCTGATTACATCATACTATGTATTATTTGCTTTTAGGTGTATACAAATTACATAAATTGCACACTGTTTTAGTAGATGTATGTTTTAGTAGGTTTTAGTAGATGTATGTAATTATATATGTATATATACATTTATTTTACCATTGATGTTGTTACAAAGTAAATTGTCAGCCAGTCTAGCAATATTGTTTTATCCATAAATGCACCCTCATGTACCTTAAAATGCTGAAAATTGTACTTAGTGTTAGCCATGCAATTGCTGAAAAACTGCATGAGTCCGAAATTTACCTCATGAAGTCCATTTCTTCTAAAAGCTTTTTCAGAAAACAGCAGTGTTGATTTCTTGTGTATAATACAGAATTTACTTCTATTTTACATGTCTGAGTTTATTTCCCTCAACTAGACTGAGCAAAAAGATTCCATGATCAAGACTACCATTGCAACAGATTTCCTTTGAATCTCTACATAATATTTTTCTAATGTATAAAGGGCATGGACCTGTTGTAGTGAGTTCAGAGGAGGTCAGAAAGGTGACCAGAGAGCTGGAGCTTCTGTCCTGTGAAGACAGGCTGAGAAACCTGGGGCTGTTCAGCCTGGAGAAGAGAAGGCTCTGGGGAGACCTTTAATCAGTCTTCCAGTATTTAAAGGGGACCTACAAGACAGGTGAAAGTGGAATTTTTACAAGACCATGTAGCAATAGGATAAGAGGGAATGGCCTTTAACTGAAAGAGGGTAGATTTAGATGGGACATTAGGAAGAAATTCTTTACTGTGAATGTGATGGGTCACTGAAAGGAACTGCACAAACTGTGAATGCCCCATCCCTGGAAGCCAGATGATCTAATGGAAGGGGACCCTGCCCAGGGACTATATCTTGCAGTATTTTTTGTTCATTTATTTATTCATTATCATTTGACTCTTATCGTATTTCTCTTATTACAATGGAAAAGAGGGTGCTGAAAAACACCTAAGAAAATTTAGCAGGTCCTGTACTACTTGGCACTGTTACTTGTCACATGAATCAGTTGTTGTTATTTCTGTATCTTAGCTAACCTTTTTCAGAGAAAAGAAATTTAAAACCAAACTATATTAAAGATATAATCTGGCTGTGTATAATTTATTTAATTTGCATAACACAAAAACCTGAAATATATTGCTATATTGCCCCCAAAAAAGTAATTTTCAAGATTAATTCTAATATTTTATCCTTTTACAAAAGATCTGGCTCTGAAAGCACTGGGAAAACGTTTCATTCATTCAGTGAGTAATCATATAAATTGATTTCTGCAGGAATATTATGAAATTGTGAAAATGCAAGATTACATCAGATTTGGGTTTGATTGAAATTGAAAGTCTTGACCGAATTTCCTTTCAAAATAATCATGATAGTCTTTGATTATTCCTTCCTTACTCTCCCATATTAGTTCGAGGTCTGCCTTCATACTTGCTTTGTCTGTCATTTAGGAGTCCAGTGAAAGGGCTATTCAAGCCACATGCAGGGATACACTTGCACATACACCCAATCAGAACTTGGGGTTAGCCAGAAGCTTTCTGAAGCAGTAATTATATATGCATTTGCTTATTTGAGCCATGCTACCAAGACTTTAAAAATATTTAGTAATAGGTATCTACATCACTTTCTGAATCTATTATGAGAAAGGAAAGCTTATTTAGAGTTTTCTACTAACATTTCTAATAATTTATGAATTTTCTTATGCTAAGGCAAAGATTTTATATATTGTATAAATGCCTTCTTATGTTTTAATACAGCTTTAACACCAGCAAGCAGTTCCCTGAATGTCTCAATGAACTGTCTTTCCACTCTGATAAATTCTGTTCTAGTCAGACATCATATTCCTCATGTTTCATAAAATACTCTTTTTCAGGTTCATATGAAATATGTTCCTGTTTATAGACAAAATAGATTATTTGAAACAAAAGCTTCACCATATTAATGTAGATTAACCAAATTCTTCTAAAATCATAAATTGAACAATGTCTGGTCTTGTTCCTTATCTTTAAGATCAAGTGGCCTGGGATATCAGAATCACAGAATATTCTGAGTTGGAATGGATTCACAAGGATCATCATGTTCAACTCTTGACTGAATGGCCTGTATGACGATCAAACCCATGACCTTGGTGTTATTACCACCATGCTCTAACCAAGTGACATTTTGTTGCTTAAGCAATTTTAGCACCCAAAACAGGGTAATGGTCACTCATGAATATGCATATAATTAGCTAATATTTTATTCCTTGTTTCATTAGTCTCATTTTGTCCTTAGAAAATCTCTCATCACAAAAGTAGTCCATGCTTCTTCATTTGTCTCTGAGAGGAACCTACCACATCCCGAGGCATAAAATTATAAGAATGCATTTAACTTTCCACACTTGCAGTTTGCATCAGAATTACAGTTGGTATCTTACATCAAAACTAACACATCTGAACAGCTAAGTTGCTAAGCTACTATTATTAAGTCAAATAACACTGTAAAATATTTGCCGTTATATACAACATACTATTTTCATGGCAGGATGTTAAAAATTAAGAATTAGCACCAAGCAGTCAGTTCTTAAAAACTTTATTTTTTATTAAATAATTAATTATTATATTAATATATTAATAATATTATTAATTATTATAGGTTTAATCTATTTCCATTCTTACATCATGATTAAGTTCTACCAAGAGCATGATTCTCTAATCTAATATGGACAGCAGCTGGATAAAGAGTCTGTGCTTGCAATTGGTCCCAGAAGTTTGTAAAACAATCAGCTTCACTCAATGTCCTCAAAGATAAAAAAGGCACCTTACTTGTTCGCTTCATGATCTCTTATAATCTGATGAATGCTTGTGTTCTTTCATCTATAGTCCATGCCTTGACTTTTAATTTTCCCAGTTACATATTACTTACAATATCTGTGTATCATGAATCTTCTTATATTTTGAGATAAGCACCAGCTCACTGAAATAACTATGATGATTTTTGCAAAAAGCAAACATAAAATTTTATTAATCTCACTTGTGTTCCATATATAAAACCAGATAATTTGCTCTTAAAATTTCTTGTCATCATCTGCTGAGTAACATCCTGCCAAGATGACGTCACCAATACAGAAAGATATCGCATAGGAAAAATTCAGATGTTTCTATTCTCTCAAGGAAAATTTAAGCAAATTCGAAAGAGGTATTCAAAATCTGGTGCTGAATCTCACTTACACCCAAATGGCAACCAAAAAAATAAAAAAAAAAAAAAAAAAAAAAGGAAGAAGACATAAGTGGAATGAAGTAATTCTTTGCATTTCATCTATGTTTTCTCCCTTATTTTTTCAGATGGCTGTTCTAATTTCAGAAATGCCAATTAATATAATCTTTTTTATTCAGGAATTACAAGACCTTCTCTAGTGGGAACAAAATAAAAAAAGAATGTACAAGAGATTTTCATCTGAAATCCCCCTGAGCTGAAACCAAGAAGCAACAAAACTTGGAAAGAATTTATGAATTTTATTGTATTTTTTATTTAATGAATATGCAGAACAGGCTCACTGCCTTGGTAGCAGATGAGGAACTGGGAGTAAGGCCAAAAAAGTGTCCAAACCAGCTATGCCTGAGACACTCAGCAGCACTACAAAGATGCAGGAGTGACAATACTGGGGTACTCCATGCTGAGGTTGAAGGCTCACATGTGCCAACACTACCTGCTGTTTAAGAAGGATTAGTGCTTTCCAAGGACTTTGATTTGGGATGTCATGGTGAGGCTAACAAGGCTTGTCAATCACTGGGACTATTTTCTCTTGCTGCTCTTCCATGTAGGTACCAGTCCAGACCTGTAACACACCACAGGTGACAGACTGCATGTCTCCAGAAGCATGGGAGCCCCAATGGTTTTCTCCACAATCCTGCCAATGAGAGAAAGCGTTTGAGAGGGTGTGGATAAATTGTTCAAGAGTTCTTGGTCAGCAACTGGTTACATAACTGGCATTGCAAACAGCATTTCACCTTTCAGGACCATGGGACCTTCTCTCAGGAAGATATGGTATTGGCTTGATGAGAAGGGGAAAAAGTATCTTTGACAATAGATTGGTCAACTGAAATCAGATGAAGAAGTGATGGACTCAGTTGTCAAGTAAAGGGTGCAGATTTAGGTTAGAGAGACCTCCTGATCAACAGACTAGGGCTGCAAAGGGCCTGCCTCAGTCTATACACAAAAATAAGGAGGTGTCAAGAGAACAGAATTACGGGGAAAACTATCACACCTTTTCTGAGAAGTGAGCCCAACTGTGAGTCCATCTGAAGTACCTGTACATTAAACCATTCAGCACACCAGCAAATAAAGAAGACAGAGCCACACTCTTCTCAGTACATAGTGGTGCCCAGTCAAAGAGGCAAAGGGCACAAACTGAAATAATGGCACGTCCATTTAAATTTAAGGAAAATCTTTTTTACTGTAAAGGTAACTCTGTAATAGATTGCCTGGATAGGAAGTATCCATCCTTGGATATATCAAAAACCCAACTGAACAGCATGTTATATTAACCCTGCTGTAAGCAGGGTGATGGGAACTAGGTAATCTTCAAAGTTCCCTTCCAGTGTCTACTGATTTATGATTCCGCAATGCAGAAGCTTGAGTCCTGTACCAGATCCAGCCACTTACAGTTTAATATATACATTTTGCTACAATGATATAAATTTTTATGGGCATGGTTTAAAGGCATAGGAAAAAAAAAATAAGGGAGTTCTGTTATTTTTTTTAACTTTTGGAGAGCATTAGGTGGGCACATCATTTGTTTCAGTTTCTTTCAAAAGTAATTGGATTTGTGTGCACTGAGACCACTGTGTAGAAAAGCACAGTTAAGTGAGGACCATTGAGAAATTAATGTGAAAATCATAGTCCTGGGCTGAACTAAAATGTTAATGAGCACAAACCATAAGAACCATGGATCACAAGAATATATGAACACATGATTGTTTTGAAGTTGTTTGGGACAATAAATTATCATAGAATCATAGAATTATAGAATGTTAATGAGTTGGGATGGACTTTAAAGATCCAAACCCCTCCTGCCATGGTGTGATGGTGTTTTTGTAGGCGTTCCCTGGTACCTGGGATCAAAACATAGGAAGTATTCCATCCCATGTCTTTACGTAATCAGGTGTATATAAGGCAAAGGAGGAAGTGTTCTCTCTCTCTCTTTTCCTTCTTGGGTGAGCTCAGTGACAGACCTTGGTGTTTTGGCCTTGCTTATCTGCGTTGAGTGAGGTCTGTCAGAGTGCTGTTTGTCTGGGCCGGTGGCAGAGGTTAAGAATCTGCTTTTCCCAAGGGAAGTAGGGAGTTTTCTATTGTGTTCATTATTTATTGAGTTAATTCCTAATTTTAGATTGTATATACTTGTTTGTCTTTCCCCTTTTTTGTCTCCCTTTCCCTTGTCCCCATTGGGGTTGTTTGGGGGTCTCTGTTGCTTTGTGCATAGTATTTAATTGTATATAAATGTAATATATATAATATATGTAAATAGACATATTTCTTTTCCTACTATTTTCTTTTGCTACTTTTTGGCCTTTTCGGGAGAGGGAGGTGGGAATCTATCCTGTGAGGGTTGGCTTTTGGCAGAGAGCCCAGCCAAACTTTCACACATGGGTAGGGACATCTCCCACTAAACCAGGTTGCTCAAGCCTTTATCCCACCTGGTTTTGAACACTGCCTGGATTGGGGCATCCACTACCTCCCTGGGCAACCTGTTCAAGTGTCTCACCAATCTCAGAGGAAAAATTTCTTCCTAATATCTAAATTTCCCCTCTTTCAATTTGTATCCATTATCCCTTGTCCTATCATTGCAGTTCCAATGAAATGTCCCTCTCTGGCTGCCCTGTAGACACCTTTCAGATACTGGAAGGTTGCTAAGAGATGTCCATGTAACCTTCTCTGTGCCAGGCTGAACAGCCCCAACATTCTCAACCTATCTTCTTAGGGAAGGTATTCTAATCCTCTTAGAGGCTTTGTGGCCCTCCTCTGGACTTGTTCCAACAGTTCCATATCCTTCTTATGTTGAGAACACCAGAACTGTACACAGTAGTCCAAGTGGCATCTCACGAGAGCAGAGTAGAGGGGGACAATCATCTCCTTTGCCCTGCTGGCCATGCTTCTTTTGTTGCAGCCCAACACATAGTTGGCTTTCTGGCCTGTGAGGTCACACACGCATGTCGAGTTTTTCATCAACCATCACCCCCAAGTCTTTCTCCACGGGCCTGCTTTCAGTCATATCTCTGCCCAACCTGTAGTTGTGCCTGGGATTGCCGTGACCCAGGTGTAGGACTTTTCACTTTGCTTCTTTGAACTTCATGACATTTGCATCAGCCCACCTCTCGGCCTCTCAAGGTCTCTCTGGATGGCATCCCTTCCTCCAGTGTGTCAACTGCACCACACAGCTTGGTGTCATCAGCAAATTTGCTGAGGGTGCACTCAATCGCACTGTCCATGTTGCCAACAAAGATGTTTAACAGTATCAGCCCCAGTACTGAGCCCTGAGGGACTCCACTCATCACTAGTCTCCATGTGAACAATGAGCCATTGACCACAATTCTTAATTCATAAAGATTCATAAAAGATTCCAAAAGAACAAATCTTCTGAAACAGCAGTTTGTGATCTCACTATGGACAACAGTTTGAAAATCTCTGGCTTTAAGTCTGTCCCTATTAGTCAGCTGAGATACTCAAATTAAGTGTAAATGTACTGACTGCCTATAAATGTTATCCATATGTTTGTCTGGTTTTGTGCCTACTAGAAAATCAGTAGTCCATTTAACAGAGCCAGACAAAATACACCAAGTGATTGAAACAGTTTGTCTTACTGATCTGTAACAGTGCATGTCATACCACTTAAAAGAAACTCAGCATTCATGCTTCTAAAAAATTCTGCCTATTTTCCCACACCCTTAAAGACATCAGAGTATAAATTTAGATTGTCCTTACTGACAATCTGCCTGTTGGCAGAGGTACAATATTGAACTGAATTGAAAAATAAAGGAACCAGCTAGTTGTTAGCACTGCAGTGGCAGGTATCAAAGAAAGTACATTTTCTTTGAAAGTTGAATGACTAGATGTTTCAGGTAGCTTCACAGTGTGACAAGCTTGACTTGTATCTCAGTGGAACATCTGTCTTGATGTAGTTCAGTTAGTGATATGAAATAAAATCATAAGTAAGGAGGTATTTCCAGTTCCTTGATTCAGAGTACTAAGGACAAAGGTATTTTTTTTCTTGATACGTGTTCCTTGATGCATCAGGTGCTGAGTAGTGTTCAAGAACCTTGCTGTTCCAGTTTCACTCAAATGCAATCACTGAGATATAAAAATAATTAAGAAAAAAAAAAATCCTCCTGGTGGAGGATTGAAAAAGTTTTCAGTTGGTCTGCTTTCTTGCAGTTTATGAGCACATTTACTGTTTGATATGGGTTTAAAATCTTGGAATTTTTCTTTCATCTACCAACCCTGCACCTCAAAGGAATCACCTTCTGTCTCTTCTT
>JAWWEU010000111.1:89462970-89495850 GCA_035583155.1 Acropternis orthonyx
GACAAAGGGGGTTGAGATAAGAACAGTTTAATAATTGAAATAAAATTATTGGAGAGAGAGAGAAATTAAACCCATGGAAAACAAGTGATACAAACGAAAACAATTGCTAACCACTAATCAACTGATGCCCAGCATGTTCCCAAGCACTAGACTCCTGGCCACTTTCCCCCCCCAGTTCATGTGCTGAGCATGGCAAATGTCCTTTGATCAACTGGGATCAGCTGTCCAAGCTGTGTCCCCTCACAGATTCTTGTGCCCCCCAGCCTACTCACTGGCAGGACAGCATGAGAATCTGAGAAGTTCTTGACTTAATGTAAGCCCTGCTCAGTGACCATTAAAACATCGTTATTCTCATCTTAAATCCAAAACACAGCACTTTAGCAGGTATTAGAAAGAAAATTAACTTTATCCCAGCCAAAACCAGGACACTGTAGGAACATTGTTCTCCAGAAACATAAAATTCACAGCAGTACTTACATGGTTATAGGTTCCTTGACCGTGGATCATAGGATTGGCTATGGTAGAAAACACCTCTAAGATCATCAGTGCACTTGTTAACCCAGTACTGCTGAGCCCACCACTAAACCATGTCCCTAAGTGCCACATCTACCCATCTTTTAAATACCTCCGGAGTTGGTGACTCAACCATTCCCTGGACAGCTTGTTGCAGTGCCTAATAACCTATCTGTGAATGATTCTTTTCCATAATATCGCAGCTAAACCTCCCCTGGTGAACCTTAAAGCCATTTCCCCTGTTCTGTCACATGTTACTTAAGAGAAGAGACTGGTCCTCCCTGCCTACAGCCTCCTTCCAGGCAATTGTAGAGAGTGAGAAGGTGCCCCCTGAGCCTCTTTTTCTCCAGGCTAAACAGCCTCAGTGCCCTCAGCCTCTTCATATGAGACTTATGTTCCAGACCCTTTGCCATCTTCATTACTGAAGTGATTTTTTTATTATTCTGTAATTTCTTACTAACATAATGGCCATTGTGAACATTTTCTTATTTAAGAAAACCATTTTTTTTTTTTTTTTAATTTTAACTAAAGGTCTCATTTTGCTTCTCATCTTCATGTTTCAGATAACGAGACTGACTATTCATTATGAATTAAGGGTTTGTATTCTAAATAAACATCATCCTGTTTGCCTTATAAAATTGAAACCTCCACCCTCATCTATTATTAAGTACAATGGTGGCAACTAATCCAGAATAGTGCTTATGCTGGCTTTTTCCATACATATCAGTAAATAAATATTCTTTACTCTTGTTCAGAGTATGCATGTTTAATGAAATACCAAAACAGCAAGATTCTCTGGTCCACTTCATTGTCTCATGACTTCTTGATGTACAGAATATTACAGAGCTCTGCTTTGTTTTCTTTGGCTGTGTTATCTTTTAAACATTACGCACACATTATGTGAATGAAAATAAGAGCAGAGCAATCTTTGAAATCACTTTCATTTTTAAAATTACTTTCACTGTTCACCCTTTTAAAGCAGTGATATTTTCTAGCTCTTCATATACTTTTCAGAAATAATAATTTAATTGGAGACAATTTATTTACATTTGTGTTTTATTAATTATACTACTATGCTCTTACTTTTATTAAAACATCTGATCCAAAGAAACTGGTCCATTTCTTTCTCACTAGGTTCCCACTGATACTACACTTTTAAAAACAATGTACTAAAGTTTTCAATTAAAGTTAAGAGAAACTAAAAGAAAACCCTAACACCCCCCAAAAAACCAAAACAATTACATGCAGAACAATATCAATTTAATATAAAAAATTAAATTATATGCTCTTGCATCAACTTGCAGTTTATAGTCTTCTGGGTATATAATCAAAGTGAAATATGCAAACATATAATTTAGTGAGATAGGTATGAAGTAAAAAAATGGAAATATTTTTTTACATGACAGATATTTGCTCTCTTGTATTTCAATATCCTCAGTAAAATATTTTAAGCAAAGCTATACTGTGCACACAAAAATACCCTCTCTATCCCATTCTTCCTCTGGTTTAAAACGTTGTTTTGAAAGTATATAGTTACAAACAAGTGGAATAAGTTTCAGGATGCACTTCATACCAAATCTTTGTAGAAAGGGGACACTGACAATAGTTACTACATTAGTAAATGATGAAGAAGAAAATGTTCCTGAAAAAGAAACAATTTGCGAGAATAATATTTAATGGTAGGTATTCTTTGGATAACTCCTATTTGAAACTGCATTGAGAGAACTAATTTTTTGCTTTATTTAAACAAATGGAGTTCCATATATGTATGTATTTCTATTTTCCAGATCTCATCATGTTAAAATTATTTCACATAGCACTGCTATACCTCAGGACAAAACAAGATGACACTGTAGGTGAAAATGGTAGAGTAGGGATCTTGCATGTATGTCTTGACAAACCCTGGTCATAATTTTATGTGCCTGAGATGGCTGGTGGGAAATACACTATGGTGATCTCTCGAGTCCAGAGTTCTCACAATGCTCTTGTAACCCTTTTTCTTCCAGCCTGCAGGAAACACATTTCTCCACAGCATCCCTCAATTCTTAATTTAAACCATTAACAGAAGATGATCAAAATCAGGTTTTCTAAAGCACTACAAATGCTCATAAAGATTGCATTGTCAGAGGTTATTTCCTTTCACACTCTCATCGCTCTGAATCTTCAATTCCACATCTGACTTTCCTATTTTTCGAATGCTTCACCCCATTTAAATCTCCCTGATGTAGTGCATTCCTCTAGGGTCCACCACTCTCACATTCCTATCAATTTTGGACTTCAGATTTGAGTTTTGGTTTTTATTCTGTCAACTTGGTGTATCCTTCAGAACCATCCTATTAGCTGCAATGGCTGCACAAATTCAAAATTTCATCGGGTTCCTGCCAGGCCCTGGGTGGGATTCCATGAGTAGAAGAAAATTATATACCTCTAGTGGTTCAGAGAGAAGGAGGGAGAGTACAGAATAGGCAATAATGAAAAAGAAAGAGAGAGTCAGTAGCGTAATGATGATATAATTGCAATCACACGGATAGGAAAAGAAGTAATATAATTTATCTAATTTGTAGACAAATTATGGTCACAAATAATTTTTTGTGGCTTTTTGATGAGCTTGCCAGTCTCGTCAATATGCTGCTGAAATCCAAAGAATGAAGAAAAACCCTAAGTATGCACCAGCATCATAAATTGTAATTGATTTAATAAACATGGCTAGTGGGTACAGTGTTTGCAATACCATTAAAAGGTGTGGAACCTGTAGGCAAGCACCTTCAATATCCAAAAATAGAACTTCATTAGAGTAATAAGAGGCAAACTTCAGGAAGGCCCACAACATGCAAATTGCAAAAGATTGCCCTTAATAAGATCAAGCTCTCCCAGGGAGTGGAAATGAGACAGAAAAAGTTATAGCTAAGATTAAAATTTTTACAGCCTTAAAAGATTAGAATTAAAGTCTTTAAATTTCCTGCTATCAGAGAGAAAAGCCTTTTCTTTCTCTCATATGAAATATGAGGTAACAGGTAAAGAGTTGTTAACCTCTACCATACCAAATATAGATAGAACCATAAAATCTAAAGTGATAATTTTTTAAAGCATTTCTTCCCTAAGCTCACAGTGTAGCCTACCTTATTGATGGTTTTATTGCTTCATCCTAAGTACTACTAAAATTCATTTTAACTATGTGTTAGGAAAATAGAGAAAGAGGAAGACAGTTATTAACATTTGAATGTGAAATATTAAGTTAGGATTTTATTGTAAGAATATTCCTATTCCCTTTTCTCTTTTCTATGTAAAGGTTTCATAATGGAAATCCCTTCTTAATAGTTCTTTAGTACACTGAAGAATCTATAATTAAACTGGATTTTTCAGGAAAAGGAGAAACACATTACTAAAGTCTGGATCTGGTGCTGCTAAAATCATGTTCTGATTCTCAAGACAAAGTAAGACTAACACATTCAAAAGCAGAGAAGAAAATCCTCAGACTGGAACAATTTACTAAAGGACAGGGAGGGTTGATCATGCTGTTATCACTCAGTTTATCTAGTCTGCCTCCAATTTTACAGTTCCCTTTTCTCTCTCTCGCTTCCTTCTAATAAACTGTATCCTTAAAATGGTGGCAGCTACTGGCTAATTAAAATGTATGTCTTTTGTGTCCTGCCCTACAGCCTCTTTATTAATTTTTTAAATCACATACATTTTTGAGAAAAAGCCTCTAAAGTAATCTCTTATTGATTTTTCAATTAAATAATTTGAATTTCAAAAGAATGCTTGCATTTGACTTTTAGTGACTTATTTCTAAATTGGGTTATGCAACAAGTGAATGAGACTGTTGGACACAATTTGTGCTTTTCCCAGAAAGTATTGATTCCTGTAACACTCTGAGAAAAAAGTATTACAGAAATTCTCTCACAATCAGAAGCTGCTATGAATTTTTCATTTGTGGGGCAAAGCTATCACTAGGTGACCCTGAAAAATAGACTGTTCCAAGTTTTTAGTGTATGAACCAACTTCAGTTATGCATTATCAGGCAGTCACATAGTTTTGGTAATGCAAGGCTGTGAGCGAAGAAACAGTGAAAAGAGCACTGAGGTTTAGTTCCCAATACAGAGGATATGTATCAAATACAACCATCCTGGTTTTTTTGTTTGTTTGTTTTTTTGTTTTTTTTTGTTTTGTTTTGTTTTGTTTTGGTTTGTTTTTTTGGTTTTTTTCCCTCCCCGGTTCTGGTGTAAGTTCTAGAAAATTGTGCTGCGTTTGGTGACTCAGGATCTGTGGATGCTGGAATTCCCCTTTTGGGTAATCCAACCTGTCATGTTGCAGGCACCCACTGTCCTTCCAGAAGCTGTGTCACTGGACTCAGAATGACAAAAGTCTTGTAAAAAAAGATGTTGAACTTCCTCACAAAGGCATTGATATGGGCATTGATAACTGTCTAGGTGTATGAGCTAAATACATGGAGGATTTTCCACTATTTTAAACTTCTGTGCATATTGTTCTAATTAAAAAAAGTAAAGAATGATGACGTAGCTCTGAAAATGAGCAGAGTCAAGCTCCAGGAGCTGCAAATTTAGGACCACATGAATGTAGGTCCATGTTCTTATTCTTCCAAATTATTTTCCTATGTGTTTTATTATGCTGAAATGTTCTATAAATTTAAATCAGGGATGAGTGAAAATTCAAAAGAGGAGGCTTGACATCAAATATTTTGAATTTCTGAGTGCTTCTATGGTTATTTAGTTTGAAGTATTATTGGAATAGTCTGTTGTTTTAACTTTCCCCAACTTTTAAGCCTGCGGTTGGTAAAAATGGCACTTTGTGGTATCTGAAATACACTGATGTGATAATGGCTGTATGCTTAAGATTTAAATTTGAATGAGCTATTTTGTTAAGGCAAGAGATAGCTTTGTTTTACGGAAAGCAGTAGTTGTTCTTTTGATTTTTTTTCTTACTTTATTAAAAATGTTACCAGCAGGAACACCAGGTTTGAAATTGAAAGGCAAAATATTATTTCTGTCTGTCAGTACCTAGACTATTCTTTTGGAATATCAGAGTTAACTTCCATAGCTCTCCTGTTACCTGAGATTTAGGGGCAAACTGAAATCTCTGGACAAGCTTTTAGATGGCTCAAGTTTTCATCGGTGCTTTGGTTTAACAGGAATTGAACTAGTCATTGAACAATTGACCTAAACATCAATCAACACCAATCAAAGGCTAATCTCTGTCACTCAATATCTGTCACTAGCTGGACTAGTTATTTGGTTTATTTTTGCACAAACAACTTAAGGCTGTTGTTTTTCGTTAGTTTTCTTGGGCTGTTCAGTACCTGTCATGTTGAAGGTGATTTGATTGGCACATTTCCTAGTAAAATCTCTAGGAGAAAAAAGAAAAGAGGGTATAAACAGAATAAATGCCAGAGGTGGAGAAATATCCTATTTCCAATTATTAAATATGTTAGAGGTCTTGAACTGTCTTTCGTTTGTTGTCATAAAATTGCTACTAGGCCCATAAAAAATCTTCCTTTTTTTCCTAGAAATCCTTCAACTTTCCTAAGAAGAATCTTTCCTGATTTGTATAAACAATTTTTAAAACCTTTTGACTGTCACATTTGGTTATATTAATGATTAATCTTAAATAACTGTTATGGTTTTCTAATCTTCATGTTTCTTGTAGTGTTTCAAAGAATAACTATTTTTAAACTACTAAAAAATATAAAATCACAGAGGTGTGGATTTGTTCTGAGTATTTCTTCTTTTTCTGCAAAAATAATGCTTATGTAATGTTTAACATTGGCCATGCTCAAATAGAATACCTGTGTCAATAGGAGTAAAAGCCATGTTGCATGTTTCCATGCCTCAACATGTTATGGATGAATCTCCACAGCGAAACTTATCCCCAACAAGATTTAGGTCGGACTATGAGAATCATTATATCTGAACAGTGATGGAAAATGTGACTAAATTGTAAAGGCACAGGGCAGAATTTATTTGTACATTAAATGCAACACGAAATCCAAAATAATATCAAGAGAAGCCTTTTGCTAGAATTGTAGTGATTCAATTTAAAGAGAAGTAAACTTTCAGCAAAATATCATACTTTTACAACAGGGTCATATTAAAATTATTATCAAAAGCAGCAATAATTATGATTTATTAGCAAAGCTATCATTTTATGAAATGGTTGTGTATACAGACATGCAGTGTAAATAACTAGTATTCCCATTTAAGATAATTTTCTTTGTGGTTACAAATTATGGTACAAATTAGAGTTATAAATACACAGCATGTGTAGGTACCAGTCATATTTTAAGCTGGAGCTTGCACTGAATGTAAATGTAAGCTTCTCTTTACTACTGGTGTGCTAATCAAATATGATGAAAACTGTACTTTTTTGCTTATGTTTGTTAATAACAATATATATAGGCACATAAATATTATAATGTAAGGCAAAACTCATTACAACTCATCAAACTGCCTGTACCAGATGTTTCAAATATGTTCCTTCTTGTTAATTTAACTAATTCATTATTTAAAATGTTGAAGAGATAAACAAATCAAAAATGTTCACTGTTTCTTCTGTAAGTTTTGCTTAAAATTTAAATAAAATAAACCCTGTTTTATCCTTTATATCAATTAATATATAATTAAAAAAAACTTTGGGTGTGAAAGAATGTAAATAGGTTTGGAAGGACAAATAAATATACTGGTTGGCATTTTGAAGACCTAACTATATAGGAAAGGATATATAAATAAAAATAGAGAATATAGAAATGTTTGAAAATCCATAGTTACCTCAACTTCTGTAGATAGCTACTACTTAAAATTAAGTTCCTTACCCTATTATTTCACATTTTGCAGTACTTAGGACAAGAATCACATAGGTTTTGTAACTTATGTAGCAAGAGCAAAATAGAAAAAAACACCCTTTTAAAATAAAAGAATAAATAAGAATACATCAGTTAATGATTGCAATAATAAGACTCAGTAACTAATTTTGATGATTTCTAAATAACAGTTTTATCAGAACCAATCAGCTGTTGTAGCACTGTTTAGATATTAGGCGTTTTATTGTAATTGTTCTGGACTTCTGAACTTACTTTTTTTTCACCTTATTCTTTCATGGCACTTCTTATAATTGTTCCTCCAGGTAAGATCAATATTAACAATCATATTGTAAACCTCATGACAGTTACCCCCAAAAGTGTTTCTTTGCCATGAGTTAGGCAATCTGAGTATCCATTACAGAGTTAATAACTAATATTAGAGCAGACCATGTATGTATTTCAGAGTAAGAACTACAGAACTAGTTGCAGATTTTCTTCATGCATCAGAAGTCAATTTTCTTTCATTTGTGGAGCAACACTGTTACTAAATTCACTGTTCCTACACCGTGTGTAAAACAGGTATATAATTAATTATCAGAAGATGGAAAGGTAGTGTAGTTGCTGGGACTTCACTCTGAATGAATCTTGTTTTAGCTTGGTCTTCTTTAGTAAAAGTTAAAGTGTTAATCCTAATGAAGATTAATAGGTATCTTGGTTTTATTTTGCTCTGTTTTATTTTGCTTTGTTTTGCTTTTAAATAAGCTTGCTTATTTAGGATATAAATGCAAACAGACTTGAACAATGAAAACAATGCCATAATGAGAAATGGGAATATAATTTTGTTAGTGAATATGTATAATTATGCAAATTATCAAATCAATAATAAGTTAAAAGTAAACCTGAAAGTAACAACTCAGGAAAGATTCTTAAATTAACAAAAAAGGCTGCATAGATGTTAGGATATCAATATGGTTTAGAGCAATTGCAAATATGATTTCACAGATGCTTACATTTTTGTGCTCACATTTATTTCACAAGGTTAAATGAACTGCTGTTAGCACTAACAAAATGAAGTTCAGTGAGGGTTTTCTGAAGATAAAAAAAAGCTCTGCTTCCAACAGAAAAGAGTTTTGTGATGACATTTTCTGTAGAGGCTAGAGTACCACCTCCCATTTTGTGTCAATGATAAGCAGTCTTATGATATTCTCATCCTGTTTGTCCTTAATGGAAAAAGAGTTGCATCACAAGAAACATGGTCTGGTAGAAGAACTTGGAACATACAGAGGAAAAACATATTTTTACATTTTCTTTTCTGTATTTCTGTTTCCAGGCAAGGGGTTTTTTTTGTTGTTTCTGTAAATTGAAAATGGTAATATCCCCCCAGAATATATTTCAGCTCTATGGTATCCTTAAAAATTAAATTGCTTTCATTTTTCTGTAGACATGGAAAACATTTCTGAAGTATATATTTTTGTGGTAAAAATTCTGCTTAACCTGCACATGCAAAGGACAGTTTTGAAGATTTGCCTTGTTCATAATTCAGATCCTTGTTGTGTGTGATGAACCTTTTTCATTGTAGTATCTCTTTGCCAGATGTTCAGCTGCTATTTTCCAGTAAAGTAATATTGACTATGTCTTAAGGAAATGATTAATTCTTCATTTACTATACTGGAGAAGGGAAAATATGGAAATACTCTTAAATGGCACTTTCTTACCACACACACACATAACTAGATAAATTCATGCTAGTGTGCATATATGGTTCTGAGTATGTATGAAGGAGATAAAAAAAAAATTCCAGTTTGACCCAGTGTATAGATGGTAAAATCCACTGCTTCTATGTAGACTGTGCTATATATTGTACAAGAAAAAGCTAAGTACAAGGAATAACACAGCTTCCTGTCATTTTATGTTGATCGGTGTATGCTATGCCCTGACTGACAATCCCACCTCTCTGAGCCTTTCCTCATTTGAGACATGTGTCAGTCTCTTAATAATGTTATTGGCTGGACTCTTTCCAATAGCTCCATATCTCCTTTGTACCAGGCAGCCCAGAACTGACACAGCAGTTCAGGTGTGGCTTCTCCAGGGCTGAACAGACAGGAAGGATCACCTCCCTTGCCATGCTAAAGGCACTCCTCCTAATGCCTCCTGGAATGCCATTAGCCTTCTTGACCACAAGGGCACATTGCTGACTCATGTCCAGCTTGGTGTCCATGAGGTCCTTCTCTGTAAAGACTTGTATCTATCAAACCCTTTTTTTGTCTGCTTACACCTATATATAGTTTATTGCAACATGGCACTTTCAGTCACTGTAAAACTACACAGAGATGAAATAATGTGTAAGACTTTTTAGTTTGCTTATTCTGCACATATGCCTGATATATGTGAGCAATGTTTTGTGCTTGATGTGACAATCCTCATGTAATGAGCAATCTGCAAAGCACAGAATTCCAGCAATTGGTTGACAAATACTTTTAGTGAGACTAGAAGAATAACATTGCTTTCTAAACAAAACTGTTGACAAGCCTCCTTTCACTTCTAATTTTGTAATCCATTTCTGGAAGAGCTTTTTGGAAGCAAGTCCTTATCTGGTATATGCAAAAACATAACCTGGAAATAAAACAGTTTTTAAGAGGTGTCTGATAGTTACTTGTGGATAGTGATTAGTAGTGCCCATTTTTGTCCATTTGGCACTGATAAATATGCATAGAACTGAGGAAACTGGGTGTGGCTATGATGTAATAGGAAAGACTAACATGTGGATTAATAATGTAATTTGCCTCAAATGTATTTTCTTTCTTCTTTCCTTGGCACAATTTCCAGAAAGTTGTTTTTTCTTTCCCAGTTCATCACTCAGTATTGCATTTTAAAAAAACAAAATATTTTTAAAAAAATCTTTCTGTCTCCTATAGAATCATAAAATTTTTAACATTGAAAAGATCTCTAAGATCAGCAAGTCCAACTGGTAACATAGTACCACTATGTTCACCCCTAAACTATGTCCCCAGGTGCCACATGCATGTGTTTTTTGAACACTTAGAGGGACAGTGACTTCATTACTTCCCTGGACAGCCCATCCCGATGCTTAATCACCCTTTCAGTGAAGAAATTCTTCCTGATGTCCAACCTGAACCTCCCCTTGAGCAGCTTGATGCTATTTGCTTTTGTCCTGTCACTAGTTGCCTGGGAGAAGAGGTTGATATCCACCTTGCTACAACCTCCTTTCAGGTAGTAGAGAGTGAGAAGGTACCCCTGAGTCTCCTTTTCTGCAGAACAAACAACCCTAGCTCCCTCAGCTGCTCTCACAGGACTTACTCTCCAGACCCATCTCCAGGCCCATTGCCCTTCTCTGGATATGCTCCAGCAACCTCAATGTCTTTCTTGCAGTGAGGGACCCAGAACTGGACACAGCACTCAAGGTGTGGCCTCACCAGTGCCCAGTAGAGAGGGACAATCACTGCCCCGGTCCTATTGGTCGCATGGTTTCATACAGGCAGGATGCCATTGGCCTTCTTGGCCACCTGGGCACACTTCTGGCTCATGTTCAGCCTCCTGTTGACAGCACCGCCATGTCCTTTTCCACTGTGTCACTTTCCAGCCACTCTTCTGACAGCCTGTAGCAGTGCCTGAGGTTCTTGTGACTGAACTGCAGGACCCAGCACTTTGCCTTTTTCAGTCTCCTGTCACTGGTCATGGCAAATTGATCCAACTTGTCCAGGTCCCTCTGTAGAGCCGTCCCACCCAAATTGGTTCCATCTGCCCATATTCCATGCCCTGTCTTAACTCAGAAAGATACCCTTCAATTTTGTTTCCTGACTTCTAAAGTTTATTTCAGTGGATTCAGAAAATCCATGTCACACAAATCATAGGTGTATCCCAAGCAAGCATAACAATGGTGTTTTTCAACATGAGAACTAATCAAATAGAATGCAATTGGGGAATATATGAATCACAAATACACTATGTAAAAGTTAGTTGGTGCAAAAGTTGATTTGACCAACTATATTAGAATATACATGTAAACAAGTTTACTTGAAGTCCTGGAATTAGTGAAGCTGTTCCATGCTGTATGACACCCCAGGACAACCACACTGAGCTTGACTTTAAACTGTTTACTTCCTTTCATTTTTGTTATCTTTGCTCCAATAAAGTATTCTAAGCTTGTAATTTAGCAGGAGGGGGTAAGAGTATCATTACAAAAATATCTGGGACAGCTGCCAGATCCAGTTTTTCTTCAGAGTTATGATTCTTACTATATTTTTTAAACAGTATTAGGAAATTAAATTTCTCTTTGCTGTTTACATGAAGTTCATAGTCCATGTCTGTTTGAAATACCATTCTGTCTGTCTGTTTCCTAATTTCAATAACAAAAGCACTAAAAGTTATTTGCTGACTCTAAACACCTGTAGATGACCCAATGCTGGAATGCTATTTATTTGACCACCATGGTGTGGCAGTTTGTTTATGCACTCAGTTTTTAAAAAAGCTCCTAAACTTATTTTGCTGTCTGTTAATGTATTCCAACAATCAGTAATAATACGTGTTGTAATTCTATTAATGATGTAACAGATTGTTTATTTTACCTAATATATTGCAGAGATACCAGTGTGTTTGCTTGCCTGGATGGGAAGGAACATTTTGCGAAAAGGAATCAAATGAATGTAATTCAGAGCCTTGTAAAAACAATGGCACCTGCATGGATCTTTTCAACAGCTATCGGTAAGCATTGAATCTTCTCTATGCCTATATGGTCACGTTCCAGTTATGACAGGCTTATTTTTTAGGTTTTATTATTTATGTATTTTTATTATTTCTCAGCTTGGGAATGAAATGTTATTACACAAATGAGCAAACAACCTGTTTCATGGATAGACTACTTCAACCCATTTGAAGCCAATAGACAAAATTGTAGATGGAAAATAAAATAAAAATAATAATAATAAAAAACCCAAACAAACAAACAAAAAAAACCAAAAACAAAAACAAAAAACCCAAACCCAAAGAACCCTGTGAATTCAAAACATTTAACAAGCAACATAGCTTGGAACTGGACTTTGTCAAAGAAAATCTAGTATCTCTTTCTGTTATATTTTCCCTGTAAACACAACAGATGCTTTAGAAGTAGTGGGAGTGGAAAGTTGTACAAGTTTAGATGAAGAGATTATATCATTGCTGCCACCTTGTGGTTTAAAATGACAGCAAAATAGTAATTTAACTAAAATTTATAGCCACTCAGACAAAGCATGAGGATTTGACACTAACCATATTATTTTTAACTTTAACTCCAATCTTTATTTCATGCATGCATTTTGTTTCAGTATTATGTGGATAAGAATTTCATAAACAATCTAGTAGTAAGTTTCTGCTCTTTGCAGACAGGTTTTGCCTATGTTACGATGCTAAAACTAGAAGAGTCCTGTAAATTCTTAATAGATACTGTTATGGCTGCATAAGGAGCACAGTGTAATAACTGTACATGGCACATACTCTAGTTGCTGTGCAGTGATTAAATTCTGGTGATATAGACAATAATCAGAAAGAAAACTTACTGCAGTTGACAACAGGCAAATGATTCCAAATACCCAAAGATAAATTTAACTAAATTAAATAATATATATAATATTTTTGCATTAATTTATGTCCAGAACTTTAGTGAAATACTTTGTGATGTCCTAGAACCACATTTCTATTGCTATTTGATGTCTTATTTTGGAAAAATATTTTCAGTCTAAGAACAGGAAGTATAGTGATGTTAAGAAAATCTGTTAAAATCTTTTTTGTTGGATTTTTCCCCACTTTTTTAAGACTGTTGGAATACAAACCAATTTGTTAACTGTTTTTGTGGTTCTTTTTTTTCTGATGCCTGAGGTTCTTTTTGGTCTATCAACAAAAATAATAACTGCCTATTGCTTATGCATGTTTAGGTGTTTCATTATGGCAATTGAATTCTTATGTCTTATAATGGATTGAATAGACAATTTCACCATCCTCGAGGACAATTCTAGGAGTATAGGTGTTTTGCAGCCATGAATCTTTACCTGTCTGTACATTTCACTAACTTTTTCAGCCTCTGGAAGCATTATATGTAGTGCAAAAAGTAACGGGGCTTCTCTTGATTTTATTCATAGCTGGGTCACCTACGTATGCACAAATCCAAGGACTCTCTATTTTTTATTGAGAATAAAAATACTCAGAAAGTAATTTTCCTGCATTTGAAAAATACTGAACTGTTACAGAAAATGTTTACAAGAAAATTGTCTTGAACTGTAAACATCACATGTATTTTTCCTCAGACCTATTTGTCCTAACTGACATAAACCAAGAAAATTAGATGTATCATTGAATCATAATATACAAGTGTCACAACACACCAAACAAAAACAACTTCTTCAGAGATACCTGTAGTTGAAATTGAATCTGAGACTTGGCAATAACAAGGAAAATTAGTGTAGCTCTATATTTTAGTTGTATAATCTAAAGCAATTTATACTCACAGGTGTTCAAAGACATTCTACTTTTTTTCATAATTACTCAATTTAAAAAATGTGTTGGTTTCTATTTCCTTCAGTAACACTTTTCTCTTAAAAGCTATATCAATAGGACAGTGTTTGTTTTACGGCAGCTAAGAAGTGGCAGTAACCAGTACCTGATCCTGAGGACATCCAGTAGTATCTTTAAAATTGAGCATAGTCTTTAAAACAGGATAACTGGATTCTAACTCGCTGATAGCAAAGATTGTTGGCATTCTTGAGCACTAGTTGGTCTGGACCAAATTCAGGCCAGCAACTGCTTTGAAAACACAACAGTGACAGACAATGGACTTTCCTTGCCTGTGGCTGTGTTCTGGCACTGTTTATTTTTCTGCTGTAATTTTGGCTACTGGCAGCAATGCTCAGAATTTTCTGAATTTCTTTGAAGTTGACCACATCACTACCTGTACTTGATATCACTTCCAGTTTAATGTAAAGCATAGATAACACAGGTCTCTTTTATGCTGTGATAGCCCTCGGTTTACTTTCTCTTAAGTGTTTGTAAATCCAACTGAAAACATCAGTTCTTTAAAAAACTAGGTAATTTTTTGTGCAACAAATATATTTTTTATAGAAAAAAGTGTGAATATAATGCAAAATGAAATATTTCCCTACCAAATTCAAATCTGTGATAATAGAATAATAATACAAATCATAATTACTAATTAAAAATTTCACTTTTAAAGTTTTTTTGTTTTTTGTTGGTTTGGTTTGTTTTTTTGGTGTTTTTTTTCCTAGCTGGGGCTATTCATTGTTGAATCTAGAAAACTAGCTGCCAAAACTAGAATCAACAAGTGTGCCAAAAATGAGTGCTTTTCTTTATGAATTCCATCACAAGAAAATAAATCACATTCCAACAGGAAGAAAAAATTAAACCTTCTCAGATGCATATTTTTATTTTTAAAAGTCAGATAGGAAAGATACAGAATCTATAGTCAAGTTTGAATTTGTAAATGTGAATATTTTGTTACATAATTTCCATTTGATTTGTGTTAAATTATTTTCAGCTGTTAAAATAATATATACCTTTTTCTTTCTTCTCACTTCTCAGTTTGGCATGTGGCATTGCAAATAAATTAATGTAGGATAGTTTCATGCACATATTTTCAGTACTCTATGAACCTCACTCTAATTCTCACAACAACATGATCTCTCAAATTATGTCTCTGAACATTTATAGACAGATGCATCTACTTTCACGTGAATTCCCTATTTCTTCTCTATTGTATCAGCTCTCCTGATACTTCTGTGCTATAGCCCTAATAACATCAAACCCTAATTAAATCCCCTGTGTCTCCTATGTTGTTACCAACTTAGAGGGAAACTTTAAATAAAAATCTCTTCAACTCTGCTTGCAAAATAATAGACAACAAATTTCATGGATGGACCAGAGTATCTCATGATGTAGAATAGCTTGGAACTTGGCTCTAATCATTATGACATTAGAATGCGGAGAATTAAATCCTTTCTGTATATATACATAGAATCCCACAGATTCATACTATTTACCATTTTGTCAGTATTTGTTGTTGAGGGTTTTATAAAGAATAAGTTGATAAGTGTTTTCTTGCTGGTTTTTTTTAATAACATACCAAACAGGAAATTAGACCCCTAAATACATTTTCTGATGCCATCTATGTATCTTATATTTTTTTATACCAGTTTCAGTGTTTGCTTCAGTTGAATACAGAAACAGATATCCTTTGTTAGCAGTTGAATCTATCCACTAGGACATGATTTTGTAATCCCTGTGTAAACTGAAGTCTACCTCTCCAGTGAGGGGAAGTATGAATCACCATGGCCTGTCTTTTTTTTCACCTTTCTTCTCTTCATTTGCCATTAATTTTTTATGCTTCCTGACCCCCTTCTCCAAAAAGAAAAAATTCTGTCTTATCTGGCATTGACATCTTAGTTGTGAAATCAGGACCCCTTCTTGCTTGGGATTTTTTTTTTTTTTTTTTTTTTTGCTTTGGAGACAGACATTTTTTCTGCCTGCTCATTCTTATCTTTTACATCTTGGTTCTGGCATGTTTTCTTACTCCCTATTTGTGCAACTATATCACAGGTGTCCATTTGCCCCTTCAGAGTTATAGATGTTATAAACCTAATTGCGTCACAAAATACTGCAAGTGATAGTATGGTATTAGAAAATATTTATTCATATTGTCCAGTGTGAGAATATGAGAATTTTAGCATGTGTATGTCTGGAACAAATATATTGTGCATATGTCTGATACAGTTTCCTTAGCCTGCTTCTTGGCTCCTTTTTTGGATGCTGTGGTCCTCCTCTTTTGGCTACATATGATAGAGATCTGGCTCTTGTTTCAACTTATGATTGGATCACACATATGTAGACAAAAAATTTGTAAATAGTTTTGTAATTCTATTGGTATGCATCTATTTCTGGGAGCTAGTTTTTCTGTTCAGTAGTGACTCTGATGCTGAAACATCTCCTACCCACTAGTCTTCCTTAACAGTGCTTCTTCAATTAGTAACTATGCCATGATCATCTTTCTTTGTCTTTATTTAGATAATAATTTATGTCAGCTGACAGTTTGGATAACCATATTGTCAATCAGAGTTAGACTTATCCTGTCTCCTTGTTGCTTTCTCAGTACATTCCTAAATACAACATCTTGCCCTATTGCTTCCCTCTTTGCTTCATAACACTTGAAGCAGCATCTTTTCAGAAAAAAAAAAAAATTTTTTTCCTTAGTGTGACTGTCATCTATCTGAGCTAAGTTCTTAAAAAAAGACTAGTCTTATGCCATTAGAATGTATTCAGTTTCGTACATACCATGAACTTGAAATAAAATAGTGTGACAGAAAAACAGCATACTGTTTCGGGTTTTTTAATCCCCCTTCCAGAAAGGATTTATTTGGAAAAGGGAAGTCAAAATCGGCCTCTGCATTTTCTCAGAACTATGCAAAAATTGTTCTGTGCCAAGCTGTAGAAGAAGGAGATTCCTAAGTTAGGGATGTGTGAACATCTGAAATATCTATAAGTAAAAGCATGCTTATTTACATAGTGTATTTTGAAGATATGTTTATTTCTAAATGGATGAGTTTTAAACTATCATGGAATTCAAAAGTAAATTGTGATGATTGTAATTTGAATGCTGTGTTCAGTTTGCCTTCTGTTTTTACTGGCATTCATTTTAACTACTGTTATATATTCTTCCTTACTTTTCTCCCCCAGAAGCAATAAACAGCTTTTCCCACAGATGGGGATCACCTTGGTATTTAATGGCCCCAGATGCCAAATGCTGAAACATTTTCTTGCAAGCAGCAACTGGCATCTTATGTGGCATTTCTTCAGGGTTCTTGGCCAACTCTTCCTCTCTTACTATGGAGACATTTCCCCAAACATTTTTCTGTTGCATTTCTGACTTACCTTTTATTTGGAATTGTAGGGTTTTTTATTTCTTCCTAGTGCCAAGTTAGGTACACACCTCTTACTCAAAATCATCTTTGAGACATATATATGGACAGTCAGGAGATTTTCTAACAAATTAGCTAAAGAAATTTGTGAAATTACAAACAAGGTCTTCCTTGCAAGTGTTTTATAGTTCATCTCTGGTAATACTGCTAACAACGACTAGAACTGTGTACTGTGCTGCTTGTTATACTGCAGTGTGTGAAATGAGCTTTAGGGTTTCCATTGCCTTAAGCAAACAAGAAAATATTGCTGTGCCATCTCAGCAGCATCTACTAAAAATTCACTTGCATTTTGCATACCTTAGGGGATATTTCGGCCATAATTCAATAGTCTTCTCAAAGGGCAAGGTCATTTTTATTCAAAACCCCAACAAACATTAAAATTTAAAACAACACAGAATAAGTACCTGGAAAACATCTCACCTAACCCCTCCAAAACCAGCTCATCAACTTTTTCTTCCCAAAGAGTAGCATTGTTAGCCCTGGTATATTTGATCATTAGATAATGTATTTTAAATAAACATTTTATATTGTATTTTTTTTACAGACACCAAAAGATACATTTAATGATCATTTGATGAACTCACAGGTTAAATGGAGGGAGGGCAAACCAGTTTCTAAAATAATAAGGTACCTGAGGCATAGTTTTGGAGTGTATGAAATGTAATATAAATTATCTAAATTCATTGTTGCTGCAGGGCAGTTTAGCACTTTCAGCGCAAATAATGTACAAATATGTGAGCACAACTAACAAATGAAGCAGTTTGCACAGCATTTTCTGGGCTCTGGCTTGAGATATGCTGAGTTTTCTGGGAACTACTTCTGGGGTCATCAGAGGACTGCTGGGAACTCTTTGAGGAGCTTCAAGGTGCCTTATGCTCTCGGAAAGGGATAGCTACAGAAGACTGTGACTACTAACAAGCTCTAGCAGTTTCGCACAGGCTTTGTTGACAGCTTTTCTTGATTTATGGAGACTGAGCTTTTTGTTTCCAGCTGACTCCTCATTAAGGACAGTCAAACATCCTTTAAGCAAATTCTAGAAAGAGTGTGTGTAACTGGCAAGCCCAGAGCACAGCCAACAGAGTAGAAGGGGACCAGAAATTCCACTGAGAACACTGCTTACTTAGGTAGTGAGATGCTACAGGCACTATCCCTGACCATCCACAGCACATTAGAGACCTCAAACCAGACTTGAGCTCCTCCAGAAGAATGAAGTTGTGCAAGCCAGGTGCTGCAGAGAGTTCTGGGACCTTTTGCTTAGGCTAGGACCAGAGGCTACAGTGTCCTTTCCCAGAGAAAGTACTTGTATGCTGGAGGAGGATCTGTGCTGCCAAGCAAATGAGCTGCAGGAAGCAGTCAGCAGACCATGCAGGTGAGATAAGAACATCATGTTCTCCAAGACCCTACAGGTACAAGAACGTGAACTCCCAACCACAGTGAAGGCAGACCAGGCAGAGCCTGTGCATAGGAAGTTTGGACATAGAGACTCTCCAGCTGTGATGAAGCTAGAAACTTGTACCATTCACGATAGGATGAGGGCTCCTGACCTATCTTCAGCTCTGCCACTACAGAGTAGGTTCAGTGACCTGGTAGCAGAGGAGAAACTAGAAGGTCTGTCCAGTGAAGCATCTGAATCAGCTAAATCTGAGCCATGAAGCAACACCAGAAGGCAGGATGAGTGACAGCAAACACTGGGAGACTCCCTATGTCAGGCTCCCTGACAGGAGGTGTCATGAATCCTGAGAGATCTGGCTCATGTGTGGCCAATCTTGATTATCTCTAAAAGGTCATGCTGATGAGGAGAGGTTCCTAAGGATTGTAAGAAAGACAGAAAATAAAAAAATGCCAGAGAACCAGGTAGATCTCTGGGAAGGTGATGGAGCAAATAATCCTTGAAACTGTTTCCACACGCATAACTGTGATTGAGAGCATGGTTTCACAAAGGGGAAAGCATTGCTGGTGATAGCATTCAATGACATGGCTGGCTTGACAAATCATGGAAGAACTGGGGATGCTATTTCTCTTAACCTTAACGAGACTAGACACTATCTACCATAACATCCTCATAGATAAAACTCGCTGAATTGCTGTACACAAAAACCATATTTGATGTAATTCATCACCTCATCATGTTATGTAGCAATGATATTACAACTGAAATTCACTGACTTGTCTTTTGTAGCTACAGTTCTGGGCAATAATAAAATTGCTGCCATCACAAAGTATTCTTGTGCAGATGGTGTTGCGCTATGATGTGTGGGATGGTAAGAATCAAAACTAAAATGGATATAAATAAGATAGGCAGTGCACAAAAAGAATATCTGAAAAGGTTTTTCAAGACATTTCAATACCTCATTATTTTTAATCCTATTATTATAATGTTTCCCTTGCAGATGATTCATAATACCCTCCTTCCTGCTTGTTCTTTTGCCCTTCATTTAACTGTTCCCTAAGAGAACATTCACTTTTTTAATTTGTGAAACCTCTGTAAAACAGGAAGTTTAAACAAACAAGCAAACAAAGAAAGGTGCTGACACTTTAAAAATGGCTCATTAGAAATGAATGGGAAGTCCATCTGTCATTATTAGCTACAGATTAGATATTTCATGCATCAGCAGTGTCTAATACACGCACAAAGGAACAAAATTTAGAAACGATTATGGGCATTGCTGCTGACATTATTTCCTTTTGAACCACGGAGAACCAGTAATAAACAGTTCCACATAAAAGGGCAGGATGTAGATCCCATGCTCATTGTTATAAAAACTCTACTTTTTCCTTCGATTTGAAAGATCATTAATAAAACTTCTTGGAAGTTAATCTCACTTCTTAGAAGAGGATTCACTGGTTTCATAAGTACTGTATCTTTTACCTATGTTCTTAAAGCAATTTTAAAGTGATCAAAAATCAAAATTTGTGTAAATTAATTGTGTCAGTTTTAATGTCAAGGTGTTATATGTGTTTATTTTGTCTTTAAATTATTTCACAGCCAAAACAAAAGCAAGGTTTCATCTTCAATTATTAGGCATTTTCTTTTGAAACAGAGAAAGATTTTCGGAACACAACAGTCACAATGTCTTCTTTAAAAAAAAGGTAGAACAGGCTAGTATCTACAAAATTCACTTTGGAGAAGAACATTATTATATATTTAGAAATTATATTTGAAAAAGAATGAGTTATTCAGCTAAAACAGTTACATTTTTGAAATAAGTGCTTATATATGGCAGTACATTATGAAATATATGTACAAATTACATTAAATTGTCCAAGTATAAGTTAAGTATACACAACACAATCAGAAAATCAGCATTGGCTTCCTGTCCACTAGTTTGTATGAGTAATTGAAATTTAGTCAATAGTCTTTTGAGGTTTGCCTGGGATTTAAACTGTTGTGCTCTGTTAGATCAATAGAAGTATTATAGGCAAGTTCATTTAGACTGCAATTACAGATAGTACAGTAGTAGAGGTCCCCTATAAGACAGTGCTCATTTTTCAGCAATAGCAAGCAGACTAGTGTAGGATCTGTAACCATCGTATTTTCTTCTACAAAATGTCAGTTTGGATGTATGAAAAAAATCTATCAGAGTTATAAAAGGGAGTCTTTATCTTTGAAGGTCACTAGTAAAGAAAAGGGACCACAAATACAAAAGTCACACCTCTCTATGAGCACCCATAAGTATTGTTTTCTATGTCTCTCAAGCTTGTTCATTCCCTATCTGAAAGGGACAGTCATAAAATTTTCATAGGTTTGCTTCATTGAAATAACTCAGTCAGACACCCCATAGCAGGAAGCTGGATTGTTTGTTGTTATTGCAGTAATATCAAAGGTAGATAAAGACATAACAGACTCTTGAAGACCAACTGAAAATAATTTTTGTGCTTACTTTTACAGTTTATATCAGAACAATAATCTTTATAAGGACAAACCTATTTTTTGAAATGCTGGTTGCCAGGACATGACAAGACAAATTTTGTTTTGTAACAGAATCTGTAGTAGGGAAATTGCTACTTCATGTGTGACTGCAGTATTTGAGCAGTGCAGATACATTTTTTTGTTTGTTTTTAACGTTCAGAAATACTGTCTGACTTAAACTTATAAATGCTTAATTTTGTTCTTTTCCTATTTATACACTTGGAAGCTGTAGCACTCCTTGATAAAATTTTTCAAGGGTTTGTTTAAATAGTTCTTCTTAGACAAATCTAAGCCAGGCCTGTGTTAGGTGATCTTTGGTAAATTTAGTCTTGGAGGATGAAATGTTACTGCCTCAATTATTTGTTTGAAATTACAATTCACCATTAGGTGAATGGTAACAGATTGTGATTTGGTATATTAATGAAGGTCAGTTTGTGCAAAACCTTTTTTCTTTTCTTTGTGTTATGCTAATAACAAATGTGAGAACAGAGGCACCCCTACCTCTCAATCTATTTAAAAAGTATTTTCTGGATCACCAGTATTAATTATGACACTCTCTAGCCTTTGCAAATATTTTATTTCACAGAGACTCCTTTGAAAATCAGAGTTTATACCATTGAAATTAGCATTGTGATAGTGATTGTCATGCTAAGTGATTAACCAGATAAGCTTTGATGTACAATTGACTGCTGCTGAATGTTGAAAATGCTTCAATAGAACTCTTAAAATATACAAACATTGATTGTGTATGGTTACCTCATTGGTTCTAGACATAAAGTATTCAATGTATTCTATGTTTTGAACTAAAAAACAAACAAACAAACAAAAAACACTAATCCATTTGTTCAAATACATGTGGGTTGGTTTTTTTCACACCATTGCTTCCATTCCATTCCTGAATCTAATAGTGCTTCTTCTGTGATACATTTCCTTGGACCTTGAGTAGAGATAAAGGTCAACTGACGATTCTGAAAGTAACTCAAAAATTAGCCATTGAACATGGGGAAGGGGATGGGGGGGTGGTGAGCTAATCAAGACACCTTGCTTAAATGACAAAAGTGTTTGCAGAGTTCAGAAACAGTCTGACACATGTGGGAGAGAAATATTTCTTTTTCTCATCCATTCATATCATTATGCAGGGGTCATTTGTACAGACTTCTGAATTGGTATGCATTACATTCAATTATTTTGCATGTCAAATTTTCTAAATGTCAAGGTAATCTGTCTTCAGGGCTAGATTTGCATTGTTCACACTTCATGAAATTTCAGAGTTGCAGCGTGTTACCTACCACTTCATGTTTCTGTGTTAATTATTGTTAATAAAGATTAGCAAATTTAATTACCTTTACTTGGTCTTTTTTGGTTGCCTGTGGTAGTAGGAAAAGACCACGAAAGATCTCCTTTACTCCCCCAGAGCAAAAGTACCTTCTACTGTTAGCACTCTACACAAAGAGTTCATTTTTCTTTTCTGTAATCGGTGCCATCTCTGTACACAAGGTGAACAGCTTTGAGGTCAACTGACAGAACCACTGTTGCATTGCTAAACTTTCCAAATTTAACAAATGTCTCTCCTGGAAGGGCTGTTACCTCTACTCAGGTGATATCTTCTGGTTTTTCAATGTAGCATTCTTCTTCCTTTCAGATTTCTCAGGTCAAAGAGAACTTGGCTTAAAATCAACATACTAAAATACTGTAAGATTTACCTGTAACTCTCAGAAAATATCAGGGTAATACAAACTGATAAAAGACACTGAGCTAATTTCCATATCAACTAGGCCCTTAACACTGCAATCTAGCACAGAGAAAGAGTTTTCCAAGGGGAAATAGTGCTGAAGATACCAGTTTCCATAGGTGCAGCAATAAACCCAGTACTGTCATAGTTGTCACAAAAGACCAGCATTAAATTAAGAGGGAAGAGCACAAGCAAAGGCACCTGGGGAGATGGAAGCCTTTTATTCAGAATCCTTGAAAGACAGTGAGTCATCCCAATAGCCTAATTATTCAACATCTGAGTCGAACAGATTAACTTTATGTAACTCTTGGAGGCCACATGACAACTGATTACCTCTGATTTTTGGAAGAATGAAATAATACTTCTTTTTTTCTCTACCAAAGTGAATCAATACCACAAAAGATACTGGAGGTAGATTATTTATTTACTGTTCAATATTTAATTCCTTTACTGGTGGTCTGTTTTCACAACTTAAGGATTTTCTTTTAGACAAATCTTGGAGAAGCGTTGCCTGTTAAAAAGGTTGGAAATTACATATTTCGTCTCAGACTGCTGGGTGAAGTCCTGAGTTACCTTGTATTGTTGTTCCATTGAGGGATGAAGGACACATAGGCAAGGAATGCAACTCTTGATGTTAGTGGCAAGCAATGGCAAGATAAAAAGGAGTGTGTGTCCTTACCCCTTTGCATTTTGTCAGTACCAGAAGGGAGTCTAAAGTGAATTTAGTTAATAGAGGATGTTACTCAAAAGAGCAGCTTCACATGCCAGAATGCATAGACATTCTATATGGGGGTCTGCAGTAATTCAAAAAATTAATGCTGCTACTCAGAAAATTGTTCTACACACTAAGCACAAATCTAGATAGATCTTTCTTACCCCTCACCCTGTGATGTGTGTTAACTTGCTAAGTTGCATTCCAAAATTTTCACATGACTATGATAACTTTTCCATACAACCTGGGCAGTTTGGGACGTGGAAGTTACTAATTTTTAAGGGATGATTCAGTATTTTTAAAATATTTTTATACTTTGTTTTAAAAATCTTGAACATGTTAAGTAAGTTTTTCCTAGCACACTAGATAATAACCAAAACAGTAAAGAAAAAGCAATAAAATATTCCCAAAATATAGGAGTAACTTTTTTTTTATTATTTTTAAATTAATTTCTGCTGCATCTAAAGTAGGAATTTCAGTACACAAGACTGATGGGAAGGAACTTTAACAATTGTTTTCTACATTGTCATGGTCTGTGAACAAGACTGTTGATACCAAACCATATTGTATTTTCTGGTTCCAAGCCATATGGCTTGAGTGATCCTGCCATATGACAGCAATAATGTTGTTTTACTTGTTTTGTTGTCTTCCTTAATTAAGAGTATTCAAAGTATTCAGTATTTGTTCTTTTAAAACACAGAGTCCTTCTAATGAGACAGTTTTACTGGCAATTTTTAATTATTTGAATGTTTACCAACTGAAAAAGGAAACAATGCAATTTCATCTGACTTTGTAGATTGGATAATTTGTTGTGCTATCCTTCTTGGGATAAATAAACAAATAGTTTGATCTGAAAAGGAACTAAGTGTGTACCTCACCTCTCTGGTTCAGTAGTTTGAAAGTTACATCCAGCCTGACCAAAGATGTATCTTGTATTCTGATTCAGGAAAGTGGAAAAAGGAAGACAGCTGCACTAAAAAAATTGGAAATTGAAAGTTGAAATACCCTTTGTAGGATGTAAAATTCTGTTTCCTAAAACAGAAATATGTGCATTGCAGTTGAAACAGAGCTTAAAGTAAAAGCTGAAATATAGCTTGCTGTCTCATTGAGCTGAATGTTACCTTGTGATTGTGTGAAGTCATTGCTACAAATAGAGGATTTAGGAGGAAATATATGGAAAACAAACCAATACAACTTCCTCTATCTGGTGCTCTAAATTTTTTTTATTGTTGTGTCATGTTCCTGAATACACAAGATATTAGGAATAAAGTTGAGTTACTGTTACCAAAGGGAAGAATATGAGCAGAGGCTTATGGGACGAAAGTATACAGAACAAAGAAAATATATCCTAAAAATGAGAAAAAGAACAATTATTAAGAGACTGAAGCAAATAAACTGAAAGGGAATGAAAACTACGTAAGTCTTCTGAAGTTTCTCTGTGTGCATCAAACATGCAACAGGCACAATTAGACATTACTAGAGTAGCAGAAACTTAATCTTTTTATCTCTTTCCAGCAAGGTACCTCCCAAATAATTTTTCTCTAGTTTGGGGTCAATATCAACTTATATTTTCAACTTTAAGACCACGCCAAGGAGGTTCACCATACTGTATTTGCAGATTTTATTTACCTGTATTGTACTTTTAAGTTTTCTATGTAAAAGGGTTAGTCCTTCTGATTTCTCACTCAGAAATATATTATTAATCATCATACTGTTACATGTCTTTTGCATTCCATGATGCAAACGTCTCATACACTTAAAATGATTAGGCATGCAATAAAGAATTCACCAGAGCATGCCTGGTACTGTTCTCCACGTACTTTATCTATGTTTTTTTAGCCACCACTTCAGATTAACTTGAAGACTGCAGGTGGTGTATATACTTCCCATAAGCCAGCATCTACATCTCAATTAAGTTAAAAAATGGTAGGTGTACATATGACAAAGGTAACAGTTTTGTTTACCCTAATTTCAGCTCCCTGCTATTATTCTAAGAGCTGATAAAAGCAGGTGGACTTTCCTTTATCATTTAATTTGTAAAATTGATGTTCACCTATCAATTTACTCTGTGATAAACAAATTGCTTCTTGCTCACTTACTGATTAATCCTTTGGAGAGAGGTGAGAGGGGAAGAGGAGGTATTTCTTCCTATGTGGCCACTTTCTTGCTGTATGTAGTTTGTAAATTTATTTCTCATTTGATCATGGCAGACATGAGTGTATTGAGAAATCAAAACCACTGGATAATGGCTGAACTCCTTAGCTATTTCTTCCTCTGTTTTACCTTTTTATGTCATGAACTTCATAATTGAAATTGTTGCCTAAAATTCAGGTGTTAAAGAAACCTCTAAGACTCAATTTGTAAGTTTTGGGAGGCAGACATTCTTTTATTACAGTGTGCTGGATGCACCAAAGTGCATAATGAGGTATCTTAGCTACAGCTTATATGTTTGCATTACATGATTATTCATGTTCATTTCTTGCAATCTTGTTACATATTCATAGCATTTCCCATCATTGATTAGTATATATATATATCTTTATAAGGTCTCTGAGGGGCCTCACCGAGAGTCTCTGATGGTCACTTCTATCTGGAATCCTCAAAGCTCTAAGTGACCACTTTCGGATCTCCTTTAAGAAAAATGCACCTAGTTATACAACTCTGTTGTTTACTTGGCTGCTTCTGTTAGCTACAAGTTCCCCTCTCTGTTGTTTCTTTCCTTTGCTTGGCTGGTTTCGTTAAATTACTTGGCTTATCTGTACAGTAATTTTCTATGGTATATTTTCTGGCAAGCACTACTAGTTCCGTGACATCTCTAAACCTGATATCGAAATCAAACCAGGCTGTTGCTTACTTCACTGCTAAACTTCCTATTGTCCGATTGACAGTGCAAGGAGCTGAATTTCCTTGCTGAATAACCAAAGCTGTGGTAGTTTAACAGCACTTTCTTGCACCAAATTAAGAATATGAGATGATAGGTCAGTCTCTGTGCTCAAATTAACAACTCACTTTACAAAAAACTGGTGATGACTCTTGTAGGAATTGTAATAATGCAGAACGATATTGTAATCCTAAAATTATTTAGGTTGGAAAGAGCCTATAAGTTCATCAAGTCACAGAATCACAAAAGATGCAAGGGACCCACAAGGATCATCGAGTCCAATTCTTAGCCCTGCAGAAGACCATCCTCAACAGCCATACCATGTGCCTGAGAATATTTTCCAAACACTTTTTGAACTCTGACAGGCTTGGTGCTGTGACTACTTCTCTGGGGAGCCTGTTCCAGTGCCCAAATACCCTCTGGGTGAAAAACCTTTTTTTAATATCCAACGTAAACCTCCACCAACGCAACTTCAGGCCATTCCTTCAGGTTCTGTCACTGGTCACCACAGAGAAGAGATCAGTGCCTGCCCCTCCTCTTTCCCTCCCAGGGAAGTTGTAACTGCAATGAGGTCTCCCCTCAGTCTCCTCTTCTCCAGGCTGAACAGAGCAAGTGACCTCAGTCACTCCTCATACGGCTTCTCCTCAAGGCCCTTCCTCATCCTCATTACCCTCCCTTGGACACTCTCTAAGAGCTTAGTATCTTATATTGTGGTACCCAAAACTGCAGACAATATTCAAGGTGAGGCTGCCCCACTGCAGAGCAGAGCAGGACAATCATCTCCCTGGGGGGCAAAAGTGGCAATGCTGTGCCTGATGCCCCCCAGGACATGGTTGACCCTCCTGGCTGCCAGGGCACTGCTGACTCATATTCAACTTTCCATTGACCAGGACCCACAGGTCCCCTCCATGGCACTGGTTTCTGACATCTCATTCCCCAGTCTGTCTGTACATCCAGGGTCGCCCCATCCCAGGTGCAGAATCCAGCACTTCCCCTTGTTGAAGTTCATATGGTTGATGATTGCCAAGCCCTCCAATTTGTTGAGGTCTCTCTGCAGGGCCTCCCTGCCTTCAAGGGAGTCAACAGCTCCTCTCAGTTTTGTGTCATCTGCAAACTTGATTAGTATCGCTCCCAGTCTTGAGTTCATGTCATTTATTAAGATGTTGAAGATCACAGGGCCCAGGATGAAGCCCTGTGGAACCTCACTAGTGACAGGTCACCAGTCTGATGTCACCCCATTCGCTATTACCCTCTGTGCTCGACTGGTGAGCCAATTGCTCACCCACCACATGTTGTGTTTATCCAGCTGTGCTGGACATTTTGTCCAGAAGGATCCTGTGAGAGACAGTATTGAAAGTTTTACTGAAATCCAAAAAGATGACATCAGCTGGCTTCCCTTGATCAGCCAGGTGGGTAACCTTGTGACAAAAGGAAATCAGGTTTGATAAGCAGGACTTTCCTCTCATGAAGCTGTGCTGGCTGTGACTAGTGACTGCATTGTCTTTCAGGTGTTTTTCAATACTTCCCAGAACGATCTACTCCCTAACTTTACCAGGCACTGAAGTGAGACTGAGAAGCCTGTAATTTCTGGGGTCCTCCTTGCCCTTCTTGAAAATCAGGACAACATTCACAAGCTTCCAGTCAGTTGGAACTTCTCCACAGTGAACTGTTACAATGAAGGATGCCCTAGTATTCTTCAAAAACAAAGCTGAAAGGTTTATATCTGACCTCCTGACATGCCATCATACATTGAATTTATCTAAACTACAATGAAATATATGTATTTTAATTAATACTTTAATTTTAATTTCAGAGTTATAACTTAATACTCAGGCAACAAGACATGCCTTTCCTAAAAAAAAAAAAAAAAATATGGTCTCCTACACTTGGATACTGCAGTACTTTCACAGTGCCCAGCACTCCTTACAACAATCAGGTGGACCTTGAGGATTGGTTGTACACCTGCACTGAATTGTATGATTCAGTTCAGGAGCTTGAAGCAAAAAAGCACTTGTGTAGAAAAGATTTTCCTGTTATTAATGTTAACCAGAAGTTTTCTGGCACACCTCAGAAAAGGGCAATGAGTAAGCAAGTTTATAGCACAGCATTTTTATTTCAGGAGTTAATTGTTCCTGCCTTCTTAACTACAGCAATAAAACAAATAGGAATTTTAGTCTTCACCATTACCCTTTATGACTTTGCCTCAATCATTTAAAAACTACCCCATTTCTATTACTCATAAAGATTATTATATATCTCCCAATTAAAGAGAATGAAAAAAAAAGCAGAATAAAAACTAATATTACTTTTGTAATACGGAACAGATTAAACAACTAGTTTCATCCTCTGTCTTGGGCGCTTCCGTGTTACAGCCCACTTCTCTCTTTCCATAGGCTGGCTATAGCCCCCTGCTCTCCCAACAGAGAGAGCTATGGTTTGTCAGAGGTGTCACCCCTTCCTAGAAGGGCCATTCCCAGAGCTGAAGCTGGAGAAGGGGATGCAGCTGTCACTGGGCCTCAGCACAGGGCTTAAACCAAAGACACTCAGCTCAGGGTGAGCCCCTGCACTGTCAGGTCAGCACACAGCTGGAGGTCTTATATGAACAGTGCCAAAAGTCATAAAATCACAGAATCATAGAATGGTTCAGCTTGGAGGGGGCCTATAAAAATCACCTAGTCCAACCCACTGGCTATGGGACAGGGAGATCTTTCACTTTGTCAAGTTACTCAAAGCCCTGTTAAACGTGACTTTGGAAGACTTCCAGGAATAGGGCATCCACAACTTCTCTGGGCAACCTGTTCTGGTGTCTTACCACTCTCATTATAAAAATTCTTTTTCTCATGTCAAACCTAAATCTATACTCTCAGTTTAAAACTTCCTTTGTTTGTCCTGTCACTACAGACCCTGATAAAAAGTTTCTTCATATTTTGTATAAGCTCCCTTTAGTTACTGAAAAGCCCATTTAAGTCTCTTTAGAGCCTTCTCTTTTCTCTAGGCTCAACAACCACAACTCTCTCAGCCTATGGGCATTTTTGTGACCAGTCTCTGAACTTGTTCTGACAGGTCCACATCTTTCTTGTACTGGGGACTCCAGAGCTGAGTGCAGTACTCCAGGAAGGGTCTCCCAAGCATTGTAGAGGGGCAAAATCATCTCCCTCGATTTTGCTGCTTATTATGCAGCCCAGGATACTGTTGGCATTCTGGGCTCCAAGCGTGTATTGCTGGTTCATATCCAATTTTCCATCCACCAGTATGTCCAAGTTCTTTTCCATAGGGCTTCTCTCAATCCATTCATACCCCAGTTTATATTGATGTTCGCGATTGTGCTGATCCAGGAGTAAGAACTTGTAGACGATCTTGTTGAACTTCATGAAGTTTACATGGACCCACTTCTCAAGTATGTCAAGGTCCCTCTGGATGGCACCCCTTCTCTTTAATGAATCAACTTCACCACTCATCTTGGAATTATCTGCAAATTTGCTGAAGGTGCACTCAATCCTACTGCCTAAATCACTGATAAAGGTATTACTGATCTCCATTTGGGTTTTGAGCCCTTGAGAGTAAATCTCTGGGCACAGCCATCCAACCAACCAGCTTCTTACTCATCTAAGAGCCTGTTCATCAAACCTCTGTCTTCTAATTTGGCAGCAAGAATGCTGTGTGGGACTGTACCGAAGAGCTTACAGAAGTGAAAGTAGAAGATATTTGTAGCTCTTCTTTTGTTCACTGATGCCGTCACTCCACTGAATTAGTCAGGGATTATTTGCCATTGGTAAAGCCTCTAAGCATCTCTCTGTCTTCCATATGTTTTGAAATACCTTGTAAGACAGTCTGTTCTATTGTTTTCCCTAGCAGAGGTGAGGCTGGCTGGTCACTAGCTCCAAGAGTTCTCATTTTTACCCTTTTTTAAAATGTGCATGACTTTTTCCTTTTTCCAATCCCTGGGGACTCTGCCTGTCTGCTATTACTTTACAGCTGTGATGCAGGCTGGCTAAAAAGCTACAGCAGCCTATTGTCTCAGTCTCCTGGGGTGTATGTCACTAAGTCCCATGAACTTAGGTATGTTCAGGTTCCTCAGGTGATTTCAAACCTGACCTTTTCCTAGGGTTGGAAGGATTTCATTCTCCCAGACCTTGACATGATATTCAGAGATGCATGAAGACAAATTAGCAGAGAAAACTGAGGAAAAAAAATTCTGTTGAATACCTGTCTTCTCTGCATCAGTTATCACCAGTTCTCCTGTCTTATTTATTACAGAGATACATTTTCTTTACTCTTACTTTCATAGTCAACAGAGGTATAAAATTCCTTCTTATTCTTTGCATGTCTTGCCAAATTCAGCTCCAAATGTGCCTTAGCTTTCCTAATCCCATTCCTACATATCCAGGCACCATCCTATATTATTCCCACAATAAATGTCCCTTGGGCCTGTGCACTTGCCTCTTACACTTCAGTTTACCCAGGAGGTACTTACTAAGCCATGCTGATCTCCAGCCTTCTTTGCCTGATTCCTTACATGTGGAAATCAAGAGCTGCTGTGCTCTAAAAGAAAAGTCCTTAAAAAGCTGCCAGCTTTGTTCAGATTCCTGCAGGCAGTTTCACAGGGGATCTCACCTGCTACTGGGTCTAAAATGTAACCTAATCTACTAATCAGTTTAAAGTTTCCTCTCCTAAAATTCAAGGTGCTGACTACTCATCAGGTGGCCTATATCCCTCAAGATCATTGATTCCATCACGCCATAAACTGCAGCCACTACAACCCAGGCTACCACCAATCTTGACCTCTCTAATTAGTTAATCTGTGTCACATTTGATTGGTTGCAAATGAAGTAGGGAAGGAATAATTGAAGTGGTAATAAAGGGAGGCTTAGAAGAATTCAGGGACATAGGTGAATATTTGAGATCATCCAGGAGTGACATGAGATTCAGAGACCTAATAGCAAGAGAGGTAAGATCATAACTGCTTTTGCTGGTACAATCTGGCAGAAAATGTCTGTGGAACAAAGAACATGCTGAGATTTCAGGATAAAAAAAGAGGGTGGAAAAATGTTTGTAGGAGGAAAGAAGAGACAAAAAAAAAAAATTATTGGGTGCCTCTGTGGTAACTAGAAGTGTCTGTCTTTGGAGCTTTGTGGTGTGTGTTTTTGCTCTAAATTCCAATCTGTGCATGTATTGAAAGTGAGTTCTCATTTCACTACTTCAAATGGTCCAGTAGCCTGTAGCTTCCAAGAAATAAACTCATGACTGAACATTTTGGTTTCTTAAGCTGTTATTTGATTGAATGCACTCGACTTAAATTCTTACTGTAGAATAGACTACTGTTACATGTATTGTATGGCCAACAGGCTGACTTAAATGCCACTGAATGTCTTGCTGTTTCTTACTAAGAACCTGGCGAATAAAAGGGTGAGTGAATGATGGGCACACTGTACATGAAGATTCAGATTAGAATTCCTGTAGCTTTGACTGAACCACTAAGGTAAAAGCAGTTCTACTGCATTTTAAACATTGCAATTTTTTTTTCCTGAGAAAATATCTGTATCTATGGAAAAGACAACTGTTGTGATTGGATATTTTTTGAATTTTTTTATAAAATACAGATAACTGAAGATACTAATTTCTTCTATTTTTCTGCTGTTAGATGTCTGAAAATAAAAAGAATGTCTCCTTCAGAAATTTGTTCTGCTCTGGTATATTCATCTGCATTACTTCTAGCTGAGCTAGGTTGGAATGAGCCTACCAGTATGGTTTTCCAACTGATAGCCACTTTAGAACTCTTAAGATTCAGAGTAGACTGCCTTTCTGGTTGGCCTGCTGAAAAAGTGGTTTTGTCTCAGGGAAGCTCTTGCCAATGCGTGTAAATAATTTATGGAAGGGAGTGAAAAAGGTGGAGGCAGGCTTTTCTCAGCGGTATCCAGTGAAAGGATAAGATGTAGTGGATAAAAAAAGAAAAAATAGACAAAATTCCACTTTAAGATGAGAAAATGTGAGGTTGTTGTGGTTTTTTTGTTGTTGTTTTGTTTTGGGGTTTTTTTGTTTTGGTTTGGTTTTTTTTAATGTGAGTGTAGTCAAGTGCTGAAACAGATTGCCCTGAGTGGTTGTGGAGTCCCCATCTTTGGAGATACTCAAAACTAGAGTGCACATAGACCTAAGAAAACTCTAGTTGAATATATTTTTGAGTAGGAGAGTCTAGATGTGCTGGTTTAAAGGTAAACCAATAGGAGGAATGAGTCTAACTCACAAACAGATTACAAGTCAAAATTACAGTTTAGTGAAAAGATCACAATAAGTACAAGGGTACAGAGGAAAAGGTCCATTTAACCCACAAAAGCAAGTGTGTAACC
>JAWWEU010000111.1:89515559-89569223 GCA_035583155.1 Acropternis orthonyx
CCATCCCTGGAGGTTTTTAAACTGAGATTGGATGTGGCACTGAGTGCCATGATCTAGTAAACAGACGGGAGTTGGACAAAGGGTTGGACTCCATGATCTCTGAGGTCTTTTCCAACCCAATCGATTCTATGATTCTATGATTAAACAGCCAGCCATTGTTGGCTGGAGTAATGAATTTTAATGGTTATAACATGAGCTGTTAAATTTGCATTGCAAATGTAATGAAACAAACAACCTTAAACATTTTGCTTTGTAATGTATCAAATATGAGACTTAATGTGCCTAAGGATAGATATTTTGAGTAAGAAAACACTATGCTTCCATAGTCTTCTTTTATGCTAAGATAGATCTTGAAATCTCTCTTAATGGAGGATTGCTTTTCTCTATATAATTCCAGAACTCTTCGGTTTCATAAATGTTACTCTAAATATAGGAAATTTGTTCATAATCTGCAGGCATCAAAGGTTATGTCAGATTTAGTTTTGACTTGAGAGCTAAACATTTGTTAGAGAATCTGAAGATAAACTGTAAACAAGTGGAATTCTCATGACTGTGGAATTATAACTTAGATGGAATGTAATCAGCAAATGAAAACTAAAAACAAAATAAGGAAATATAATCAATGAGTATGGCTATATCTTCATTGATACAAATCAGTCTGTAGCATTCTGAATGTGCAGTGGTACACAGTTTTGTAAAGAATAAAATAAGAAAAATATACATGTATTAATATTCCACTGAGTTTGATATTAAAATATATTAATGAAAACATTAATATTACTTTCACTTCAGCTAATCAGTATGACATTTTAAAAGGAATAAGTAATTAAACATAATGTTATGATCGCTTACCTTGAAGGTCGTTCTCATGATTGAGGTGTTAATCACTTCTTCTAAATCTTGCCATCTGAGCAACCTTATGTCAAAATATAACTGAGATGATTCAGACAAGCCTCAAGTAAAATAATTTTCATGTTAATGAAAAATTTATAATCAAGTATAAACCAAAAGTGTTTGGGTCACCAGGTCTGCTGCAAAGTGGATGTAATAAGAATACAATTTTTTTTACTGTAGAATTTTGTTTGTTAATTCCTAGTAGCTTAATTTGAAAGGATTCTAGGATTATAGAGTTGTTGCTGCCTTCAGTGACAGAATTGGTCATTCTTAAGCCTTTATTTTTTGATTTTCTTTGTTTGAGGTTAAGTAAATAATTCTGAGGTGTCTTTCAAAGACTAAAGGGTTTTATTTTTCTTAAAAGTGTTGGATTGATCTGCTGGCTGCTCATCCAGCTGTTGTTTCAGTCCCCCTCATCAACAGAATAAGGAAAATTAAAAATTAAAAAAAACTCATGGGTAAGTGACATGGAAGGTAAAATTGAGTGCACCCTTCAGTAAGTTCACTGATGACACCAAGCTGTGTGGTGAAACTGACATGCTGGAGGGAAGGGATGCCATCCAGAGGGACCTTGAGATGTGGGCCTGTGGTAACCGCATGAAGTTCAACAAGGCCAAGTGCAAGGTCTTATACTTGGGTGGGGCAATCCCAGACTGGAGCTGTTGGTTGACAAGAAGGTCAAGCAGCCATGACCTGGTGATGTGCACTTGCATTCCAGAAACCCAACCTTATCCTGGCATACATTAAAAGAAGGGGGGCCAGCAGGTTGAGGGAGGTGGTTCTCCTGCTCTGCTCTGCTCTTGTGAGACCCCACCTGGAGTGCTGCGTCCAGCTCTGGTTTCCCAGCACAAGAAGGATATGCACCTTTTGGAGAAAGTCCAGGTGAGGGTCACAAAAATGATCAGGGAGTTGGAGCAACTCTCCTGTAAAGACAGGCTCAAACAGTTGTGGCTGTTTAGCACGGAGAAGAGAAGGCTCCAAGCAGACCTTATAGCAGCCTTTGAGTACCTAAAGGGAGCCTACAAGAAAGCTGGAGAGGGACTTTTTAAGGGTCACATAGTGATAGGGTAAGGGAGAATGACTTTAAATTAAACAGAGCACATTACATTAGATATTAGGAAGAAATCCTTCACTGTGTGAAATCTGGAACAGTTTACCCAGAGAAGCTGTAGATGCACCATTCCTGGAAATGTTCAAGGCAAGGTTGGATGGGGTTTTGAGAAGCCTGGCCTAGTGAAATGTGTCCCTGCCCATGGCAGAGGGATTGTAACTAGATGATCTTTAATGTCCCTTCCACCCCAAAACATTCTGTGATAAAGACCATGAGATCAATTACCAGTTACCATTGCAGGGAAAACAGATCTGACTTGGGGAAAATTATTTTAATTAGCACAAAATATATTAGACTTCCAGGTGGGATGAAAAAAAACACAAAATAAAACAACACTACCCTCTCTTTCTCCCCTGGTCCTGGCACCCCTTCACAATTCCAAATCCTTTACCTTCCTGCATAGGGAGATGGGGAATGGGAGGTTGTGGTCAATTCATGACAGCTCCTCTCTGCTGCTTCCTCCTTGTCACACTTTTCCCCCGCTCCTGCATAGGTACTTTTCCCAGGCTATAGTCCTTCAAGATATATCTGCTTCAGCATAGATTCTTCACTGTTCACTTTCCACATTCCTTCAGGAAATAATCACCTGCTCCTGCATGGGGTTCTCTATGGTCTGAAGTATGGATATCTTCTTTCATTGTGAGTACTTTCCACAGAGTCCAGGGGAATATCTACACCACTGTGATCTTCTCCATTACCTGCAGGGAAGTTTCTGCTTCAGTTCCTGGAGCAATTTCTCTTCTTTCTTCTCTGACCTTGGTGCTTACAGGATTGTTTCTCTTTTCTCCTCTTCTTTGTCTGTGCAGTGTTTTGTCCTTTCTTAAGTATGTTTTCACAGAGGTACCACTGTCTTGACTGAGGGGCTCAGCTGTGTCATACAGTGGATTCATTGGAGAGAGATGGAACACTGTCTGTTATGAGGCAATCCCTGGTCTCTTCTCACAGAATGTGCCTTGTAGCTCCCCCACCAACACTTTAACACCTCCAGCCAATACTCAAAATAAGATTTCAGTGGCTAAAATACAATGTATATTAGACTGAGATATTCAATTTCAAAATTCTCATTCAAGTTGCCAGTTATTGGATATCATCCAAATGATGTCTAAAAACGGCTAAGTACTATGAAGTCACTGGTTTCAGTCATCATTTCTGCAGAGCAGTAATTATTCTTTAATTCTAAATAGCTATTCTGTCAAGCACAGATCTGCCCTTTCAGTCTTCTCTTCTCTATAAGATGAGTACAAACTGACATTTGCAAGTGATTAATTGTGCACTTAAGTTGTATATTAAGCCAAGTCAAAACCTTGCCTTAAATAACTCAGCTTGTATTTTATCTTTTATGTCAGCTTTGAGGCCCAGCCTTCCTTATCTTGGGCCTTGTCTATGTGACAACGTAAACTCTGTTCTGCTTTTCATACAACAGACTGACCTAACTAAAAAGTCCCACAAAATCTAATCAATGAAAAGGGAGAGAAGTTTACTTTATTACCTTCCCAGCTACTTCTACAGCTTTATACCACCAGTCAACTCTGGCAGTAATTGCATCTGCACTCCTCAAGCCTCTGTCTGCATTCATTGCTATTGATATCCAGAAGAAGAAGAGCAGCTGCACTACCAACTGAAGTGACAACTTATTTAGAGTCAGAGGGGAGGAATCTCTTGGCATACTTCCTGAGATGTCAAAGCAAGATGCAGCTTACATATCAAGAGGCTAAAACAGATTGGCACACCAAGAAAAAATCCAACATGAAGACTGACAGATCTCCATTTCTGTACTAAATGTGGAGGTAGTGCTGTCTGCTTTTAGTTTAAAGATTAAAGCATTCACATAGGTGTGGAGAATTTTAGGTTTGGTAACACACCATCGGGGGTGCAAATTTACATTATGCATTTTCCTGAGAAGTGCTATGATGTCCATGCTGTAGGCTACTTTGATTTGTAAGGAAAGGAGGGGACACTCTTACTGGACTTGTTGAGCTTCAACACTATTCAGCAAAGATTTCCTGGCTCAGAAATAACCTTGAATAGTAAGGTGCATCCTCATTGAGTATTTGCCTTGAAATGCAAAGCCTACACTGCTAGTTGTCTCTCCCAAAAGCCAAGGTCAGGCTACAAACATTCTTATTCCTCTCAAAGTTACTTACTGTCTACTAAGTAGAGCCGTAAGCCATACTTAAAATAATTAAATCTTAGTCTGGTGGCAGCTTTGCTTCAGTTACTGCTCTTCTTTTCATGGAAGAGAGTGTTCAAGAAGGTATGGCAGACATCCAGGAAGGATGAATAGGAAACACTTGACTGAGCTCAGGTGCAGAAAAAAGGCACATATTTGGTGAAAGGAGCAGGGATGGGCAACTTAAGAGGAATATTAAGCCATTGCCCAGGTATGCAGATTTGAAAGTAGGAAAGGAAAAGCTCAGCTAGTGCTGAGAATAGAGGTTCAGCAACAGGAGGAGATAGTCTAGTACATATTTTCTTATTTCAGGAAACATTTATTTTATGCAGTCTGTAAAGGTTATCATGGCATATAGCAGTGACCTCCAACTAGAAAAGTAGAGAAATGTGCAGTTTCAAAGAAATGAAGTTACTGAATAGCTGAAAATTGTATTTGTACGAAAGGCTGCTCTCTATAGTTCATGCAAAGTCTCTGGTTCTTAAGGAGACAAAGTCAATAACTACCTAATTTTTTGTACAGATTATGCTCAGAATATTCAATGTTACGATTCATTCATAATGAGGTTTTGGCAACAGCAATTCTCACTGTGTATACAAATTAAATCTGGTGATTAGAAACTTGGATGAGAGTACACTCCCTTGTTTAGTGAAATATAATTGTTTTGGGTTACAAATCTATGCCTTTAGGGAGAAAAATCTTGGTCTTTTGGCAAAGAATATCTAAACGTGAAGTGTTTGTTCTTCATGCTCATTACTGTCTAATTTAAATGTATTTAGTATAGTGATTCTAAGGTGATTTCACCAATGTGTTGTAGGGTTAATTATTATTCATCTTCAAACAGAACCAGCTTCTTTTTCTGGATTTATAGAAGTCAGTAAAAGAGGAATAGAACTAGCTCTGCTTCTTATTTTTGACTGCTGAAAACAAAGTGAGTTATTTATGAATTTTCATTATTTATGAATAGCAACAATGTAGAAAACACCACTTCATAATGATAAAAAGGACACTCTTCGTGCAGTTATGTGTGTGTTGGGACATAAACCCATTTCCCATTGTATCCACTGCCTTAAATGGTATTATAGACTGGAAGAAATTCTCAATTTGATTTCACAATTTCCTCCAAGTTTCCTGTACATTCATAGTGGTTACTAAATTAATAAAGTTTCAAATAACTTCTGCTGCTTTTTTAATACATCACTCCCTATTGGTCAGAAAAAAGCCTTGAACTCAATTATTGCATATAATGTAAGATTATGGTGGCGCATTCTCCCCTACATTTTCTCTCTTTCTGTAGCTAGTCTGTTTAATAATAATAGTTTATACAAAATGGGAAAACAAACAAACAAAATCAAAAGCTCTCAAATGAAAAGAAATCCAGAAGAAATATTTTCAATATAAAATACCCAGTAGGTGAGACATCTATGTGTTCTGTCAGTTTATGTGAAATGTTGCTCAATGTCAAGAAGATCTGGAAATATTTGAGAGCAATTATTTAATTTATTAGTGAAAACAGAGGAAGGTGCTCTCTTACATTCATAGAACTGACAGCAATAAACACAGACAATATCACAGTTCAAAGTTTGCAAGCTGTATTGAATGGAAAAAAAGAAATAGCTGCATCACAATGGTGCAGCCCCAGGGATTCAGGATCCCCTCTGAAGGATGGCAGTAAAGTCAGGTACAAAGTCACAGTAATATGGCTGAAGTAGTTCCACTCTGAACATCTATATTTGAGACTCTAACACTATACTGCATTACTCTACTTAGACATGCTGATAGTTCTTTCATCAGTTTTCTAATTTCTAAAGTACTTCAACACCTGACTTTCCTTATGGATTTCATGGAAAGGCTGATTGCTTCTCTCAAAATAATGGAGTTTGCCGAGACATCCAAGAATATTGACACCATTCTTGTAATTTCTGTATTATTGCCAGAAATTGTCAGTATAATGCTAATAACAACAAAAACAACAATTCCTTTCTTTCATGAAACCATGCTTTACATTAATAGGATCACTGTTAAACCTTATATTCTAATTATTGAAGTGCTTCAGTGAAGTTATGTGGTTTGCTTAAGGTTTTGTTCATGATACTTTATATACCACATAAATATCTTTCTTAGAACACCCACATACTATTTAACAGAACAGGAACATTTAATCAAACTGAGACAATACCCTGCTAAACAGATAGTAACTGTTACAGATGACATCAATGTCATCTATAAGATCAGTGGTTTAAGGTAAAGCAGATGTAGACTCTTCCCTTGAAGGCCTTTTATGCTGCTTGAAATGAAGAATTCAGAGGATATGACTATCCTGTGAGAACATTTGTTAAAAATAAGCAATAGGAAATCAAGTGAGACCATACCTTGAATACTGTGTTTGGTTTTGGGCCCCTTGCTACTAGAAGTGTGTCCAGAGAAGGGTGATGAAGCTGGTGAAATGTGTGGAACACATGTTCTTTGATGAGCGGCTGAGGGTTGTTTAGCCTGGATAAAAGGAGACTCATGTGGGACCTTATCACACTCTACAACTACCTGAAAGGAGTTGTAGTGAGGTGGGTGTCATTCTCATCTCCCAAGTAACAAGTGACAAGGTGAGAGGAAATGGCCCCAAGTTGCACCAGGGGAAGATTATATTAGATCTTAGGCAAAATTTCTGCATTGAAAGGGTGATCAGGCTTTGGAACAGGCTGTCCAGGGAAGCGATGGAATCACCATCTCTGGAAATGTTCGCATGGCATGTGGCTGTCGCACTTGAGGACATGGTTTAGCAGTGTACATGGTGCTAAGTTAATGGTTGGACTCAATAATTTTAGAGGTCTTTTCAACCTTAATGATTCTATGATTCCAAGTGATTACATCTAGATCTTATTATAGGAAAGTATTAGGTGTGAATTTAAATTATCTTGGGCTTCTAGAACTAAAATCAGTGGTTTAGATTAATTATACCTACAACAAATTTGAGAAAGCCCAGATGCAGCTGTTAAAGCTGGTCCTCAGCTGTCACTGCTAGTAGGAGAGTCTCTGTACTTTTTTTCAGTAAGTGTAGCATTGGAGGAACGTTTGAATATTCAAGTATGTCATTGTGCATGCTTTAGAGAGGTTTTTATTCTGTAAGAGTTACCAAGGCCCAGGGGATTGAAATCTCAATTTCCACACAAATTGCTCTGCTACAAATACTGTGACAAAGGAACTTTTAAGCTGCTCTGATTTGAAAGCACCACAAAAGAACATTATAAATCATAATGCCAGTTTATTCTTCTGTGGTTCTGTGATATTTCTTTGAGTTTTGTGTAAGTTGTAAATGTACTTAATAGCTTTTATATTAAATAAGTGTAGTATTTCTAAAATAAAATGTTTTAAATGAAATAAGAATATTTTAGAAACTGTTTCTCATGCTGTGGGTTTGTTTTACTATGCATTCAAAAATTCATGACTAGAACTAGTTAGACAGAGACAAGTAACTCATCACTTTAAAACCTGTGGATATTTCAGTCACTCACAGCAATAAATATCTAAAGCAATGACTGCTAAGAGGTGGTTTCACTTCACAGAATACAGCATGCTGTATGTTATAACAGTTACTGTAAAGTTGTGCTTCTTACTTCTGAAAAGCATAGCCGTTGTGTTGTCATGGACTTTTTTGTTCTCTGGAGCTATCTCTGCCAGCAATCTGTCTTTTATCCTCAACAGGAATCAGAGAAGTAGATGACTTCATGAAGACTATTTTGCTCATTAAAGTAGAGTGGATTGGCATTTCATGCTAAGAATGAAGTAGTTCAAATAAAACATAGGTATTTCTCTGTAAGACATTTATATTACTATAGGAAATATATAGAGTGCCACATACCAATACAGTTCTTTTCTCCTTATTGAACTATATTAGTTCAAATGTGAGATACCTTGTTTCTTAGAAATTTCTTTCAGTTAGAAGTTTTCAGTTATGTTTTAGTTTTAAAAGTTGTCCTCAGTTTTAACAAAGTCATTGATCACACTAAATCCTCTGTTCTTAAAATCAAAGGTAAGACGCCATAGATATTGAATTGATATTTGTAATTAGCCTAGCTACAATATGACAATGTCACATTGCTTCCTCTTCCGGCAGTGTTGACAACTATGGTATTTTTATCATGATGTTTCCAACATTCAGACATGAATTAATATATTTTACTTGCATTGTCTTCACATTTATCTTGTTTTACATCCCTTTTTGTAAGTTTATTCAACTGTGAAGTAAATCGTAATTCTTAACTGTTATATATTTAGGTGTAGCTTGATTTTTTTCATTTTGTAGTTCAAGAAATATGATTCCTGCCCTCAGCAGGGGGATGCCCTGGCTGTGCACTGATCCAACCTTGAAGGGGCTCAGCCTTGCCATGGCCTGACCTGGGTGTTGCTGGTTTAATCCCTGCACATGGGTCAGTGTCTGCTGCCTCCCCTGCTCCAGCTTCAGCTCTGGGTGTGACACCAGTGGGGAGAGGGCGACATTGCCCACCTGTCACTGCCTGACAAACCACAGCCTGCTGTGTGCACGGGGGGGTTAGGTTAGGGTGTGGGGTGTCAGGGAGTCGAGCCACCACTGCCAGGCTATAGCTGGCAGTCTGGGAGAAAAAAAGGGGCTGTGACAGGGAAAGGTATAAAGGGAAACCCAAGCATAGCCCAAGAGGAGGGGAAGGAGAAAGTATCAGTATCATGTTCCTTCAAAATTGTAGTGTCACACTTTAGACCCATAGGCATATTTGAAATATGAGCACACCAGCAGTGGAAAGGGTTAGATACTAGCAAAAACTCGGGGAAATTTTGGTATAACCATTTAAAATATTTTAATATTGATGTTTTTCAGTACTGATAATTGAGACTATCAGACTATTAACACACTAAGAGGAGTGCCATAAATTCTGGGCTCTTTGTATGGTGTGTTCTCTTTGACCTGTCACAAGATTACAAATTTTTGAATTTCTGTTACTTTTAGTAGAAAGTGTTAAATACAGTAAGATCTGATGCTTGATATGAGGCTTTCTCTGACTGGGCTCAGCAATAAGCCAAGAATTAATTTCCTCAGGTAGATTTCTGCTTCTGATAGTCTCATCATGCTCCAGTCTAAAGTTCTAATATCTAAATAACAGACAGCACAAGGTGCAGGTTATGTTTTGTATTTAATCCCTGTAGTTCTCACATTCACTTTTAAATTAAATGGGCAGACATAGTTCTCAAAAGTCACACATGCATATCTAAGATCCCAAAGTGATATTTAATGAAAACAAATGTTAAAATTTTAGGCCAATTAATCTGTAATTGTTTTAATTACTTTGTTTCCTGTGGTCTAATCTTGTCTGGTAAAGGTCTCCTTGCTTTCCCAATCACAGTGGAAATGAAACCTTGTCTAAACAAAACAAACAAACAAAATTATTTCAAAATGGGTGGCAACCTTTCAAATTTTCTACAGTCCAATCAACACCAATTTAACTTGACTTAGTATGAAAGTGAAATAATTGCCTGAAATAAATCTATTACTGATAAAAAATACAATAGAAATGGGAAATCTAGATCTCTGGTATTAGTCACTATACCATAATAAATCTTCCTAAGATGAAATCAACAAAAACAATCTCAGTGACCTTATCAGTCCTAGTTTTCTATGCAGCATACTTTGGCAGCTTTTGTTAACAGTTTATTTACTCATAACAGGCTGAATGAGACAATATTTCAATGACGTTAAAAGGACCTTACACTATTCACAAGATTAATGTCAATGTGACAAAACAAGTACTTGTTCTTTGCAGTCAGTTGGTAATATTGAGACATGTTTCTAGATTTCTAAGAGGGTTGTTTTAGAATGTGATGATTGAAGTATACTGTATCAAACAATTTATTTGAGATGAAAGACAAATTCTGCTTAAAAAATGTCTTCTAAGGACACTAAAGCACTTGTTTATAATGTTGTTTTGTATTCAGAAAATGTATTTATAATAAAATATTTCAAAAGCTGTGGAAATAAACTGATAGCTGGTAGAAATTATTACATATATTTTTTTCAAGATGTATCATCTGCATCTTCCTGTAATAGGTAAAATATCTGTATTTTTCACCTAACAGTCATCACAGATTTTTTTTCTGTAATTATGAGATGATATTACATTAGTTTTCCATATCCCAGTTTAACTTTACATTGCTTTTGATGCCAAATAGCTCAGTTGATTTTTTTTTTCTTTTTTTTCTCTGTAGTATTTTCTTGGATTTTTTCTTATACAAAAAGTCAGCTAAGAGTGACCGTTTACCGTGCTCAGTCATGGTCAAGGTGGGACATGTTTGCGTAGATATATCCGACCAAATCAAGATTTTGAAGCTTTTAATTAACTGAGTTTTAAGTATCATATTAGTATCTTTCCACAAATTCTATTGATGACTTATAATTGCTTACAGTTTACTATTTCTTGAAGTAAAAACAATAATAAAGGTCACTGTTAGTTGAAAGGTAATTTAAAAAAATACAACTGAGTTTAAAAAACACCACTAATTAAATGCCTATAAACTTATATAAATATGGGTTTAGGACCTGAAATTAATCTATAAATGTAGAGACTTTTCACAAACATCACCATTTTAATTAACAATTTCTATGATACATAAGCATCTTAGAAAATATTCTTGCTCCTTGTTTTCTACTTTAAGGAGTCTTATGTTGAAATTATTTAACAAATAGTTAATTTTGTGTCTATAAGAGAAATATTCTCTGTAATAAGACTTGTAGTATTTCTGCTCATGTCAAATTTGTGAAATATTTTTATTCCATAGATTTATGCTATACACTATTTTTATCAATATAATTGACTTCATTATTAGTTATATATATATACATAATATACATTTTAATTGATCTTTTGCTTAACATCTGTCTATTACAAAATCTTATGGAATGATCACAAGTGGTTTTCAATATTCCTATAATATTTGATGCTAAAATGAACTTCAGCAAGAGAACTAGGTGCTGCTGAGCAATTCTGAAAGGACATCTTTTCTCTCAGTTCTGTGTCTTCAACAGGATATAGCACAAGTGATGAACTTGGTTTCTCTATTCTTGAATTTAGATATTGTTCACAAAATTTTGTTCATAAAATATCTGTTTCTGAAATTTTTCAGTTCTTATCTGTAGTCATATCAAATAAGACACCAGAGATCCTTAGCATGTGACACTAATCAAGACAGTAACCAAGGAGCATGAAAGATCAGAGCTTCTTCCTGACTGCTGACATGGCATGGAGGATAAACAGGTTTCAGAACTGCCTTTTAGTTTGTACCAATATAGAGATTAGCATGGTGCCAATACTACTGCACCAAGGTGTGGTCAAATACAGAATTGCACGGCAGTCCCTCTCTGTTAATTTTTCTAGGGTACCTGCCAAGTCCAATCTCTTCCTGTGCACTTTCCACTACAGCATGACAACAGGTCTCTAGGGCTGCTGTGGGTGACACCACAGACTTCATAAAAGAATTAGGATATTGTTTTATTGTCTTTGGCTCAGTTAGGAGACTGAGAGTATACTGTGCAAAAAGCAATTTCCTCAAATGTGCAAAACATATTTTATGTACCTAAAATCATATTAATGTGAATACTGCAGTATGTATCTCCACTAAATAAAAGTATTCCCCATTATCTTAAAGTACCTCTTCTTGTATCATGTTAATAGATTTATTGCAAATGCCAGAATTTGATGTTTTGTTGTATATTCATACACAGACTAGACAAAAATTTGGGTATTTATGTGCTTTTTCTTTCTAGTGCATTCCTTCCTTTAAAACATGTTTTTTTCTTTAGCATTCCTTCTTTTTCCTCCTCTACACCTCCACTGACCCACACACCTGAAAAGTTCTTGCATTATCCATAACATATTGATTTCGGCTAGCTAGGGCTAAATTTCTCCACAGTATCTAGTATGAGGCTGTCTTGGATTTGTGCTGAAAACCGCGTGGATAACACATCAGTGTTTTAGTAACTGCTGAGCAGCACTTACACAGAGACAAGAGCTTTTCTGCTCCTCACCACACCCCACCAGCAAGGAGGCTGAGGATGCACAAGAAGCTGGGAGAGACACAGCTGATTCAAACTCATACAAGAACTATCACAGAATCACAAAATGAGTCAGGTTGGAACGGACCACAGTGTGTCATCTGGTCCAATCTCCCTGCTTAAACAGGGTCATCCCAAGCACATGGCACTGGATTGAGTCCAGATAGTTCTTGAGTATCTCCAGTGAGGAAGACTCCATAACTTATCTGGGTACTTTGTTCCAGTGCTCAGCCGCTTGCACAGTAAAGAAGTTCTTCCTCATATTCAGGTGGATCTTGTGAATCAGTTTCTGCTCATGGCCTCTTGTTTTATTGCTTGGCACCACTACAAACAGCCTGGCCTCATCCTCTTGGCACCTGCCCTTCAGATACTTATATACATTGATGCAGTCCCCTCTCAGCCATCTCTTTTCAAGGCTCAGAATGTCCAACTTCCTCAGCCTGCCCTTGCAAGAGAGATGTTCCAGCCCTTTAATCATCTTCATGGCCCTCTCCTGGACCCGCTTCAGGAGCTCCATGTCTCTCTCATACTGAGAAGCCCAGAACTGGGCATAGTACACCATGTGGCTTTACTAGGGCAGGATCTGCCGGCACCATATGGCTTCATGTTCAGCATATAAAGCTGGGGAAGAAGGAGGAAGGAGGGGTACATTCACATTAATGCCATTTGTTTTTCCCAGTAACCATGACACATGTTGGAGCCCTGCTTTCCTGGGGACAGCTGAACACCTGCCTGCCCATGGGAAGCAATGAATAAATTCCTTGTTTTGCTTTGCCTACATGTGTGGTTTTTGCTTTACATATTAAACTGTCATCTCAACCCACAAATTTTTGCACTTTTACCTTTTATTTTTCTCCTTCATCCTACTGTGGGTACTTAGCTGTCTAGCAAGCAGTGGGCTGTAACTGCCTGCACATGTTGTTTGTCAATTAGTATTTTGTAAAATACTGGTATTCTGAGACATTTTAGATGGACGTTGTGACACGTACTTAGAAACATAAAAGTGCAGCACCGTATGTCTCATAGTGACTAACTTCAAAACTATTTCAAAGAATTTCACATCTTGCATCATTTATCTAAAGCCCTTACATTTCAATTTTAGTTTGAGAAAATAAGTGTTACAGTTAGGTCACCACCAAGACACGTATCATTTGCGTTCTATATTCGTCTTATAGGAAACCTATGCTATTCAACTTTCTAACCACTGTGTAACAAAATTAATCTGGAAATTTCAATTTCTCCATTTCTTGCCAGCTGGTCCTCAAAACCACCTTGCCTTGCCACAGTTACAGATGTCATAATTTTATATTTATCATTTATCATTATATATTTCAACATAACTATAATTTTGGACATTTAAACCTATAGGTAATTCCAATTGGGTAGTCTTTATTGATGAATATAATGAACTGTGTGAACAATCTGTTTAAATAAAATCAATTTATCTGGAATTACTAATAAATAAACTTGGTTGGTTCCCATTTAGAATTTAAAGCTTAGTTGCATTTTCTTTTTCTTTTTTTTTTTTTTTTTTTTGAACAGGTGATAGATGTGAAGTGAATATAGATGAATGTATGTCTTCTCCTTGCCTCAACAATGGAAGTTGCATTGACGACATCAGTTCCTATAAGTGTCACTGTAAGAGAGGTTTCATTGGAAAAAACTGCGAGATAAATGTTAATGAATGCTTGCCAGATCCTTGTCTTCATGGAAGGTGTCTATTTTTATTTAACTATTATTATCTCCAAAATAATATACCTAACTAGCAATACTTAAGATTTAATTGTATGGGAATGTTGATAAATATACTTTTAATTATGTTCTTCTATAAAGTAAGAGTACAAGCACTCTTAAAGATGACAGATGTTGCCTGCTTAAACTAATGTAATATACTGTTATGTTATCTCAGTTTCTCTTTCATTTTTTTTCTTTAGCATAAACCAGTATTCAGAGCATATAATTAATTATAGCTTAATATACTTAAAAGAAAATCTTTAGTTGTTACAAGCCAACAAGTTGAAATGGGAAGATGTCTTTTAATATGACAAAGTGCCTCAGCACCCACAATATACAAATTTGAAATCCATTATTAAAACTAATACTACTACTAAAGTACCATGGATTTCAGTAGGTTACCTCAGACCACTATTCTAAAATATATGGAATGATACTACTAGTGCTGAATCTGCAATTACATACCTTCATCTGAATAACACTCTTTTGTATTTCAGATGTATAGATCTCATTGATGGGTATCAATGCTCTTGTGAAGCAGGATGGACCAGCTCAAGATGTGAGATTAATATTAATGTATGTCTTAAAAAATCTTTTTTTATTATAAGAGAAAGGGTAATATGCCACTTGAAACTCATTTTTATTTAGTTAACCTTTGAAGTTGGTTTCCTGAAAATGCATGACAGAAATTCAGTTGTTTAAAATCCATTCTGAAAAGCTCATTATTTGTTTACATGAAAATGCATTAGGAAAGCTCGTTGATAAAATGTCTAAAGAAGTTTAAAGTTGAAGTGTGAATGATAAATCTGAAAAACCTCAGCAAGCCAAGCCAACATTACCTGAAAATCATTTGTCCCTCAGTCTGGGACAGATAGGATAATTACTTAGCTTGCATCATGAGTCCCATTTGATGTAGCTTAGTTGTATGTTTGAATAGCAAACATCAAGGTCCAATGTTCTACACTGAAAGTTGCCCTGACCCACCTTTAAAATTTCAGAATCCAGGAAATTGTAGAATTCTGTAATACAAAACCATGGTGTACTAAATACCATACCCACTTTGTCCTCTGCAGTTCAATAATAATTTTGTGTTTTCAGTGGAACGGCTATGGACAAGAAGGCATCCTTATATCCAAGTGTGTGCCATGTAGATTCCCATGGTCAGCAAAATAACTTGTGAAAGGTGACTACATCTGGTAGAATAATGAACAGTCCTTACAATATTGACTACACTTTGCAGAAAATATTTAATTGATTTAGACTTTTTCAGATTTTGTGCCAAACAGAGTTTAATTTGATCTTGGAATATGATCCTTTTAAATGTATTTGGTCTCATGAGAAGTTCTGACATGAGATCTACCTCCTTGTGGGCTATCTGGCCTGTAATACTGTGCTTCTGAATTGACAAAAAACCTTCCAAAATGTTACAGAAACTTCTTTTTATCTTGTGTATGAATGCAGGGACCTTTCACAATTTTTTATTTACAGCTTGAAGTAATAGATAACTGAAAATGTCTCATATTACATAAAGTAAGTATGGTCTATAATTCTTCTGTTGAAAATACATTAAAGTCTTACACAGGGAGTAAATCTAGCTGGAATATTAGTTTCTAAGTTCTTTTACAGAAAGAAAAAGTCAGAAAATAGGTCATTCAGCTCTACAGAGTACACATCATGATATGATATTGCAAATCTGTATGATTATCAGCTGTTGCCTATGCTAATACAGAATACCCTTGGGTAATATTTTCTCTAGCAACATCCGTGATTTACACTTTTCTCCATTTTAAGAGAATGAGAGATTAAATGACCTGTAGACAACTTCATTAAATTATATTCAAAAAATAACCATATTTCATATTGAGCTGTTCGAAAATGCATAGATTAGGAATTCATAGGAATTATGAAACAATATACTTATACCTTTGACAGATAAATCTGTCAGAGCGATGGCTTCATTTTTTGATAGTCATTCTATTTGCCTGCAGTGTGATTCCCAGATTAGACTATTCTGCAAGTGTCATATTTTAAAGACTCTAACACTGCATTCATCCTGCACAGACATATATCATACCGATGCAATTCTTTCAGTATCAGGTAGGCTTTCTGACTATGTAGGGGTGTGCACAGCTTGATACTCGTGGCAGGCTTATGCTCTGTAATTGTTTTGTTCTAGATCAACTTCAGCCACTTCCTTTGTTTTAAAATACAGTAATTATTTAATCCAGATAGATAAATAGATATTCTTAATTTGAAAATACATTTCTTTGTAATAAAGGCTATGCAAATTTACTGGGTGTAGGTGTCAAGGTTTTGTTTAGAAGGGGGGTTGCAGGACTGGCCTCCGTGAGAGTAGTCCAGGGGCAGTCCAGGGGCTGTCCCGTGCTGGAAACAACAGACTTGAGTCAACTCCAACCAACCCATTGCATGGTACAGCTGAGTCTCTCACTCCAGATGATGGCACCTTGGTAGAAACATATTTAAGAAAGAGTAGAAAACTGCCCAACAGAGAGAGGAGTGAGGGGGGAAAGTGTCAGAAACAATGACTTTGGCAGTACCAAAGGTCATGGAAGGAGGAGAGGTAAGGTGTGTTCCAGACACTGTAACAGAGATTGTAGGAACTGTAACCTCTGGAGAGAACCATGCTGGATCAGAAATTAGCCAGTAGTCCACGGAGAGGACCATGCCAGAGCATACATCTGCACTGATTCCTAGGGGAGACCCCATGCTGCAACATGTGGACATACCCATGGAGTGCCCACACAGGAGCAGGCTCTAGGCAGGAACTGCAACTCAAGGAGAGAAGTCCATGCAGGAGCTGTCTTACCCATGGGAAGACAACCCACACTGAAGCAGGGGAAAAGTATAAGAACGGAGGGGCAGCTGAGAGGAGCTGGTGTGAACTACAACCCGCCTTTCCCACCCTGTCTGCACTTCTCAGGGTGAGAGCAGGAGGCAGAAAACTTTGAAACAGAGGAATGAAGTTGAGCCTGGAGAGAAGTGGGGTGTGGTTTTAGGTTTTGTTTCTGTTTCCCACTGTCCCAAAATCTATGTCTAGTTGCAATATCTTAAATTATTATTTTACCCAAGTCAAGTCTGTTTTGCCTGGGACAGTAAATGGTAAGTGATCTCTCTGTCCTTATCAATCTAGGTGCTTTGTCATCTTATTTTCTTTCCTTGTCATGTAGCAGGAGGGAGAGTGAGAAAATGCCTGGGTGGTCATTGTACCGCCAGGCATTGTCAGCAACTAAGGTGACTCAAATAACCAATTTAAAAATAGAATATATTTATGTGTGTATATATATTTCCCTAGGCATACTTGGATTTTTTTTTTTTAATCCTTTTTATCCTGGACTTTTTTCAGTCTCTACCTGATATAGTTTGCAAGAAAATACACTTCAAAACTTTCTCCAGCTGTCTAATACTTTCAGGAAAAAAATAAGCATTTATATCTTTATAATTATAGCTTTTGTATATCTAATATGGAGTTTGGATATCGAAACTGTCCTGTCTTCTACAGTTTCCATTGCTTTTTCATTTATAGAATTCAGTCAAGAAAGCGTAACAGAAAAAAATATATGCACTATATGAGTCAATTTCAATACACACAATTTCCTTTGACATTTGCGTATTTTTGAAATGGTAAAATGAACGTACGTAACAGAAAATTGATCTTTTTTCTCAGATAAATTGCTAATATGTGCAGTAATAGCAATTATGCTTAGTAATAGACATTATTTCTAACATTTTTTGGTTTTTTTATTTGTTATGACTGATGAGACATCATTGGTAATCATGCTTTTTCCATGCTCAGTTAAGGCTGTCTCATTCTGTCAAAAAGGGAGCAAAAAGTATTTTGAGTCTTTATAGAAGAGGGTATTCAGCTTGGTGCTTCTACTTGTATCTAATAGAAAGTTGTAATCACACTGCATCCTAGAGTTGCTTTATTTTATCTGGTTTTACTAATCTTTTCTCTCTATTTTCAGAAAAGATAGAAACCAGGCGGAAATCAGGAAAATTAACTAATTTTCAACACAAAGGCACCACAGCTTATGCAGAGTCAGAGAGCAATATGTTGCCACTCCAAGCAAATAAACAATTATTCATCAGAACTGGCCAGATTATGCAAAAGACACAAGACTTGACAATTATATAATTATCTGGCTTTGACTGGGAAGAACAGTAGGATTCATCTTGCCTAACCTGAGGTGTCTTTGTGAAATCTAGCTGTCTGTGCACTTATAGTAAATGAAAACGTGGTGAATATTCAGAGAGATCTGCAGAGCTGTTCAGATGATTTTGAAGTGGACATCTGCATTTCATTAGTGAGTCTAGACTTCATTGACCATGATGAGTGGGTCTTCATGGGCTAGAACAGGTAAGGCAGAAATGGAAATCCCCTCCCCAGAATTCTCTCTGTATAGGTGCAGCATATATAGGCATGGCAAATATCAGTGTCTGTATAAAAAGCCTCAGATGAGCTGAACGCTCATTTGTGCCTCTGTGGCACTTCTTCACACTCTTGAGTATTTGTATTGCTAACTGGTTCAAGGAATGTTGAGTAAGGTAAATAGTTTCTTGAAAGAAGCCAAACTAATGTAAACTTAAAAAAAAAAAAAATGTGGTTTATGCTTAAGATGCAGATAGGTAAATCTAAGAGCAGGAAGAAAGGGAGATACCCACTTTATTCCGCAAAGCACAACATCTGTGATTACAGACCCATGGGACAATTTCAGTGTCTGCAAAACTTCAGGGACCTCCTGGTTGTGAGATAAGTTTATTTTAAGGAAGAATAACTGAATTGGAGACTCTTTTACACAGATAGTAACACAAAAAAATTAACTGGAGAAGTAGAGAAATGAATGAGACCTCCAAGAATGTTGCAGAGGATTTTCACTTCCAAAGCACTAAGCCTTCTGAGAACATTCCACTGATAAGAATATTTCTGATCCTTTACAGGAGAAAATTCTATGAACTGATACCATAGTATGTTCTTGCATCAAAGATGCTCTAGTAACTGAGAGTATCCCAAAAAACAGGACTATGAAATTAATATATGCAATTTCAGGGGGAAAATTATGTAAAAGTGAGGATAACAAGAAACCCCCAAGCATATTAAGGACTATTAAACAAATAATGGTAAAAGCCCAGGTAAAATGTGTACTACAACTGAAGAACACAAAGTGGTTCAAAGCCACTGATTGGCTTAAGAAGGAAACTTAAATCTGTCACAAGAAAAAAGTGAGATTTTAACAAATTGAAAGCTTGTCCATGTGGAAATAACAGAGAAGTCCTTAGAACATATTAGTTCAAATGTTAGCAGGAATTTCAAAAACAAAAATTAGAAAATGCCTTGTAAAGGACACTGTAACTTGCAAAAAACTCTTCACACCTATCAACACCTGGAAGGCAGGTATCGAATTATTGGGATTGCTTGATGGCTAAAGTACAAAATGGGTACTTGGATGGGGTAAGGTCATAGAAAGAGAAGCTCAGTGAATCCTTTGTATTTGAGGAATGCTGGAAGGACATCATAAAATGAAGAGAGTGAAAAGGTGGCAGATAAACTTCAGGGTAAAGAAATGTTCTGGAGGGGAAAAGCCTCATATAACTGAATTCAGCTGTCAGTTACAACTCGGGAAAGAACACTTGGAACAGTCACTGACAGTTTTCTGAAGTCACTGTCTCAATGTACAGTCACAGTGCAGAACAGAAAAAAAAATGCTGGGCATTATCCAGAAGAGTATGGGGAACAGGACAGAGGCAATAATTTCCATTCTATTTGGCACCCAGGTGGGCTCACATATTGGGTACTGTGCACTCTTCTGGACCTTGTATCTCAGGGACTGTGTAGCAGTTAGAAGAGCTACAGAGAGTAACAAATATTATATGAATTGAATAGCCTTGCAAAGAGAGTTTTAAATGGATGAAACTATTCCCTTTGAAGAGCAGAAAGCTGATGGGAATGTAATTAAGGTTTAGAAAATTATTGCAGTGGTAGATAAACTTAAATTGAAAATTTCATCCCCAAATTCTGTAATAAAATAATTGGAGGGACGTGATAAAAATAAGCAGAGAAACATTTGGAAGAAATCAAAGTACTTTCTTTCACAGGAAGCAGAGAACTCCTAGAACTTGTTGCCCCAAAAATCAGGGAAGGCACATGATCTCCTAGTAGATTCAGAAAAATTAAGCAATTCATGAACAACAGGTCCATAAATGAATGATGAGTGAACCAGTCAGGGAAGTACAGTTTATCATGTCTGATTAGACAGTTCTGTGTGCTGGGAGGATGCACAGTACAGAGATGGAGGAAAGTGGCAAAGTTCACATGATTTTAAGTGGATTCCTCTCCGCCACTACTATAGACAGAATACCGGGCCAGATGGAGCACTAGTCTGATCCAGTATGTTCCTGCTCTGTATCACTGAAAATTAGGTTTATTTTTATTATTTTTCTCCTCTCTTTGTGTTAATAATATAATATTTCAAGGCAAAATGCTTTTACCATTTTGAACTTCTGAATTGAAATATGTTGGATAAAACCAACATTCCAAAATATGGACACAAGTTTTCCCAGTTCATTCCTCAAGATGCTGTATATATATTTAATCTACCAAAAGAAAAAGTTTTGGGAAGTTAATAATTAAACAATGTGCATACATGATTATATTAACAGAAAAAAATACAGAAAAAAATAATCTAATAATTTTGTTCATTAGAAAAATGCACTTTATTTATAGCTTTGTTAAACATAAGGTAGAAATAATATAGAGCATTTATCTCAAACTCTTAATAAAAATCTCATACTTTTATATGGCATCAATGCTATTGAGATTTAATTCAAAGTAAGAATGCACTTCAAACTACCATTTGACTGGAATAGTCCATAAGCTAGCAAACTACACAGTTTAAAGTGCTATTTTAAACTTAACAGGGGAAACCTGGGTCATTTGGTGTCTTAATAACAGCTGCAATTATATCAAGTGGTTGCACTCATGACAAATTCAATAAATTAAACTGTGGTAAAGTATCTTCTAAAGGAACTGAACTGCCCATACACAGTTTCTGAGTAATGCACTGGATCATGGATGTTTTGCATGGCTATGAAATAATATCAAAACATTAAATTGTATATTTTCTATGAAGTAATACTGTAAAATGAGACGTTTCAAAATCTGGATTCAGCATGTATTAAAAACCACATGCATACCATATTCTGTACATAAAAAGCTTTGTATTAACACACAAATTAGTTTCTAAAGCATTTATGTACAGCACTGATTTCTTTCCTGCCTGCTTTATTTTTTATTTTATTCCAAACCCTTAGATATACGGCTCCTATTTATGACAAAACAACTTCACTTTTGACATGTTGCACTCAGTTTTATCAGTAAATGAATGGAAAAATGACTCTTTAAGACATCTTTCTTTTGTGGCGCAATAAATATCTTTGACTTCCTTCCTTATCTCTTTCTTTTCAACTCCACAATATTAAATTTTTAAATCTCTGTTTGTTGCTACCTTCAACAAGTCAGTGACTTTCTCCCAGAACCTAGTTTTCTCCAAAATATCGGGATGCTTTCTCTTGCTTCCTAAAGTGATGGTTCAGTTCAGGACACTACCTTTTTCTGTTTCAGGTGTTCCCCTACTGTTAATCACTTTACAGTTGTGTACAAAGAAACCAAACAGCAAATGGCACTTTGGGCTTTATATCATAAGTGTTCGCAGGAAGTTAGACACTAAAATGCACCATATACAAATATATGTATAAAAAGACAGATCTCTGTATAGTTTATGTATATTCCCTGCCCCCTATCTTCCTCCCTCTCCCCACCCCTCTCCCTAACTTCCTCAAAGTGGATTTGCATGAGTTATTTATGTTGAGAATTAGTCCACTTTATAATTACGTTTCTGGTACCAAAAAAAAAAAAAAAAAAAAAAAATCACCTAAATAAAAACATGTCTATCACTACAACTTTTTAGAAACACATTTTAAAGTGTTGTTAGAAACAATTTTTGATTTCCAACCAGCATTTTCAAGGATGACTAATGAAAAATAGTCCTTTCTATAGGAAAAAATAAGAAAAACTCCTTTAACTTCTAAAACTCACTTATAGATTTTGTTAAGAAACTATTGAATTTACACATTATTTGTAAAAATAGTGGATTTTCACTATTGTTATGCATTTGCTAAAATATGTTCCCTTATAATTGTTTCAAGCTATGGATTGTGACTTTGGAGATGATATAATGAGACATGTGGAAAGTTGGGCTTTCTTAGGCAGAATAACCTCGCTTTCAAAGGCAGATGTCAGTATGGACCCACACATTTGGGTAAGGAATCAGTATGGCATGAGCAAAGTGCTGTGCCTTTCTAGGTCACTTGCTGGAGTCCAGATTTCAGAATGATTCCCTGCCAGCAGAACCAGTGAACTGTGCTATACCAGGTGGACTCTCTAAGGGACAGTCATTTTCTTTCTAGTACAAACAAAATTTACTGCATCATGACATTTAGAGAGCGGGAAATACAGAGAAGAAATAATAAATTACTGTGCTCTAATAAATGTAGGGAAACTTATATGGCATTTTTTGAACCAAGGATTCTTAAGGAAATCTACCCTTAAAAGAGCTGCATGACTAGAAAACTCAATATTCTTTCACTTTTTTTACCTTGATTTTTAAATTGTCTTGCTATGTTAAGAGAATCAATAAGGGCTTATAATTTACTAAAAACAAAGCCAGAAGATCACCATTCTGTATATTGCATTCATTTTCAGCTCTATGGAAAATAATACTTGCATTTGTTTGCCTAAAATATAGAGAGGCATCAAGCTTTTAGTTTAAAATGTAAGGGATTGGACACCTACTTTTGACAGTTTTACAGACACTGACTCTCAGTTGTAAACTTGGAACTTATCTCTCACTGGATCTATCTGGATTTGGGGAATCCAGGTGGTCATTTTAGTACTGACTTTCTTTGGGAGTTAAATACTCAATGTATAATATTCTTGTGAAAATATTTGTCCACTGTCAATATCTATCTCTCAATTTTGGTGATAACATAAACCTTAGAACACTCACAGAACCATCAGGAGTTACGGAAATTTTTACAGCAAAAAAATCACATTCATTATTGCTTTTAATAGCTAGAAACAGCTGTATTCATGAATTTGTCTAATAATTTTTAACCTGTATATGTTATTTATTTTCAGCAGTGTCATGTGAAAATGATTGTTACACACCAGATCAGTGGTTATTGGGTCAGAACCACCTTGTGGGTGTGTGGAGGGGGAAGGGATAGGTCAAACCTCATGGAGGAGGGGTGGCGTCATATCCCTCATGTCAGCTCCTGGAGCCCCCGTGGGGAAGCGCTGGAGCAGTTGTCAGTCACAAACAGTCTGGGAAAAGTGTAACACCCCACAGCTCCTGGAGCCCCTGATCCAGCTTGGATTGGCACAGACAGTGAGAACATAGCCCCTCACCCTGGCATGGGGCCTCGTAGTGGCTGGAGGGTCAGAGGCCCCACCTGGGGGTTGGGCCATAGAGATCAGAACGGATAAAACCAGAGGTATAGATGTTCCATATGACATGACCCTGCCATCTGGACATGTGAGAGCTGGTCTGCCACAAAGTCTCAGTGGTGATCTGTCTCTCCCACTTTCTCCTTCTCTCTCTTCTTGCTCTCACTCCTTCTCTTTCTTTGTTCCTTTCTTGATGCTTTGGGTGGCTTGGAGCTGGAGGGATTGGATTTGACTTAAGTGTTGCAGATTAATTGAATATTTACTTGGGTGTTTTGGATTAATATGTGCTGAGTTGGTATTGTGGTGGAACATTTTGTCTAGCTTGTGTAGTCCTTATTTTCTCCCCTAAATTAATAAATAGACCCCTTGGAAATAAGTCCATGATTTACTCTCTTGACATTCTCTCAAGGTATTAAAGAACCCTATATATTCCCATATATATATTCCCAAATCTTCATTTGCAAAGCCTAGCCGTGAATAAATGAATATATATATATATAAAAGTAAAACTCCTACCTGAGCCCATGAGCCCGCAGCTCCAGGGCTGGAGTGTTACAATGATATACATGATGCAATAATGTTTTTGAAAAAAAATTCAATCATAAAAAAGTTAAGTGTTATTTTCTTAGATTTAACTTACTGTAAAGTATTTTAACTAGTACCTAAGTCATGTTATATTCTATGTTTTTTGACATCCTTTCCACTAAACATATTCTAGAACTTGGCACAATGTTTCTGTTTCCTCTAACCATAAAAAGAGAAATAATCACCTCTTTAAGTGTATGTCATAGTTCCCCTCTCCGAAGACTTAACGGTAGCATTAGTAATTTTTTTTCCAAAGCATTACAATAGGAGTTCATGTTGATTACATGTCTGCAGCTCTGAAGGGCAGCTGGAAAATCCCTCATGGAAGGTCGCTTCCCCCTGAAGGTCGGTGCAGAGAGAGTGGGTCCCACCCCACCAGTCACCCAGACACATGGAGAAAGAAAGAGGCTTCTGCTCAGTAGGTTGGGTGAACAGGAGTGAGACAGTTTATTAAGATGGCGCCGGCTTAAATAGGGACTTGGGGGAAGGTTCCAGAAAGGGGAGGAGATAAGGGAGGAGTTAGGGGAGAAGCCCACCAAACAAGGGATAGCAATCCAAATAAGGGAAAACAGGGATGGGTGTGGGTGACAACCAAACATAGAAAATCTGCATTGCGGCAGAGAAGGACCAGTCAGGGTAAGGGTTCAGGGCTGCGAGGGAAAGGGATGGAAAATTCCAGCACCTTAGAGCTGCAGGGAATAAAAACTATGCAACAGGGAAGGTAGGTATGAACTGGGGTACAGAACTTGGTACAACTGGGGAATTACATGAAAACATAAATCGACATGTTTCACTTAAAGTGCTCCACCCACAACACAGCAAATTAAGTATACAAATCATATAAAACAGTCCATTGTGCAAGGTCCTTAATTCTTGTCCAGGGTGGCAAGTCCCAGCTCCACAGAGTCAAGGTCACGCTTCCACAAGGCCTAATGTTGGGTGTCCCCAACACTTGTCCATTATAATTTTTACATCTTTTTCAAGATCACTGCCTGTTAACAACACATAAACTTAAAGGATTCCTTGTTAGCTCAAAACAGGATGAGTGTATGCTTCACAGAAAAAAAAAAAACCAAAAAAACAAAAATAAAGTGCCAGGGACCTGTCCTGCTTCACTCTTAGGAGATCAGATATGAGAAAAGTCAAGAGCTATTTAGATGAGAATAAAGTGTGTCAGACTGAAGAGTTGATAAAAACTCTATACAAATAATTACAAAACAGAAATAGCAATGGTGTTTAGGTGAGCTTGTCTTCAGAGAATCAGGGTAGTTGGGAATTTTCTGTAAAGCCAGCTACTCCACAATATCAATCTGTAAATTCAGTCTCTGGTAGGATCTAAGACAGGGAGGACTTGATTAACAACTGTGTTGCAACTTCAGTTTGTCATCTCATGTCCTTGTTCCTTAGACTGTGAACTACTGCATTTGGTGGCCATGTGGTAGCTCATCAGCTTTGGGATAAATTTATTTGTGGTGTTTTTAACATAGTTCTGCCTGTTCACTGAAACAATTTTCTTGCCTGAGTTAAGAGCAGTGCAGACCAGCACTTTGTTTGTAAAAATATACTCTGGTTTTTGCAAGTCTAATGATGAACTTTTAACTGCAGCACATCAAAATATACTGGTAAGTAATAGATGTGATTTCTTTCCTGAAAACTGTCCAGGATTTATGCTACTGAAAAGAAAAATAATTATTGGAGGTAGTTTTGTAAAATTTTACAAGAAGAATACATTCCATAGAAGAGAATAAAAAGGTTTTGAATGAAGTTTGCAACTTGGTATGACTGTGACTTAGCTAGTTTCATGATTTGGGTATTTTTTGAATTTTAACTTTTGAATCAAAATCAGATAAAAATTTGATCCATTAATTGATAGATATTTAATTTGTTCCACTAATGAGCAGATCTGCAAGACAAAAGTAAAAGAGATGGATACAGGTTAACACAAATTAAGAAAACTAGACAAGTTACTGGAATAGAAAAAAAAGTCAGAGGGTTGGAATTGTAAATCAAGATTTTTTTTTATAATCAAAAAGGAACACTCATGTCTGCCAACAACAAATGTAATTAATATAGCAAAAGACTACTTCTAAAACCTAGACACAAGATTTTTGGCAGTCTGTGGGACTATCTCCATCTTCCTGTGGGATGTATAATTCAATTAGTTTATGTAATGCTCACTAATAACTCATCCTATATATACCCAGCTAGAGACCTTATAGGAAAATAAGTTGTTTTCTCACAATTCCCCATGGATATCTGAATTTACATTCTGTCAAAGCAACTGTAATACTTGCAGGAAATCTGAGTGCCCTTGGATATCCTTAAAGAATTAAACCTAAAGTTACAGTAGTGTGAGAATAAATTTAAAACACTAGATTTAGCTAGACTATTTGGGTTGCATTTACAAAATACAACTCCTCTGGGATAGAGGTAAAAACCAGGTTCCTGTGTTCAAGGGCAAACCCACATGTTTTGCACTGGCAATTGCAGTAACTAAACCCTCCTGTAATTCTGGAGAAATATTAACTTGCTGCTACTTTGCATCGTTTGAATTTTATTATTTTTACATTAGTTTTATCAGAGGAAATTTTTATTATGTGAACACATAAACATTTCTAAATGTTTCTATTTGCAATATTATGCATAAATTGATAATGAGAAAGCATTTATCAGGAAATACTGATAAAAGGATTGTGTGCTTTGGTTTATGTAAGTAATTCTTTATTCTGTCCAAAATTGCCTTACAAATGTGTTGGGGTTTTTTTTGGTTTTTTTTTTTTTCTTCACTGTAATAGACCCTATTGTAAAAAGTTAGAGAGAATAATTTTGTAACTATGGCTCAAAAACATGTTTTAAAATTTTAGAAAAGGAATCACATACAGCTGTAGGAGTGCTTATACAAAAATATGTTTGCATTTCTGCAAGATTAATAAGTAGGAACAAGTACAGTTCCAAGAATGAGCTGTAATCAAAGTATCTCTATATAAACAAAAATTATCTCAAATCAGAGACATGTTTATCAGATACTAAAAATGTCCAACACCTTTTTTGATCTCCAGATTCAGTCTCTTGCTCTTGCTATTGAGATGAATGAATAAGTAATGTGTTTTAAAGCTGTGTAGTCAATGTATTATTATTTCTCTCCTCAGGAATGTGAATCTGCTCCCTGCATTAATGGAGGTTCTTGCCAAGATGCAGTCAATTCATTTGTTTGTAATTGCCTGAGCGGGTACACTGGCAGATTTTGTGAAGTTGATGTTGATGTTTGCAGTGAGCCTACACTAAAAGTTCTGTGTTACAATGGAGGTGTATGTGTTGACGGACCTGGAAGAACCTTTGTTTGCAGGTTAGTATGAACACTATCATATAATTGCTTTAGCTATAATACGTAGATTTGCCAAGATTTCAGGGCAGTACTGATACTATGTGCAGTATATGAACTCAGATGGCTTTGGTGCTCAATCTAGTGCTCAAAAACATTATTTTAAACCATTCTCTGTTTAACATTTGACACTTTTATCTGAAAACTAATCTTCTAATGCTTTTCAGAATTATGTGTGGAAACTTCTAGCATAAAGTGACCCTAAAATATTTAAAACTATTTTGTTTATGGATATTTATGTACCCATGTTTTGTACTCAAAGGGAAAATGAATCTGTAATTAAATTTAGATGACAGATAATTTGTATAGTATGTGTGCACAGACATAAGTCCAAAGCAACTTTCTGTCATCCATTACTGTTGTTCTCTGACTGTTTAAGACTTTTGACTAAATGTAATGTTATATACTTACAGTTTTAAAATTAAGACACTCTGCAGACTGTGGGCATTATTGTCTCCTATGTCAACTCCTAATTATTATCTAAGTCCCTATTCAATTGTTACATTTGTAGAAATACTAAATACTAAGAACTTTTTTATGGACATTCTTAATAGTGAAACATAAATATCTTCTCTTATCCAGTCGTGTTAAAGTCTCTCTGGATAGTACCCCTTTCCTTCAGTGAATCAATTGCAGCAATCAGCTTGGTGTCGTCTGCAAACTTGCTTGATCCCACTATCTCTGTTGTTGATGAAGACATTGAATAGTGTTTAACCCATGATAACTCAAAAATATTATGGTTTAAGTTAAACCTCTCAATATATGCTAAAGCAATTCACACTAACTTACTTCTACAGTGTTACCTGCATGAAGACCTTTTCTGTGGCTAAGATTTCTGATAATTTGTTTAGCCCCTTAGTGTTTGATCATCAGTCTGAAAATTCAATCTTGTGCATTATCCTGTTTCTTCCTTCCTGGCTCATATTCACTCTAGCCTCCTTTTTTCAAGCTTTAGGTGCTGCACCATCATTTTTCTTTCACAAATAAATCCTGTGAATCAAATGAAACTGCTTATATTTCTCTTCTGTGCTGCTTGGGAGCTTATTCCATACACTGTGAGGGTAATTACCTTGTACTTGCTTCTTAGCCCAGCATTGACCATCAGTAGAAGTTCATTGAACCAGAGTCATGGAATTTGAAATAACTTATAATCAGGATATTTAGTGTTGCCAAGATCACAAAGGTTTTCATGAGTGTTTTAAGATTACCATAAGGTAGGTTGATGTAAGACACAGTTGTGATCCTGCAAAAAGTGCCATAATTGATGCAGGTTTTCTCTTCTGATGGGGTCTGGAGAAAAGGACTGACATGGAGGATAGAAAAGTGAAACTGAAAAATAAAGAAGAGAGAAATAGCTCCTACTCTAGCAAAACACCACAAACATCCAAATGAATAAGAAGTTGTAATGACTGTTAAACACTGTGGAATGGGCAGCAAAAGGACATTAATCCTGTAATGTATTAGAGTCTCCTTGTGTTATTGTTTGGTTTGACTCTTGGCAAAATGCCAAGTCTTTCAGAGCCGCACAGAGTTTCAGTTAAAAGAAGTGAGGAAAAAAAACTTAAAACTGAAACTGATATATATATATACATATATTTACACAAATTCACAACATATATATGTATAAATATAAAAGACGAACCAACAATAAGTTATTGAAACCTCCCTCTCAACAACACACAGGTTTCACCACCCAGACCCCCAGAGAAACACACCCCAAAGAGAGGGAAAGAGCAACCCAAAGAAACAAAAGTATTTTACTTCCCTAAAAGCAAAACTGCTGTGGATATCTCAGCACAGAAGCAGTGAGGCCTAATCTTTCCCAGCTGCAGGAGCGAGTTGCTCTCAGCATGGCCAAAGGTAGAAGAGAAGAAGGGACACTGGGAACTGCACTTTGATTTATAGTCGCGCTGACATCAGATGGCATAAAATATCTCACTGGTCACTTAAGTCAGCTGATACTTGTCCCTAACCACATGACCCACTAAATTGGGGCCTATCTAAAACTAAAACCTTAATCTGAGTTTTTTGGGGGTTTATCAAACCCATCACACCTTGCTTTGGGGATATGGCCTGAGATATTTCTATTATCGTGGCTGGTAAGTCAGAAAATAGGAAGTAATGAAAATTGTCCAGTAATGGGCAAGTGTCAGACTGCCTTAACTGTGAGCAGCACTGCCAGCTTCAGCTATGATGTATGTGATATTTTACCCAATAGTACAATGAATGGTTCAACTTTCCTTGAATTATGTGTGAATCAATTACATGAACAACCCCACAGGCTTCTTCCTAAAATTAATATGAAAAATACCCTTTGGGATAGTCCTTGAATTGTGTGTTATCTGAAATGTCTTTCTATCTTCAAACCCTTGGTTTAAAATTAAAACAACTCAATGGAAATGAGAGGGGTGCTGGGAGTTGTAATTCAGTTCTATCATGGGCAGACTGCCACTAAATCAGGGCTTCAGGAAAGAGATTACCATCTGAAAGTATGCCCACCTACCTTCCTTTGTATTTCAGTTTTCTTAATTAAAGGTACTGACTGCCAACAATAAACACTATATAAATCAACAAATTAATAATAAAGATAACATTGAGCTCAGGGGAACTTTCAGAAGACAATTCAATGCAATCAACATATGGCTGACATAACAAATATGTAATAGGAATTCTGAAGCCCTTTAATAGTATTTTCCAAGTATTATAAGGACTTGTTCACCTAAAATACTCTGATCTTTTTCGTTGTATTTAGTTCACAGTCACTTCATCCCCATGTTTCCATCTTTTGCTTCCAGACCATTCACTATGTTTGGCTTGGGATTTCAAAAATTAAACACAATTAAAATAATCCTCCTTCCCAACTCATGCTTGCATTGGCCTTTTCAAATGTGCATTTCAAGTACTTCCTACTGAGTAGGTTCAGAAGTCATACTGTCTTGGGAGGATTATCCGTGTAGTGCTGTCAGTCTGATCAGGTGAAAAATAATGTCAACAGTCAAGATAGGCCTTACTTTAGATTAGTTCTTGAATACTATAACTTCATTATACTTTTTCAGCACATCATAGCACATTTAGGTTTTGAAATTTTTTTTTTTTTTTAGGGGAACCAGAGGTAACTTTTGATGTCATTCTGTCTTTTGCATTCTAGTCTGAAAAATATTTTTTTCAGAAATTAAATGTATTTAGTATTATAAGATAAGTTTGTGGATCTCAGAGATGTGTGGGCTCACAAGTAAACTTCATCCTATCCTTTGATTCACAAAGTGGGACTGGTGTTTTTTAAATCCACTTTTGGGATTATATTTGACTACATTATTAATTTCAGAACTGAAGCATTTTTGGCAGCATTTTAACAAGGTTAGTTTATACTCACATGACAATTCCATGGCCTTGATTTTTGTATTCTAAAGGCAGGTAAGAGTGAATATGTGATCAGCAGAATAACTGATCAAAAAAATGCCAAGTCTTTCTTTTACCTCAAGAGATTTTAGTAAGAAAAAAAAAAAAAAAGGACTATGTTGTTCTACATTTCCTCCAAATAAAGTACTATTATTTTTAAACATTCATTATGACATCTACCTATCTATTCTTGTATTCTACTGATAAGGAAGCAAAGTTTAGATTTTGGAGTATCTTGTTTCCAGTACCCTTGGATTTTAATTTGCTTGATCTGTTTGGGCAATGTGTTCCACTGGAGTAGCAGGCCTCATAACTAGCTAGGGCCTCTGCAGGGATCCAGGAAAAGGATTAAAACAATTCAAGCATAGAGATGCTGTATGAGCACAAAACCGGAGTCTCAAAGACATGTTACTTTGTGGCTCTGGTTTGTGGACCGCAACATAAGATAGAAAATGATAATGTAGGATGGTTTGCTTTAGAGCATGTATAAAGTAAATAATATACTGTTGGTGCAAAGCAAATCATTGTGGGTGACCATGGAAGTGCAGTATGGTAGGGCAACATAGGCAACTGTACAAAAAAGTGATTTTTAAGAATCAAAGTTGTTTAAGGTTTGGTAAGTGATAGACCTATATTTAAATTGCAAACTATTTCGGATTAAAAATGATAAAAGAAAGATATAGTTCTCTCATGAAGAAACACTATTTACCATGGGTACAGCCATGGTTTGAAACAATTGGGATTGCATGTCTCCATAAGAAATTGTCCTGAAAAAATGGAAGTAATCCAGTGTGAAGCTGGCAAATGCATCAGCTGGTGGGATGATGGAGCCCACCTTGAAAAACCTAAGACAGAAATTTGGCCAGCATCAATGATAGAAAACATGGTGAATGCTTCTTACTATTACTGCCAAGAGTATGTATTGCCTTATCATTTTCCCTATGACATTCTAGTCAACTAGATGAAAGAACAAAACATGATGCCACCACATATTTGCTGCTACTTAAAGTGTTTTTGAACAAAAATGTCATTTATCAGTACTGTACATTCAGTCCTTCATCCCAAAGGAAACAGAACTATTCTTCGAAGCTCTTCATGTCAACTGTACCTCCAGGCAACAATCAAAGGCTCTCCTCTATTTCAAAAGGCTTAACATGGGGAACATTTAGTCGTCTGTGTGCACCTATCAACTCAAAAAGTGACTTAATGCTTAAGTATTTGTCTTGAGACTCACTCAGATCTTATATGCCAGGTAACTGAAAAAGCATGCTTCTGCTGAAAGATTGCTAACTGAAAAGGTTGTTTTCATTTAGATCTTGACAGATAGCTTGCAAGGTTTGACCAAAGTTGCAGAGTATCCATTAGATAGAGCTATGTATCTAAGTTCCTCAGAACACCGAAATAAATTTAAGAAGTAGTTTTATCATATAGAAGAAGCAACTTCACTGAAACATCAGAATCTATTAAAACTGGCAAGTAATAAAACAATAGGTTTTCACTTTCATATGTGCTGTGAATATGTATGCAGTACATTCTTTCATCTGTGAAAACAGATGCCCCTTCATTTATATGCCAATAATGAGGTGGATTCTGCTGATTTCATGGTTGACTGCTTATTCTTTATGTTTAGTGAAACTTGAATATCTTAGTGTTTGCATTGTGTGTATGTATAAGGTTACATGAAAATAAAAGAATGTATGTACAGATACAAGTCAAGAACCATCTAACCCTGTATGCTACTTCCAACAGTGACCATAAGGGGATTTCCAGGAAAGACTATGAAAAGTGCACACATATTTGTCCTCCAGTACTGTCCTATGTTCCCTCAAACAGGGGTTTTTTTCTGAGCATGTCTTGATTTGTTACGTAGAAGTCAGTGAGTCTCTAGGTACTTACACATATATAACATGTATAAACTGTTCCTCTGAGGAGGAGGTTTTGACTAAGCAATCTCCAGAGATCCCTGCCCATATCAGCTGCTCTGTGACCATATGATAGCAAACAGACCCACAGGTTTAGCCTGTGGCCTGAAAAAATTTTAAGCACTGCTTCTGCCAGCTTTATCTCATGTCGCCTAATTCTAGTGTAGAAAAGGAGAATAAAAATATAATTCCAAGACTTGTTGTAATTCCAGTTTCCTTCTTTTCATGGGCCACTGTTGTATTGCCACACACTCCTTTCTTTCTAGGGTAAAGATGTCTAGTTTTCCCAGTCCTCCCTACTTCAGAATACATCACAAACTTTTGGTCATCCTTGCAGCCATTTTTCAAGGCTTTTTAATTTCTGTTTTGTCTTTACTAACACAGTGGGACAAGAAGTACGTACATACATTATCCAGGCTGTGGGGCACTCTGTGATTTATACAGTGATATGTTTTCTTTCTCCTCTATTCCTCGTCTAATAACAGCAATTAACATTTCACTGATGCTGTGAGGAAAGGAAACATAGGTATTTCAGTTTTATTCTTAAGTTGGTTGACCACTAAACTGTAGTTTCCATGGGGAACGGTTATATAAAGTTGGCATGTTAACATGTGCCTATACCACTCCATGTATCATTAGTTTATATATATGTATATAAAACAATATATAAGCATGATTTTTCATTACATCACACTTTTTTATTTCCTCAAAATCCCATTCTTAGTGCCAGATCAATAAGAATAGATAATTGTGGTAATGACAATTTCTAACTACTTATTCCATTTTATAATTACAACTGCTATGTGAAAAATAATAACTGTAACACTATCAAATTAAATAGTATAATAAAAATGCACATCATGTCCTGTATATCTCTTATGTGACAAGCTTATAAAAGAAAAAGGAACAAGTCCAACCTAGTCTTTATTTGCTAGCTGCTAATATAAAATTAATTTAATAAACTACATTTGATGTGTCTTAACATATCTCTACACTTTCAGCTATAAACAGAAGTGTAATCCTAAAAAAGGTTAACACGTAATTGGAAAAAAAAAAAAAAAAAAAGAAAAAAAAAGGTTCTCCAGGTGAACTTGTCTTCTGAATTATTTTAGAAATATTTTTTAGAAGCATATCAAATTGATATGTTGCTTTTTTTTGTATGATATTGTACGAAAAGTAAAGGAATCTATCATGGCCATAAAGAGACAACACATCCATTTTAGAGAGGTTATGCCTATATTAGCAAATTTACCAGAAGGTCAAGATTGCAGGATTTGGAATAAGTATGTAAACCACAGAAATAATGTGTCTAAAGATGCTTAATGTGTGTAACATGCCAGATGGAATAGCTGTCTACTAGAGCTTCTGGGCAAAGGTAGAGAAATATTATCATTCTGTCACACAAGTGGATATATGTATTGATATTCAAACATTATATCAAACAATTTAAAATACCTACAGAGGCATTTTGCCAATTAAATAACAAAAGAAAAAGAGGAGAAATTGGAAATATTTAGAAGCTGTAAAAGTGGAGCATAAAAAAAGGCAAGGCATTAAAAAAACAGGACAATATCCCAAATATGGCTATATTTTATCTTTTTTTAATAATGCATGTTCTATCTCTATGCCTTTTACTAGTCATATTTACAATGGCAGTATTCCATGTAGTTAAAATTATCCACTCTCCTTACTGTTTTAGAGTTCTAAAATTCAACAGTAAAGTGCAATCTGCTAGAGAATTAGCATTGTCTCAAAAAATGCAGACAGCAGTGTCTGGAAATGAGGCACTAAAATCTAGTAGGAAAAAGCACACCCCAAAGCGAAACACAAATCTAATACAAATCACCCATCTGCCCAGTCCAAGAATAAAATTATTTCAAACCTTACATCTGAATACCTATTGTCAATTGCAATATTCTATTCTTAAAGCAAACTGTTTAAAAATTCATTGCCTGAAAAGACACAGGATGCCTCTGCCCTATGTATATATTGGTTTGGCGTTATGTTTTTGTTTTTATAGCTAAGTTGCTTGCTGACTTTATGACACAGAAGCCAAATAAAAATAGCTAGTGGGAATCATGTCTACATCTCCATTATACAAGATGCAGTGACTGAAGTGGTAGGAATGTACCTGTAACAGAACATTTCATTTTTTACAAGTCATTCACAGGGAATATTTAATTCAGGCCTACACAAAACATGAATGTCCAAGTAAAATCCCACATCTGGAAAAATATTTAAAATTTCACAATGCTTTAACATATAATATGCTGCTTATTTATTCAGCATACCATATGGAACACTAAAGCATATTACACAAGTGATTCAGAGATACAGCACTTTTGATATTTTGCTGTTACTGTCTTCAAAACCTTATGATATCTGTGACATTCTTTTTTCTTTGTCTTTCTAGAATGTGTGTTCTGAGTACATGTACACCAATGACACATATATTGTTAACAGTGAACTTACTTTGCATTTTATAGTGATTTTTGACAAAATGAGCAATAAATCTGTCATAGAATGTACACCACTTAAAAATAAGATTTCTGTGTTTGGTTGTATTAAATTAATAAGTCATATAATGTGGCAGTTGAAAATGTTTAATACGTTACTGTTTAAAATCCCTTACTGTTTCCCAGAGTTCAAACCTACAGATGTTTTGCAAACAAAAGAAATTTGTTACTTTGTATCTTGTGACAGCCCTCAAGTTAAAAGAAAAAGGTTGTGCTTCATATGAAAACTGCTAGCTCAGACTGCAAGACAAAAATTTACTAGAATCCTTGAGGATATTTTTGAATAATTAAATGGATGTGTTCAAATTTTTGCAATAAAAAATAGTTACAAGAAATATAAAAATATCAAAGGAAAATATTATTTTTAAGACCAATATAGAAGTTTTAGTTTCAACTTATCTGTATAAGAAAGGCTTTTTCTAAGCTGCATTCACTTGTCCATAGACATTGGTAACATAAAAATTTTAAGGGGCACTATATTTCAGGTCATTGCCCAAAATAACAGAATTAATAAATTATTGGCATTTATTGAAAAAGTTGCAATGCAGTTTATGGATATTTAGTTTTGTTGTATCATGCATGTAAAAAGAAGAAAATGAAGTAGTTCTGAAAAAATGAGAAAGTTGACTGTAACTTTTAATTTTTTTTTTTAAATTTTATTTTGTTTTTTAGAACAAACATTGTCATTCAGGTGTACAGATTGATAATATTTAGAGAGGGGCATAGGAATGGGCAAAGGCAAAAGAACAGGAAAAGAGGGTATTATTCAGGTAAATTGGTAATTTTTGAAGCCCATAATAATAATAAAATGTTTTTTCTATCAGATCTCAGCTTCACTTTGTTCTCTGTCTGATTTTGTACTGTAACCAGGCTTCAGAGGAATGTCTGAAGAACTCGATAGGAAAACATTTTTTTCCCCCCAGCTCTACATCTACCACCACATATAGGTCTCATTTAACTGGTTGGAAGTAGTGATTGCCCTGAAGCATAATTTTAAGATCCTTCCAAAAGGTTATTTTAAAATATTTTTACATTAAATACAGATATTTCTGTATCCCATAAAATTTTAAAGCCCTCCCAAGATCTCTTTCACATGTCTACCACTAAAATCTTCTCATTTGTCATAAGTATGATCTGTAATAGAGTTGTGTAAGTCACATGTATTGCTGTATAAATCTCCCTGGTTTTATTCCTTCCAGAACTCAGTTTACCCAAAACAAGTAGTAGTCATTCCAGTTAGGTGTCCCTGAAACAGTTTCCTGCACAATTTCAGCTGCTCTATTTGTTCTCAGTGAGCATTAGGGAACATGTACTTCAGATGCTAGATGCTTTGGTTCCTACTAAGTATTCCTATCTGTTTTTCTAATTTCTCACCAACAATCTTCTTGTGATGGTCTTACAGTAAGAAATATAATCACTGTTTTCTCTCAAATAAAGAGAGAGAGGAAAAAGACATCAAGAAAGAGACTTGGCCACCTTTGCATTCCAAGTAAATGTAGAGGACCAACAGAATTTGGTGGATTGCAAAATTATGAAAATATTTTTTATGCTAAATATGATACTAACTTTAAAAGGGTAATAAAAGCTAAAAATAATAATAAAAAAAGGCCAAAAAAAGATGGAAGAGACTGCAGCCATCAGCAAGAGTCTCTGAGACTATACCATAGTTTGGTTGTTTACAACACATTGCACTTCTGAAAATACCCTCTTCCAGTTTGGTAAATACTCTATGACATCTCCTGAAAAAGTAAAAGCAATTCTTTGTCTAAGTTTGATTTATTTTTTATCAGCAAACAGATGTTTCCTATTTTTATTCCTCCCAGCTATTTAGTGATGTTTGATCCAAGACTTAAAGAAGGTTAAAGGTTTTTTTATAGCACAACATTATAAAATGCAAACCAATTTTTTATCTCACTTTTACTTGCACATTGGTCACAACTTCAATTTGTTTTGTATTATCTTTTGTAAATCTCTACAGTTTTAAATATCTGCAGCTGGTTAGATTAAGAAATTAAGATGGGACTCCAGGTACTACATTGGCAATGCAAGCACTGAAGTTATTCTAGTATGGTAAACTTTAAAAAAACAATATGCCATGAATCTTGGGCAATTCCTTAATTTTATAATTTTAAATACATTCTCTAGAGAGGTCACATGCACCGGGAAAAAAAATGAGAAACATCTGTTTTTCACTCTAGGTTTTGCCAGGTTTTGCAAACCAAAACAGTTTTAAATGAGCAGTTAAATTTATATGTCATTGGTGGGTAATCCCAGCAATCTACAGGCTCATTTCCTGAAATTCTCTCCAATGGGAATCCTACCTGACATGGTGCATTAGGCACTGTTTAGGATTTTTCTGGTACAATCTGGTTGAATGACAACATAAAAATTAGATAGTGGGAAAAATTTGGCAGTGGTAGAAATTCAGTTTTCTATGAATGGCAATATAGGTAGCAACTGTTTTTAATTTCACTTGATTTGAAGTATGGAAAAATTTTCTCTTTTTATTCATAATAGTAATAAAATAGTCTGTCTCATACTGTGCATGTGCTGAAAGACAAGACAGTGGTGATGACCAGATTGGATGAACAGAGCACTGTGGTTGGAACTCAGGAGAGTTTGTGACCTTTTGTCACCTCTGGAAGTAAGGCCAGGCAACTCAGGAGGACTGCAAGGATGTAGTCTATCTGGCTGAGTTGAAGGTGTCCCTGCCCACAACAGAGGGGTTGGAACTAGGTAATCTTCAAGGTCCCCTTCCAACCCAAACAATTCTATGATTCTATGTTTCTATGTTGTGAGGTTACACAGGGAGAAAACTGGAAGTGCCAAAAGCCCAAGTAGAACTTAATCTGGCTGGTGCCTTAAAAGACAATAAAAAATGTTTCTATAAATACATTAGCAACAAAAGGAGGCATAAGGAGAATCTCCGTACTTTATAGTATGTAGGGAGGAAACATAGTGACAACAGATGAGCACAAGGCCGAGGTACTTGATGCCGTCTTTGCCTCAATCTTTAACATTAAGAACTGTTAGTGGAACCAACTGCTCGGTGGAAAAGGACCTGGTGGTGCTATTTGACAGCCAGCTGAAGGTGAGCCAGCAGTGTGCCCACATGGCTAAGAGGGCCAATAGCATCCTATCTTGTATCAGAAATAGTCTGGGCAGCAGGATTAGAGACGGAGTTGTTGCTCTCTATGTGACACTGGTGAGGTTGCACCTGGAATGCTCTGCTCAGTTTTGGGCTCAAGACAAAAAAAGACATTGAGGTGCTGGAATGTGTTGCAAAAACAGCAATGAAGTTGGTGAAAGGCCTGGAACACCAGTATGATCAGGAACAGCTGAGGGAGCTGGGGTTGGTTAGCCTGGGGAAAATGAAGCTCGAACGACCTAATCACTCTACCACTACCCGAAAGGAGAATGTGGGGGTTGGTCTGTTCTCTCAAGTAGAAAGCAACAGAAGTAGAGGAAATGGCCACAAATTCCATCTAGGTTTAGATTGGAAGTAATGAAAATTTATTTTCATGGAAAGGGTTGTTAAACATCAGAACATGGTGCCCAGGAAAGTGGTTGAGTCACCCCCCCTGGAGGTATTTAGGAAATGTGTAGATGTGACACACAGGGATATGGTTTAGTCATGAACTTGGTGGTGTTAGGCTTGTGTCTGACCTTGATCTTAAAAGTCTTTTTCATTGCCTTGTTAATCAGAGGTCTAACAATCTTATGAACAAAGAGAGGAAAATAGAATAGAATCATAGAAATTTTGACTTGAAGATCCCTCTACAAGTGATCTATTCCAAACTCTGACTAACAGTAGGACTATTGTCAGTGCTGGATTCAGGTCATGGCTTTGTCAGTACAAGCCTTGAAAGTCTCCAAAAAAGGGAATTCTATTGTGTCTCTGAAATTGTTTTCCAAATGCCCAACTTGAACTTCCTGCTCACAGTCTATGAATTTTGGTCCTTCTGTCAATGTGCAAATACAATTAATCTCCACTATCTTTGTAACATTCCAAGAAGTTGCACGTTATTGCGTGGCCTTACTCGGCCTCACCCGCAGAGCTTTGCAGTCTCCCTTACTGAGTTTCATGAGGCTTCATTGCATCTATCCCTCAGTGTATCAAGTCTGGGCCAAAATTGTGCTATGCAGTGTGTTACCTCTCCTTCCAGACCCAGCTTTTGCTGTATGTAAATTCATAGAATAGACACTTGGAGTTGTAACCAAGATTGTTGAGAAATATGTTTACCAGTATAAATACCTGAGGTATTCCAGTTTACCAGCCATCAGCCATATCAAGCCACTGGTTACTGCCTGTGAGCCTAGCAGTCCAGCTAATTTTAAACTTACCTAATATTCTGGTCATCTAGCTCAAATTTTCTCATATTCAAAATGAGAATGCTTTGGGATATAGTGTCAAAAATCTAGCTGAATTCAAAATAAATTAAATCTCCTCACTGTCCCTCATTAGTAGATCTACACTTTTCATCACACAGTACAAATCAGTTGGTGAAGCAATGTTTGCTCTTCATAATTACTTGTTTAATGCCCCTATTTAACTTCTTGTTCTTTATATATGTGTAAAGGGTCATGGCCATGCCCATGACCCTTTCAGGGACAGAGATGAAGCTGATTGGCCTATAGTGTCCCAGTCTTCCTTCAGACATTTTCATCTTAAAGGTAAACATAATATTTTTCCAGTTACTAAATCATCCAAGGCTATTGACACCTTTAATATCTATGTTGTTATAAGCACTACAACAGCAATTTTTTAATCAGTAGAAGAGATCAAATAATAATATCATACCACTTTAGTTGATTATCACTGTTGCAATTGTTGTACAAGAAAGTTGAGACAAATGGAATAGTCTGTGTAATGTTTCAGTGGCCCCCAATTTACATTCTCCTTCCTGAATTTGTGTGTGTGAATAGAATACAATACCTAAATTACATTTTGCTGCTCTTAATTCTCTTTTCCTTCTTTGGTTGATGTGCAGTACAGAAACAAAATACCTAAAAGTAAAAATCAATGCTTCCTAATTTTGAGGGCTTTTTGGGTAGTAAGTTGAGTATGTCACTGACTGATACAGAACAATAGACACCTTTGGGGGATAGGACTTAAATAGCTTCACAGATTGCATTCTCTATAATGGAAGTTGTGTTGAAGATGACAATACCCAGTAAAATCTGTTGTTCTGAGTATTATTCTGACAGTTCAATTGAGTTTGCTTCAAGCCTCTGGCTACTTTATGAGAAGCAATGACAGAGTTTACAGTGATTATATGATTTTTCACTTTGTTTTGAGGGGAATGCTGAGTTTTACTACCAAAACAAACAAAAAACCCCCAAAACAAAAACAAACAAAAAACCAACACACACACAAAAAAAAAAAAATCCATGACATAGGCAGAGTTCTCAATTGCCTCATCTTGGAAAGTGTGCAAACTTAGAAACTGAGATAAATAAAGACAAGTCCAGACCACTAATAAGATAAGTGTGTTAGAGGATACTACCAGTATGAGTCCTTTCAGAGGCCTGAAGCAGCATATGTGGTGCACATGGCTGAGATTATTCAGAAATTGAGAGCAGAGATGAACGCGTGACCTGCTTTCAAATGAGATTGAATGCAGATCCTGGTAGCTCAGCATGATGTTTTCCTTAGACTCAGAGCCAACTGCTTCAAAACAATAAAGAAAGTCCTCTCTGAGCTGCATCTATCCTTCAAATAGAAGAGTAACAATAGGTGGCAGGGAGTGGAAGAATCCTGTATTTGCTTTTGTTATATAATCTCAGACATCTCCTTTTCTCATGATTGCTATGGTAAAATCTTCTGATGAAAACGGGTGCCAGAAAGACTATGTATATATGTTCATATACACATACATATATGTATATTTATATAAACGACTTTGTTGTAAAACAAGAGTTTATCTGGAAAAAAAAATAAATAATCCAAATTTCCAGTACTAAATACTGCATACACTGAGTTTAAGATACCAGTTTTAAATTATTATATTAAGTCTTATCTTTGGAAGTAAAAAAATAATGTGCCTTTACATGGTAAAAATAAATAAAGTTTATGAAACAAATGGTGACTAATGACTTCTGTACATTGCTATGAATATGTGGGCAAAAAACCTGAGACACAACAGACTTTCTTGATGTTCAGAAAATATATCTAGTCTTCAATTAAGGGCTCCTGAATTTTATTTTTGAAAAGGTAGGCATTGAAAATGTTACATTAAAAAATAAGAGCATAAACTGGAGGCAGTGCAGATGTCAATGGTTTCTGAATGTCACTATTTACATGTGTATTAACTGTGACATGGTGATTCTGCCCCTCTACTCTGCCCTGGTGACACTCCATCTGCAGTGCTGCATCCAGCTCTGGAGTCCTCAGCACAGAAAGGACATTGATGTGTCCAGACAAAGCCACGAAGAATAATTAGTGAGATGGAGCACCTCACCTATGACAAAAGGCTGAGAGAGGTGGGATTGTTCATATGGGAATAGAGAAGGCTACTTGCAGCCTTCCAGTTCCTGAAGGGAGCCTACAAGAAAGATAGAGAGGGACTTTTTCCAGGAGCATGTAGTGAAAGGATGAGACGGGGGAGTGGATTTAAACCAAAAGTAAGGTTAGATCAGATATTAGGAAAAAATCTTTATTGTGAGGGTGTGAAAGCACTGAAACAGGTTGCCCAGACAAGCTGTGGATGCTACATTGCTGGGAGTGTTTAGGGTTTAAGGTTGGATGGAGCTCTGAGTAACATGGTCTAGTGAAAGGTGTCCATGGCAGGGAGATTGAAAGTAATGATCTTTGAGGTTCCTTCCCACCCACGTCATTCTATGATCTGTGCGGTATGAAAGAGGATGTTAAATGTTAAATATTTAATATTTACCATTACCATTATCATTTAACATTACCATTAGGTACATGACATACATATGATATTTAGTTTTTTAAACAATATTCATCTAATTTTAAAGTTTGTAAATTTTTGTTGTAATTTTCATTTATCTTTTTTTCCTGTTCAGATTGATTCCCCCAAGGAAAGTGGATCTATGTGTTTCTTTCAGAAGTTCCTATTACTTTGACTTTGTATTTTTGCACAATACACTGAATAACCTATAGGGGGGAAAGCACTAATCAAGAGAAGAGAGCTTCTTCAATATACTTTTTGAAGGCTTACAAGCACTGATAGATCATAGTATTGTAAAGGGTATCAAAGACTGAATTTCAGCCAAGATAAGCATTTCCAAATACTGGTACTTCTCTGAAAGCATTTAGCATCAATATGATTAGATCATTCTCCACTTATCAGTTATCTCATGCATTATCTTACCATTTACTACTTATGCATTTCATTAACTTAGATTCTTTACTCACTGAATTTTCTAGAGGTAGGTCTTAGAAGTTATTAAGCACAGGACACACTCTGAACCTTGCACTTGTTCAGACACACCATAAACTGAAAGTGAAAGCACAGTAATCAATAAAACTATGGGAGGTACAATATACTGCTCTGTTTAAAATGTAGTATCATCAGTCTTTTGAGACTTAGGTGATAAATACAGGCAAATAAAAGCTTGAAACTAATCCAAACTTGTAAAGCTAGTAAGAAAATGCTGCAGGAAATACATCTCACAGCCATGGTCTGAGTTTGGAAGCTAGCCCAAATAAGGAGAAGTAAATTGGGATTGTGCTAGAACGCCATCATGACATAGAGTTTTGACCCTTTTTTTTTCACTCACACAGGGAAGTATCCTGAATCCTATGATGAACCAGTCCTTTCCTAGGTGTGGACTGCATCATTTCACTTCCTTGACTCAGGAATACCAGCTGATATATTGTCAAAGTTTCCACTCCCTTCCTACCTAGGCCTTCTTCCTTACCATCATGGGGGTTAGAAGAGAAGACAGGATGTGAATCACAGAATCACAGAATGGGTAAGGTTGGAAGGGACCACAGTGGATCATCTGGTTCAACCTCCCTGATCAAGCAGGGTCATCCCAGAGCACACGGAACAGGATTGCATCCAGACAGTTCTTGAATACCTTCAGCGAGGGAGACTCTACAACCTCTCTGGGCAATCTGTTTCAGTGTGTGGTCACTCACACAGTAAAGTTCTTCCTCATTTTCAGATAGAACTTCCTGTGCATCATTTTCTGCCCATTATCTCTTGTCCTATTGCTTGGCACCACCAGGAAGAGCCTCACTTCATCCTCCTGACACCCTCCCTTCAGATACTTCTAGATATTGATGAGATCACTCTCAGCCATCTCTTCTTGAGTCTCAACAGGTCAGCCTGTCCTAATAGGAGAGATGTTCCAGTCTCTTAATCATCTTTGTTGCCCTCTACTGGACCCACTCCAGAAGTTCCATGTCTCTCTTGTGTTGAGCAGCCCCATTGAATCTGGCCTTGAACACTTCCAAGAATGAGGCCTTCACAACTTCTCTGGGTAACATGTCACTACCCTCTGAGTAAAACATTTCTCCCTAACACCCAAACTAAACCTGCTCTATCACTATCTGCCCATGCAAAAATGTCCCTCTCCCTCCTTTTCAAACAGAAAAAAAAGTGTTAAAAAGTTTACTAGTGTTTTAATCACCTCTTTAAATCTTTGTTTTAGACACACAGCAGGCGACAGTGTGCTCTTTAGAACATCAGCCAGCTGTACATGAACTTCTGTACAGATAATCTGGAAGAGATTACTCTGCGTATATGTATATACATGTAGTAAAGTTAGGAAAATCAACATAAAAGAAAAAGAATTGTTTCATATATTATTTTACCTTAATAACACATTTATTTGAAGTAGTCTTCAAAGATGAGCAAGAACAAAACTCTTATGACTTTTCTTGTCTTAGAAAGTAACTGCCCAACTATTAATGGCTGAATTTCAGGACTAGGGATACTGCAGGAAGTTTGCTAGGACAGTTATACTTATAAAGCCCTCTGCTGGACAGATGCCTACTTGCAAAAGGAACTTGTTCACCGTAATTAAACTACTTTCTTGGATGACACAAACAGCAGATTCCTTTATCCCCCTAATTACGTGGTTGGAAATGCAAATTTTGTTCTCCCCATGTTCATTGGATCTGTGCTAGCAAAATGGCTCAAGTTTAGCCTCAGCTACTTTGTCTTTCTCCTCAGGAAGAAAGCTGGCCATCTGACCAAAGGATAACTGAACATGAATATTTTTAAGAGCTACGGTCATACTGCTGCCAAAGCAACATCTGCAGCAGCAGCATATTTTGCATTGTGACCGCTTGGGAGTTTACAGAATGGTTTTACTAGCTGGGGGCAGGAGACTCCTGTCTCTAACCATCTGCAGACTGCAGAGCTGGCACAGGCCATGAAAGAGTTTCTTCAGAATTGAGGAAGGTGTGAGATGTTTGCAACAATCACTTGGGTATAGTCTGAGCAGAGCATCTATGTGTCTGAAATTAACATTCTCCAAAGGCTTAATGCATAACTAAATGTGCAAAAATATAGACACATAATATGGCAGACCGAAGATTCAAGTCATAACTTGCATGTGGTGTATATCTCTGTATATATCTTTTTCCCTGTTGAATTAAATGCTCAGAAGACTTATAAAAATATAAATAATATAAATATAAATAATGACAGTTGTATAGGTTACAAATTCAAGCAATTATGGAAAATGCCTGATCTGTCATTATGCAAATATGTATATTCACAAGAACGCTGTCTTCGTGTAGCCACATTATATTTTTAACAGTGTTTCTTGTGGACTGAGTAAATATTTCAGACATACATGAGAATAGGCTTTTCCTGTTTCACTACATATTAACTTTTTCATTGAGAATTTATCTTGCAAATTTGGTGTGTGTTATTTTGTTTGGTTGGTTTTTGTTTTTGTTTTGTTTTGAGGGTTTTTTTGTAAGATCCAGTCTCACTTCATCTAAGGAGATATAGGTATGTTTCACATACCGTTTTGACATGTATTACAGTTTATTTTATACAACCATAGCATTATCGATGAGAAGAAATTCAGAGGCATGGTAGACATGTGAATGACACTCTGAAGTACAAATTCTGTCATTATGTTAGACATGTGGCTGTCAGGATTTCAACAGATGGAATTAAATGATTAGCATAATGAAATAGCTGATTCTAACTACACAAGGTGGTGCTAAGAACATGTCCTGCTGTGTTATTAGCCTTTTATGTTTATTCATTCACATTTAAGTAGTTCCCTTCTGTGTGAAGTAGCCATCAATGCAGTAAGAATGTTCCTGCTAGAATACACAGTTGTTACTGACATTATGGCATCTTCTGTGACAAGGATCACCACTGACCACACTATGAAACAATTTTTAAAGAAAATGAAAACAGCAAAAGAAATATGGAAATATTGATGAAATTTTAACACTGCAGATTTCCACATTTTTCTTTTAAGTGTATGGTCAATTTTATTAAAAATTCATGTCAGATCATTTGCATTATATATGTGAACTTATCTGGAATTTTGTCCAGCTGCATTTTATTTTGTCACAAGCTATTTCCACTTTTAAAGATTGTGCAGTTCAAATGTCTTTCAATGTTATCCCCATCTTTTTTGATGCCACTATCCAGCATTGTTTTCAGAATACTCAGCAACACTTTAGCTGTCCTTCCTTTGAATTTACATGGTGATCAAGTAAACCTGCAACCACAAAACCAAGCATTGCTTTAGTATCCAGCATTCACATTGGAAGACAGGATAGCATCACCAAATGCTCAACAGAATTACTTTGGTTTTTCATTTTAGGAAGCTGATTTATAAACTAAGAACTCTGGAGGACTATTCAGTTGTGTCAATTTCTGAGGTCAAATAATCATCACTATTCTTTGTTCAAATATTAGCAGAAAAGTGAACGAACTACATTTTTGAGCATACTTCCATCATAGTAAATATCTGACTATTCTTACTTTCTGTGTTGATGCTAACCCATATCCTGAGCTAAGCTTCTTGTGAATTATTTAAATGGATTGGTACTTGACCAACGATTTACGTCTGATGGATTAAAACATTAATTTTCTATGCAAATAAGCAGTTATGTAGCAAATTTCAAATAACAAGAGTAAGAAATAAATAGATTTGATGTAACTGTGGAGCTAAGATTGCTACATTTCTATAAACTTATAAATAAGAGTATGTTTATTATGAGACCAGCAAGTAAGTCACAGTGTCATGCTCTTGATCAGTTTGAAGATAGTGTGAGAAGTAGATACATTACCATTACTTGCATTTTCTTCTTTGTTTTCTGGTAATCTATTTCATAGTCACACAGGGTGGTTTTCTACAGAAACACTTGGTGTCAGATGTTCTATTTATGGCCCTTCAAATGAACAGGTTTGTACTCTAGTTTCTTATGAAGTCCTCGGAATATTAGACAAACACCAGAAAACACAGTATATTTGCAGAAGAGAGAAATAGAAAGAAACTCTTTGTTCAGTTTCTGAAGAAATGTTTTTAAATGTTAATATGTCTTCTCAAAATTAAACAATAAATATTTCTCTTCATTGATAATTGCCCTGAAATACAATGTTGCCCAAAACCAAGGTGAGGGATTTTTTGTGTAAATTAAGAGAGCCCTAGTTCTCATGTTTTGCTGACTAAACAAGATCAGCTAGTTCAGTCTCAGTTCCTCTCCAACTTAATCTCTTCTCAAAATAATTTACTTCTGCAGCAATACAAAAGCCAGAGAAGTCATTAGTTATTAAAGGTAACATTTATGGGTAGGAAGGAACCTTTGAAACACTGGATATCGTTGCTGGACTAAGTATCTGGGTTATTTTTCTAGCATTTGTATGTTTTACAAAGATTATGTTGAGGCAAATATGATACTACAGGACATCACTGATGCTGCCTCCTTGTCAGTAGAACAAACTATACAAGTAGCAATGAGGAAAACCACAGCTTGCTTTCGTACTTTTATCTTCTGGTTCTGGAAGTCATAGGAAAGGGGACAGATGCATTTAATTTCAGGTTTTGTCTTTAAATAATTCTTTCTTTCTCATTGACTAAATGATTAAGTTCCTACTCTCTTATTTCCTTGGTGAATGCCTTCTTGTATCAGGTAAGAGTTTTTGAAACAACTTAGCATGTAACAATAAGAGTGAAGAAATCCTGATCCTAATATATTGAAAGCAGATATTCATTAGGAGAGGACTAAGTTAAAAATGTCAAATTTAAGTCTAAAATGTTAAGTTTATATTCAAAGCTAAATAAATCACAAAATCAAGGTATTTTATCCTTACGTTTCATATTTATTTCATCTTTTTCATCAATGGAGTGGATGTTTTCTTTATCTTCATATATTTGAAGACAAACTAACCCCGCTTAATCACTATCTGTCTTATAATTGTTCTTCTACCAAAATCATATTTTATTAATTACAGAAAAAAATAGTATTTTCCATCATAAATGTTTGAAAATAGCATAATTTCCTATTTGAAATTAACATTGACCATCCACTCGCAGTTAAGTTAGGGTGATGCTCCTGTAGTCAAACCGAAAGGCTATGTGATAAAACATAAATGGCATGGCCTGGCTTTAAGTTGACTCAACCATTTAATTATAGGAGAAATATCTCTGTGTAGTTATTCTCTCGTGTTCCTGTAGAACTTCTAGATGCTTTGTCTTTAGTAGGTTTGTATGTGTACGAGTGGTTTTCACAATCTTTTCTCCTCTAATGTTAGTCAGGTAAATAATTATTTTGTTGTCTTTGCTCTGGATTTTCAGCACAGGTGTGTATCCTAAGCCCAAGCTTTTTGAAAAAATAGTATCAATGACACAAACATCTTCAAATGTTAAAAGCTTGCTTTATTTCCTGTATTTTAGGATACTTTGGAGATATCATCATTGAGTCTAATCTGCTTCCTTTCTCTTTTTTTTTATTCTTTCTCTATTTTCTCTCAAAAATTTCTAATTTGCAATTATGTTTAGTCTTTCACATATGTAGTACCATCACTTTTAGAGTTAAGGCCACATTATTAAATATCTTTGGAGTACCTTTCTCTCAGGATTGTTCATTATCTGTAGAATTTTTCAGTTCACTAACTGCTAAAAGCCCATCTAAATACCTTTACTGAACCTTAATAGAAGTATGTTCCATCCTATCATCATTGTCTGTCCTAGAATCATGTGTGTGTATGTGGTGTAAAATGAAGGCTGAATTGCAAGTATTTGCTTGTGAGATTCTTTTGTAGTGAGAAAATTTATCTTAAATGTAGATTTAGAAATACAATAAAAATTTTGAAACAGTTGTGGTAGAGATTAAATTGCCTAGAAATATAAAAATCTATGTTTAATGTTGGGAGCATCTTTCCTACACAGTGCTAAGTCTTATGAGTTGCAATGCTGGATATAAGTTACTCATGTTTTCTTCATGTAGCTAGTTTCTTAATGTTTTCTTTCAGCTCAAGTATGGTATAGTTGCTAAAGACATCAAATACCAAATTTTATGACTTAGAGTCTAATTTTATTTCTTTATTGAAGTCCAGGATGCAAAGAGTTCAAATACATATATTATAGTGTTTGATGTTTAAGCTTAAAACTTGTCACACAGGACTATACAAAACTAACTTTTCCAATTAGGAGAGAAAATGCTTCACTACACAGACCAATCAGTTCTTTAGAAATGTGTCATTTTTATGGTTTTAATGTTTCCTTTTTCTCAGTTTAATTCCTATTTTTCATGTTTGATTTGTTTCTTCAGCAAAAAAGTTCACCTCTTTGTATGAGTTTTTGTGTGCTAATGCTGTTACCACTGACTGACATGCCTCAGTGTCCTGAAATATTATTTAATTTATAGCAAGATTATTTCTGGATCGTTGTTTTTTGATAATATAGGATGCTGACATCAGCTGTACTAAATCACAAAAAAAGCAATGTAGCCTGGTAATTTCACATTTGAAATACCATAAAAAAAGATAATCAAATGACAGTTATATTCCAAAAAATGGGAAGAAATACTAATGATAAAGGCTGTTTCTTCAGAAACAGTAGACAGAAATAGGTAGATGTTTAGTCATAGAACTAGCTAATACTGTGAAATCTGATGATTGAAAAAATCAGTTAGATTTATATCTGGCTGATTCTGACTGGCTTTTGCTTACCCATTAGCAAAGAAATAAATTAGTATCATGTACTGGGGTATAAATTACTTCAGGCTAATGGACATATTTTCAAGCGTAGCTTTTCTGCTATTTATTTTACTTATCTCTATGTATCATTGTAATTTTAAATGAAAAAGCAGTCCACTGAAATTTAATTAATACTTCATGGAAAAGAATACTTGTTTTTTTCAACTACTTCTTATTAGCCCTGGCAGGCAGCTCAGCCTCATGCAGCAGCTCACTCACTACCCCTGGCTGGGATAGGGAGAAAAACAGAAGAGAAAACTTGGGAGCTGACAAAAAAAAAATAGTTTAGTGGGGAAAACAAAACTATGCACACAAACAAAGCAAAACAAGGAATTTATTCACAACTTCCCATGGCCAGGCAAACGTTCAGCCATCTCCAGGAAAGCAGAGCTCCTCCACATGTAATGGTGACATGGGAAACCAAGCAGCATCACTGCAATTGTCATTCCCTTCCTCTTTCCATCAATTTTTATTGCTGAACATGATGCTATATAATATTGGAATACCCCTTTGGTCATGTTGGGGTCAGCTGTCCCGGCTGCGTCCTCTCACAACTACTTGTGAATCCCCCAGCCTGCAGGCTGGTGGGGTGGGATGAGGAGCAGAACAGGCCCTGAGGCTCTGCAAACCCTGCTTAGCAATAGTTTTAACACTGGTGTGTTAACAACACTATTCTGGTCACAAATCCAAAACATAGCACAGTGTAGGCTACTAGGAAGAAAATTGACTCTAACCACACCAAAACCATTACCGCAACTGTCTGTGCAACCTCCAGGAAAGTTTTAAACCTGACTGCATGTAGCCTTTCTTACTGCATTTTAGAGTATTAATTCCTAGCTCTGAAAAGTCTGATGTCATCTGAGACTAGGTAATAGCAGTTTCTTCAGTTGGCATGGAAAAAAAAAAATCAAGCTAGTAATCATAAGGGTAGAACATAAGAAGTCAAGATTGTTGGAAATATATCCCTGAAAAAAGATTACTTGAAGAAATTAATTAAAACTATATCGCTCCACCAAGATTATACATGCTGGAATTGGCAGGCTTTTTCTTTAAATCATTTTCTTCATTGTATCTTTTTCATTGTATCCTGTCTCAGGAGACTAACCTCTAAACTTAGTCACTTAAATTCAGGCTATATAAATCTGCATTACATACTGTAATGTCATCCATTTTTCTTGTTTCTCAAGACAGTTGAGCCCAAACTATTAGTTTCTGCAAAAAATCCGTGGGTCACCTTTGGTGTCTCTTTGTGCATGGAGACCTGGATACTGGAGACCTAACTTAATAACTTTGTGTACATTATATAGCAACCAAATAGAAACTAAGAAACTTAGCTTCAAGTACAGATTTCTTGAAATCTTGACTTCAGTATTTTGCAAAGGAAAGAGATACACCATCTCTACCTTTGTGTCAGGCTTGATAGAGCAGCACTTCATAATACTCAGCTTATAAATTACTTAAATGTAACTACAAGTTTACAGCCTAACAATCGCCATTAGTTTGTAATCATAAAATGGTCAAGTGAGCAGTAACTCTCAGAGCACCGTTATCACATATCCTTATGATACATGAAATGCCTTTAGCAGGACTCATACATTTTTATGGAGAGTAAATGAGAGTTGTGTCCCTATGTTCAACTCTAATGGAAATTCGCAGTCTCAGATGTCAACATAAATCATTCTGAGAGCTGTACACAGCATTCAGAAACTCAGAGACAGCTGTTTCTGTCTTTTCGGAGAAGGTTATGCATATTTTACCTCTGTATTGTTGTACTACAGCTCCCAGCCGTTATTTATTATTTTTAATACATTTATATACACATACAGTTTTTTAAAAAAATTACTTTAAAAGAGTTGTTGAACTTCTCAGATCTACTTTGTCCTCTTTTTTTTTTTCATGATAAAAGCCAAATTCATTGATGTGACTCTTTTTAATCATTCACGTCCACAGCAGATGTTCATATCAAGATACCTGTATAGCTCTAGTGACAAAACAATATAGTTGTAGGCAAAAATACCATCTCTTAGAAATACGTCACCTTTTTTTCCTCTTAATCTGCTAGCAGAGGAAGAATGGAATGCAGATAAAGGTATATTTAGTAACAGCAGATAAATAAATTTGATCTATATAATCACTGTATGTGGTAATATGAATGAGTAAAGGTCAAGACAAAAACAAAAAAGGAATCACTTTTCTGATAAGACATGCATAAGAAGAAGTAATAGAAGTATTTAATAGAAAACATAAATTTGCAAGTGAAACTCCCAGTGACCAAAACTGCTGGCGTGTCCCATGAATAACCATTTTCAGTTGATGATTACATTCCAGAGGTTTGGGATGAACATTTTGCTGTTAAAGTATCTATTTGGGATTCAAGCCAGCCAGAAGTCAAGACAAAATATTTTGTACACAGGATTTTTATTTTTTTCTTTAAAACTCTCTCTGGTTAATGTATATTTTGAAGAAATAAAACCTGAAATTTGACATTGAAGAAAGAAGATATATGCTGGGTATATGTTATGAAACTATAATGCTTTCTAGCTCTCTGAAAACAATATGGATGATGTAAGAGTGTCTGATATTTTTGGGGAAGAGGTTTGCTTTGGATGAAATGATTAAAAATCTTGAGCATCTCAATATATGTTGTAAGTTAAAACAACTGTGTTAGAAACAGAAAGTCTTCTAATTAAGGCCGTTTTAAATTTACTTGTGGCTTTATTGGAACCTTTGACTTTTTAAATGTAACAACTTTAAAGATGATTTTTAGAATTAAGTTACTCATTAAAATATTTTCAATGTGCACATATATATACCCCCATATAGATAATATAGAGCTATTTAGAAATGTGGAATTATTTTTTTCAAACTAAAATCTGCTATGATATATATTGTTAGTAGCAGACAAACATATCCTTTTTTCTCCCTTTTGCCAAGTGTCTGTATTTGCCTCCATTCCTTTATTGTCTTGAAATGTGAAGCATTAAAGATGCACCAGCATAAAGTGCACTCAGTTATCTTCCCCTTTCTGTGCTGCCAGGATTCTGATTTGCAAATTATCAGATACATCTTCTTTCTCATCAAAATGTCTTTTACCTTATTATGTACTGCAGAACCATCTGTCACACTGACAGTATTAATATCTGCTGTTTCTATTAGAGAGTCTCCATTGTTTAAAGTGAGTGATTTTTCTGCTTAAACTAAATTTTTGTAGCAGGACTAGAGTGCTTTGGAGTGTGGAGAAGTGTGATTTTTGCTTCCATTATATTTTTCTTCTTGTTGTTCGTTGTTTACTATTCACATGATAAACATTTTAGCTTCACTCTGAACCAATGCCCTACTTTACTTGGGGAACATATATTATAAAAGCTGGAGTTGTGCTACATTAAAATGAACCATACAGTCCTACAGTAAATCTCAGTGAAGAATTTGTTTTCCCCCTGCTATAATAATTTGCAACTTGAATTATCCCCACAGAAATGGTACATATTGCCTCAAGTACTACAGCTTAATCCTGTTTCTGTAAAAGTCAGTGCCTGCTTTTCCATTCACTTAGCAGGGCATCATCAACAAGCCTTGCATTGTAAATATGACTATAAAAAGTTTTCTACTTGACAGTCTAATCTTCAGAGATAAATTTATTTATGTATAGTATAAGAAGTTTATAGTAAGATAATCTTTACACTCAAGATTATTTTACATACAGAAATAGTTCACTGCTAGCCAGTCCTTTCAGTTGCTATGGTTCCTACCTGATTTCTTTTTTTCCTTTTTTACAGACAGAACTCAGATTTACAATATTTTTAAGGTCAATATTGTACTTTTATGAAATGGGTAGCTTATAACAGCTACATCTTTTGTGGATGCCTCATTTTTGAAGCTTAATTATTTTTAAATGTTTTTCAGTCTTTCCATAAGCATCTCACTGGTTGGTTGATTCTCTCCCTAGGTATGTAATAGATATTCTCAACTTGTTATATACTTAGACCTTCTCCACGGGCACCCCCTTATTGTGGGGGAGAAGCTTGCGTGCCCTTATGAGGTTGTGACCTATGCTGGCAGTGGTATGGGCCTCTGGTAGGGTCTCCCATGCTAGTCAGGTCTCAACTGAAGGGTCAGACAAAGTTTGTCCACGGGCAGGATGGGCTCGCCAGCCTCCTGGCAACCATCCTAGGAGAAGGACAACTCTAACTCCAAACCTGGG
>JAWWEU010000111.1:89601954-89622607 GCA_035583155.1 Acropternis orthonyx
TACTAAATTGTAATTCTGACTTGTAATCTGTTTGTGAGTTGGATTCATTCCTCCTGTGGGTTTATCTTTAAACCAGCCATCTCAGTTCTATACTGCAGCATAAAGGTACTAAAGTTACATTCTTCTATTTCAAACCAAATCCATCCAATTCAATGAATCTTTTCAGTCTTTTGTTCAGTTATTGCACTGGCATATACTCAGATTAAGATGATCACTCCTGATAATGATTGATATAAAGACACAACAGAAAAGGGACTATATTTGTACCATATTATGTCAGCATTTTATATGAGATCAAAGAACTGTATAGAATGACAGAAAAGTGAAAGATCTTTTGTCATCCTCCCTGTAAACTGGTCATAATTAAATTGGTAATGTGTTATTCTTACAGTAAATGAGCAGTATTTTTTCTTGCTTTTCAGTACTGAACTATTGATTTTATGTGGATACCTTTGTAAGTTCAAAAGCTCAGCTGTCAGAGTGTATTAGCTTACTTTATCAGATAAACTCTAGAAGTTATTGCTGATAAACCTGATATACATTTACTTATAAAGACATAAATTGGTTCTTATTAAATAGTAATCAATGTACAAGATTTGCAGTAGTCACACCTTGATATGAAAGCTACTTAAAAGCTCATTTTTAACTTGAGAAAAGGTCATATCCCAAGCACAACATAGAAATGTGTTCCAAAGTATTTCAAAGTATGTATTCCAAAGTATTACTGCTATTTATAGCACAAGAACTGTTCTCCAAACATTTTGTCTGCTTACACTTTCTAATGTCATTTGTATTTAAATTCTATTGTTTCTGTCTCTTCTAAGGCTCAAAAAGGAAATAACAGGAGGGAAGTAGAAGTATAAAGAGACAAAGTAAAATACAATTTAAAAAAAAGGAGTAATTATGAAGGAAGTTGGGAGTGAACAAAGAAGTTGAGAAATTACTGAAGTGCTTCTAATAGTCTAAAGAGTGTTAACTTCATTAAAACCCTCAATAAATTATACAGTTTATTGCAATTTCTGTAAATTTGTGAAAGCTGCAGATACTAAGGTGTTATTTTATGACCCACAAACACAAGTAACATGCAGTTAACAACCAGTAAGCAACTGCTGTTTGTTTCAAAATTGCTCGGAATTATTTAGTTCATAGCATGTCTTTGCAGACATGAAGCATTGTCTATATCTGATAATGCATTTTGAACAGAAGCAAACTGAACTCTGTGGTATTCTAGTTATCAATATGTTAAATACTTTCCATATTCTTAAGTATTCTCTTAGTTGAGTGACTTACTTGGGAAAAAGGGTACCTTGTGTGTATTGATGTATGTGGGATTTGACTTACTGGATATCTAAGTTCTTTCAGGGGCTTATTTTTTTCACCTAAATTTTAATTTGAAGGCGATGTCTTATTTTTGTAACTTTTCTTTTTCTGGTGGAACCACAGTCAAGCTATATGTTATTATACACTTAATGCATATTTGAAAGTTTTCAGCACAAAATAGATTATTTTGATAAACATTTATATAGATATACATTTTTCTACCTCAGTCTCTATAGAGTTAGGTCCATGGCCATATAGTTTATCTCTGAAGTCTCAAGACTTTGTAGAACTTGAGTCTCTGAAGCCTCAAGCTTTGCTGAGTAGGAAATCGCAAAGCTCATCCTGTGATATCTAGCTGATTCCATTCTATTGATTCTCTCCATTGGAGTTATAGCAACCTGCTTCATTAATCATTCTTTCTCCAACTAGATTTGACCACAGGAGCTCTGTAAAGTGCTCTTGTCTTTACCTGTTTCTGCTCTTCAGCAAGCATACACACAACATATCAAAATGTGCCCACTTGAAGCTGCCAACAGGAGAGTTCTTAAAAAAGACCTTTTAACTTTTCTTCAATGTTGAGTTTTACAAACAAAATCAAGTCCACACACCTTAGATACATATAGGTGTAGTTGTTCTGTCCAGATATTTTACATAACTCTGTATTTCTTTCAGTTTGTTTTATGAAATAAAATAATAAAAAAGCATTTACAAATTTAAGTTAAAAGCTTATAATCACATCAAAGTATAAATTTAAATTGAATTTAAACTGTCACAGTATTCCCTGTGTCTAGTTGCTTTTTTTTCCCTAGTAGAATATTCTTTAAATCCTTCTCATATGTGGGAAGAATAGCTCACTTCAGTTTGATGGGGTTTATTTTGTTGGTTTAGTTTTGGTTTTGTTTAATATCTTACGTAGACAGCAGAAAGACAAAGGTATCTGAAGAAAACTAAGCTTTCAGTGAGCAGAATCATCTTCTGCACCCCTTATTTCACTGTGCATACACAAATCCTAGGGTTATTACAGTTGGCTATGTTCTAACTACTGGGCTTTGACATTTACCAGTGGGATGAGGGAGCCAAATTGTATTTTCTCAGTAATCTTTTTTTTTAATATTTTATTACCAAAAAAAAAACAAAACCAAAAACAAAACAAAACAGGTGGGCTTATGGCTCACTCATTAAGGCTTATCCATGTTTTTGCTCTCATACATTATGATTAGACATTTGAAAAACAATAGTGTGTTCTTCAGTTTTTATATTTTCTGAGCAGTATGCCATTGCTGTCATCTGTAGCTGATGTAGACTTTGGCAAATCTGTTCTGTTGTCATTGTCTTGGTAGACTCCAAATTCTCATTACCCAGAGTGTATTCCATATAAAACAAATGTGCTCTAACAGTCAAAGCAAAAATAAGCAAAAACACTATTATCTATACCTAGTGTAATGATACTGCAGGAGGTGTTATGTATACCTGTTTCATGGTCCATCCTCCTTCACTTTTGTTTCAGGATCTGGAAAGCTTAATTAAGGTAGACACTGCAGGCAGCTCATACTAATGATATATTTTGTGTTCACATTTTGAGGAGTAGGTGACATGACCATTTGAATTTACTCAAAGGTAATTTATTAATGTACTCATCTTTCTCTATGTGGTGTGTAAACTTTTATGCTTTTCATTAGAGTGAAGACAATACACAAGATGTGCACCACCCAGTTACTAACAGGAGTTTTTGAAAAAATTGTCTTGTGAAAAATATCCATGTACAACACATCTCAAAAGAGAAAATGTTGTAAATACCATAATGGGACCCTGTTTTTCAGAACGTTTGAGTATATCCATAAAGTTGTGCATATATATGCAAGGATGTGTTTCTATAATGAGATTAGTAGGATTTCTGAACTTCATTAAAGGTCTTGTGAGTCTTGTATATTTGTATGCTGAATTCATATGGAACTATTTTGATATCAATGATCACACAGAACTTACAACCACAGAACTAGAGAAGAGTTTTTTCCAAGATGACTGATGTTTGATAACTAGAATGATAATGAAATCATGGTCCCTGAAGTTTATTTTTTATTTTGTAGTTTACATTTGATAGTGCAACATTTGTCAAAAGCAGTTTTAGAAACATAGACTGCAGTTCCTTGGCTAAACTATTTCAGCAAATAGTCTCCCAAAAATACCTTAAGAAAGGTTTGTATTCAGCTTGCTAGAACCAGTAAACTGTAATTGAGACTGTCATATTTGATTATGATCCAGATGTGAAATTTGTGGATGGGTTTTGCCATCATAAATCCCCTAAAGATCACCATGGATTACAACAGGAAACTTGGAAGAGTTCCAGTAAAATACTCCTTAAACCAAAAGAGAATATATGAGATTGTGTCTTATTAATGCATGTACTTTAGACACATTGTTTGCACACAAGGTATATTTTATATGATGTTTATGCACAGTATAAGACTTTGGAATGTTGTTTGCTTCAGGTGTCTTGCTGGATTTTCTGGATGGTTTTGTGAAATAGAAGTTAATGAGTGTAATTCATCACCTTGTCTACATGGCTCAACTTGTGAGGATCATATAAATGGATACACTTGTAAATGTCAACAAGGTAAATGCCATATGGTGGGGCAATCTTAAACAATGAGAGTTTTGAATTATCAGTGTTACTACTGAGTAAATTGGTAAATTGTATCAAGCTCTGTTTTATTGTATTTAATTTATAGGGTACAAAAATATTAACTATCTTTTGACAGGTTTTCGGAATGAAATCTAAAGAGAATTAGCTACTATAATAAACATGTTAAAAAAGCTTAAAACTCAAACCAGCTCATTAAGTGAGTCTGAAGAATTACTTAGAACTAGGTTGATTGTGTATGATCTTTACTAATGTAACTTACCAAGCAGTCAAGTAGTCACTGGTTAATGGCTAGATAATTTAACTACCTATAGAATAAAATTGAAAAGAAATTGGGAACATTTTAACTATTATCATCATCATTATGGTTGTTGTTATTATTGTAAGACATATCCATGTTTATGTCTGATGGCCTGGATTAAAAGAAATTTTTTGAACAATTAGAATGAAAAAAGGCATTTTCTTAAGAGGTGACAGCTGTTTTCTTATGGTGACGTAGAGCAACTATAACAAATCTAGTGACAGAAAACCATGAGATTTAGTATTTATACAGAAGCAAAGGTCACAGCCTGCATTGTCATGCAATCACAAGTTTAATCTGTTCAGAACTACTCACAATCTCCTGTCATACCCATTGACAAAAAGCCTTTTGTCAACATAAATAGGATTTCTGATCATGGCAAAGAGATACTCGATGATTCAGAAAACCCCTGTACTCCTGATGTGTACTCTGAGTGAAAAATGTTTGGACTTTGCCATACAGAAGGTCAGGATTCATGGCAATAAAGACCCCTTCTGATCTTATAAGTCAGAGTCATGACCTATCTTCGGTACTATATATCTTTTTTCTCTCAGCACAGTTACACAATGGAAATTCCACATGGATAAAACTGTGTCTCCCCTCACTCTATCCAGTAGTGCATATGGCCATATACCCCTTCACCAATACAGATGACTTAAAAACCTAAAAATGTATTTTTTAGTCATTATAGTGCCTCACACAGAATATATTGCCAAGTTTGATTTTTTTTCTCCTTATTTTCAAAGCTATTAAGGTAATACTTTAAATATATTTGTATACAGACATTCAAAAATTGCTTGCTATCCAAGGACTATGACTGCTGTCTGTATGCAACTTTATATGGAAATGCTTGGTATAAGTAGGAGAAGCTTCTCTGGGGTTTGGAACTCACTCCTGCAGCTAACATGTTTTAAACACCTCCCAACCCAAGCATAAGCTGCTTTTCTTTTATGTTACTTTTAATAATAGCATTTATTTGTAGATGTGAAAGGTCTCTACATTGTTTCTCTGCCAGGGAAGGACACAGTAATGGAACCACATGCATTAAAAATATACGTGGTTTTTATACATCTTGTTTTTTCTAGGTAATATGGTATTTACAAATGTTATTTGAGTCTCTGAAACAGCTGAGGAGATGAGAAGGTTATAGCTCAAAAATGGAGTAAATTTGGAGAGTCAGGGGAACCTTTGGAAGGAATAGCTTTTTGGAAAGTTGCACAAGTGAAGAAAGGGATTAGAAGAAAAAATATTATCCAGAGACAGAAAGTAGAAATACTTAGAAAAAAATCTGCTTTATTGCAGTCTACTACTTTTCCCCTATTATAGTTCTTGGATTTCTCTTCTAAGCTTCATCTACAGAAATATGGGGCTGGGGTTGGGGGTTTTTGATCTGTAAAGGCAACTGCGCTAAAGAACTTTTCACAAGGTAGATATTCTGATACTCTCTGCAACAGATTCCCTGTTGCAATTTAATGAAATGGAAAACAGATAGTATCAAGACAGAAATAGGAACAAGGCAGATGATTGCAGCTTCCTGAAAACCTCCAGAGAACAAAGTGAAGCATGTGGTGACAGCATGTGATACCAGGAAAGGGAATTGATTTAGCTCTGACAAATGCATTCTGTAATGGATCATGAATTTTGTTAGCTATTGTCCCGGCAGCAGGCCCCATACCCTTAGAATAATAGATGCATGTTCAGGATCTGTGGCTGCAGCTTTAGGCTGTTCAGGTGCAGAAGCAGCATGGAAAGATGTAAAGTCTATTATAACAGCATCTCAAGCAGCTCAAAAACAATACCAGCAGCTGTTGGAACTAATAGCAGGCTCATGGATGAAGTCTTTAGCTGGGCAGGCTGCTCTTCTATCAGGACAACTAAAGGAGGACTGGAATGGAACAGGTGGATCCATTTGATGCATTCTCTGAAACAAAGTCTGAACAGGAGCAACTAGATTTGTATCATCTGAGGACTGTCATGAGGTTCATGGAGCTATTGGGTTTTCTTCATTTGCTAGCTCACTTAGAAATAGGAAAATTTAACTGGAGAAAAAGCAAATCTGTAGTGAGAGTATCATGGCAGAAAGTTATTTGTTCTTCCATAACTAGCCATGGTTTACAGAATTCCAAGTTTGTATTTACCTAGTAAATGGACTGCTTCCAGTTCAGCATAGCCTCTAAGGAGCAAGCTTGAGAAAAGACTCAAATTGCATGATATAAAACACAGCTTCCAGATGAGTATTTTGCCTCTAATTTATGGGTATGCTTAGTTGTAAAGGAGTTTTTCATAAGAAAATATTAATAAAATTGCCAGTATTCTAACTAATGAAGATGATGTCTGATGGTATTCAAATACAAAGCTGTATTTGCTCAGAAATTGTCCTCTTAATTGACCAGGTACAGTAGTCTCTCTCATAGTTTCTCTTTTTAACTTTTTTTCCTTTATTTTTTTCTACTTGGAGAAACCACAGCCCAATAAAGTTCACACTCATCCCTTAATATAGATCTATATAGATGAGGATAAATAATAGTTACCCATATCTTTTTTCCATTGACACTCAATAAATGAATGTAGATTTTGAATCTTGGTTTGGGGGTTTGCTTTTCTCTCTCTCTGTCTCTGTTTGGGTTTTTTTTGTTTGTTTTTTTTTGTTTGTTTGTTTTTCCTTTTCTTTTTTTTCCTGACAGGATGGGAAGGCCTCCATTGTGAGTTGGATGTTGATGAGTGCATATCCAACCCCTGCATACATGGTATCTGTGTTCAGGAGGAGCCCAGCTTTGGCTATTCCTGTTTTTGCAAGCCAGGATTTGTGGTGAGATGCTGAAATTTTTTTCTTATTCTTCCCTCAACCTGACTATTCATTGTTGAACAGAAAATAATATAATACCTTTTCTCTTTTACCTTGCTCATATAAACCCCAAGCTTTCTGAGAATTTTAGTAATTGGTTTATTTTACTTGTTTTACTACAGAAACTCTGATATTCCAGAGAAATAGTTACCTAATATCAATAAAAAGAAGAAAAGTGTGATATGTAGTGTCTTTTTCAGTCATCAATGTTAATATTTTAAACATTTATTCATATTTTATACATACCAATTAATATTATTTCACATAACAATTAATATTTTTACATAGATAACTCACACTTGAAATGGTTGCATATAGCAGATATTTTGAAAACAACTTCCCTGAAACTAAATCAAACAATTCCTTTGAATTCTTGACCCTGGCTGGTTTGGTTCTATATTTTGTTTTCTCTGTATAACATACCAAAATAATAGTTTGAGAGTGGGTAAATGCCAGTAGTGAATTTATCTAAGGTTGAAATTTCCATACTGCCATCATTTTTCGTATGACAGTTCTTTCTGTAGTTGAAGACATGAAGTTGATTCCTACAATTTGAACTTGTTCTTTACTTCATCAAATTTCAGGCTTAATTTAGTAATACCATTTTAATAGTTTGAGATAAATAACAAGGACAGAAAGGGGTATATTATTTTTAATCTTTTTTTCTTATTTCAGTAATTCTTATCTCTACAACTCCAAGGTTGAAATAGATATTTGAACACCATTTTTTAATAAATTATGGCAGTAATGTTTATTTTATTATCTATGTACCATCTATGTGGTGTATTTACATCTGTAAAATAAAAAGAACAGAATATTGCAAGTAAGATTCATATTTACTTTCATATTTACTTTCATAGTGTCTCTGCAACAAAGTCACACATGCGCACCTCTTAAACACTGAGTGAAACTTCCAATTCTAAGCAAACTTTATGCCCAGTGGTCCATCACCAGTAACAAACGATGAAAGGGCTGTCTTTGTGTGATATAAATACAGCACCAAATAATGGAAGCCTTAATATGTTATCTTTTTAGGTAACTGAAACTGCCATAGCACTTTACATCTGCTTCCAAAATAAGAGGTTATGAATTCCCTAAGCCTGCATCTGCATTAGCCACAATTCAAAATGTGGAGAAAGTATTCAATGTAACCTTATCAATCTTTATATCACCAGAAGTCTTGGACATCTAAATATGTCTGAACCCAGAAGCAGGAAAGCATCCCTGTTTTTTGGTTTTTGTTTTTTCATTTGGGCTAGGTCTCACTTGTGGTGTTAATTTAAATGAGAAAAAGTAGAATAACCCTATATTCTAGACTTAGAGACTACCAGTTTCCCTACTTGATTACAATGCAGAATCATACTTCTGGGACCAGTAAGCTCTTTATGTAAGGTATCGCTATAGAATTGACACAGAAAGGAATTTTGTGATGGCAGAGATTTTCTCTAATTAAAGTAGACGTTATTCAAATTCCTATGGAGAATAATAGGGGGAAGTTAAATTTCAGTTTGAATATGGCAGTGGATCCATATCTCTCTTGAACTGGGAAACCCAGAATTGGATGCAGTATTCCAGATGCAGCCTCACCACATCTGAGTAGACATGAGGGATAAACTCCATCAACCTGTGGACAACCAGGATTTTGTTGGTCTTCTCTGCTACATGTGCATATTGCTGGCTCATGTTTGTCATGTTTGGTTTATCATCCACCAAAACCCCTTCATCCTTCTCTGCAGAACTGTTTTCTAGTGTGTTAGCCCTGAGCATGTACTGATGCATAGGGTTATTCCATCCCAGGTTCAAGACTGCATTTCTCACTAGTGAGTTCCCTGGAGTTCCTACTGGAACACTTCAGCCTCTAGAGGTCAGTATAAATGTCAGCAAAGTCATTTGGTATACCAAAAATTCCTCCCAGTTTTGTAACACATGGAAACCTGATGAAGGTGCACTCTGTCCTATCATCCAGTAATGAAAACTTTAAGTAATGTAGGACAGTAGGAGCTCTTTGGCTGCATCATTAATGATTGGAATTCAGCAGGGCTTCCTGCTTCTGATCACTAAAAACAGCCCTTTGAGCATGGCAGTTCACTATTTTCATTTAATCTCATTGTCCATTCATCTCATCCATACTTTGTCAGCTTGTCTATGAGGAGGTTAGAATAGACAGCATGGAAACCCTCACTAAAGTCAAGCTAGACAACATCCACTGCTTTCCTATCATCCACTAAGCCATTCATCTTTTCAGAGAGGGTTATCAGGTTGGTAAAGCACTTTCCCCTTCATAGCTCCATATCAACTATTCCTAATCACCCTTTTGTCCTTCCTGTACCTAGAAAGGTTTTCCAGGTGTCATTGACTTACTTCCCAGGAATTGAAGTAAGGCTGATTGACCTGTAGTTCCCTGGATCTAGCTTGCTTTACTTGAACACAGGGCTGGCACATGCTTTGTTCAAGTAACAAGGAATTTCTCCCTGTTGCAGTGACCCTTTGCCCAAAATTTTGTAAAGTCTGTATTTTACTATAAGGGTTTGGTAGGTCAAACATGGATTTTAATAATCTGACTAAATTTACTGACAAACTCTCCTGAGAAGAAAAAGACTATCTCATAACAATGAATACCATTTCTGTAGGGTTCTTCTTATAGAGTATGATCTGCACCATTGATACCTACCACTGACCATAGCAACTGTTCTCTTTCTGTCTTCAAAAGTGGGTTGGCATGCAACACAATGTCAAATGAAGGATATATCACTAGAGGGACACAGTCTTGTTATGTGGAAAACAGACACTCAAAATAGTCTCTTTTTTTTTCATTAAATATTCATACTTATCCTACATGAACAGCTGTAATGGAGAAGATCAGTTACACAATTTTATAGTATTTATGTCTCACAAAAAAAAAAAAAAAAAAAATCATCTGAGTGCAAAATAAAACCATCAGAGAGAAAACTTAAAATCTGTTTATAGAAATTATTTTTTTCAATTGGTGCAATAGTTATTGGTACAAGTCAGTGTTACATGACACTGTAGAGACTAAAAGCACAAATAAGTCCAAAAATGGGTTAGAAGTAGGATAAATTCATTGTTATTCAAATTACTCTTCTGAATGTTACCCTGGTTTAGGGAGTCTTAAATTTACTTATTGCCAGAAGTTGGAATGGTGTATTTGGTGAGTTATCAGATGCAAACACTGCTTTTCTTCCCAAGTATTCATTAAAAACTCACTGATGATGAAGCTAAATAGATATTTGAGCCATGGGGGCAGCTTTTCTGTTAGTACACACCTTGAGAATTAACTGTAGAGTATGTTGCAGAGCAAGCGCTTACAGCGGGAAAAGTAGCAAACCTTTGAAGTAGCTGGAATTTAAGATGCATAATCTTTGCTTTTATTCCATTATTCATTGTTCCACCTTCAATCCCTTGAATTTCACTATGCTATGGGAAGGCCATAGTAGAGAAAGAAAACATCTGGGTGGAGCCACACAGAAAAAATTTTAGCATACCTATCTTCAATGTGAAAGATAAGAAGCTACATTGTAAACATTTCAAGATGTATATTTGTTAGGCCCCTAACCAGAAGTGAGTGTGAAGTGGAAACAGTGGAACTCCCCGAGAAATAAGTATTCAAGGAACTCCAACTGCAGTGTGTTAGATAAATCTGTTGTAGTCTTCTGTAGTCTGTGTCTGTACTGCTACCTGAAGTATGGATCATATAGTATCCATTGTGAAATCTCTCATAAGTTTTGAGAAGAAAAGCATAGCCAGTGGTATTTGAAATAAATATTTACTTTTTAAGTGTAAATATCTGTAGACATACACCTACATTTAAATACAAATCTGTACAAGCTGAATGATTCTATCTGCCTGCAAAGAAACTGTTAAAGCATTTACAGGCACTTTCAATGTTATCAAATTTATCTGTGACTATTTAATGTACCCTTCATGCACAGTGGAGGTTATCCACATCTGCTTTGTTTCTATGAGTCATAAAATCATAATCAAATGGTCTTCACCATTAAATGTAGTAGTCATAAAAATGTACTAATCTGTCACAAGGAAAGCCAGAATGAAACATAAGTTTTATAGGATTAAGAAAGATTATGGGCTTGCTCAAATTGATCATTTGTTCTATGTGTGGAATTAGAAGAGAGCAAGGAGGAAATGTATGGAAACTGACATATAAATGGGCCTGTGGTTCCTTTGTGCTTTGGAATGCTGATACAGTGAGTAATTTTATAGGATGCCATGAATATACCAGATAGGTCATCTGCTTACCAAAACAAATTAAGAACTTGATTGAAACAAACATAGATGTATCTAAATCATCCAAACCCCCTCAGTTTAACCTCCTCCATTTTAAAAAACAAATGATTTAAACTACTGGTATAAAAAAAAAGTAGTTTCAGTTTTTATGTCTTCATTTTTGCATGTCTCTTACCCTTCCTATTGTTTCCTAATATCATAAATAAATTTAATAGAGTTGACAGAGATCTCAGAAAATGTAATTTGTCTCAAGTTCTGTGTAAATAGTCGGATAGACAAGCAAGATTATTGAAGCATCTTGTCTGAAGGAAGGTGTGTAATGAGCACATGCTTCTTGAGCTCTAGAGATTGTTTGGATTTTTTTACAGGTGCTCTGCTTGCAGAAGAAGATTTAGTTGGAAATTATATCATGATGATATGTTGTCAGTAATGTATGTATTTTAGGGATGACAGTGTGTGTATTCTAACTAGCTATCCAGATACGTAGTAAGATCCTTCTAGAACAGTTGTTTGTTCTATCTCTTCACATATCCCATTAGTTCATTGCAACAGAAGTACAAATAAAATGAACCTTGTCCTGACTTCAGCATATATTTATTTCACACTTCAAGAATGCGATTAATTCACATAATTATTTCTGCAAAAGAAATACATTATTTCTTGCCTTTTTTTTACAGACCACTGAATATGAACATTTTTACTTTATTACTGGGAAGGATATTTCAGGCTTCCCATGAGTTGTTAGTCTTGATAAAAAATAGAAAATGAATGCCTGGTCCAATTTGAGACTGCCACTACATTTTTTCTTTTCTAAACATTATCTGAGAATGTAATGTATTAACAAGGTGCTCTGTGCAGATTTAGTAAAAACAGACAACAAAAAATTAACTACAATGCACAAAACAAAAGAACTTTAACTTGTAAATCAGAGCAAGCCATCGTTTTTTTGACAGCTAAATCCACTATACAGAGTTTCCTTTAACTACAAGCTAACTGAAGTTGATTATTTTAACCACTTTATTACTGTTGGCAATATTGTCCTTGATACTTGACAACTACAAATCTGTAGGGAAATTATTTTTATTGATAATTTGCAATAGTAAATCAGAGTCAACACTTTGTTAAAATGGATTAAGGAATGTTTTTCACATGATGAGATTCCCTTTCAAAAGTGTAAATAGCTTCATATAAGCAAACAGTATTTTAGAATCATAAGAAAACAATGATTTTAAATAACATGTCTATGAAATGCAAATTGTGTTCAAAAATGCCTTTTTTTTTTTTTTTTTTTACTGTATTTCAGGGGCGAAGCTGTGAGCTTAATTATAATGATTGTCTTATGCAGTCCTGCTCCCCTGGGTTTCTTTGTGTTGATGGAATAAACAATATCACCTGTTTACCTACTATGTCCCACAGCAAGACAACTGTCACTGAAGTGGCCAAAGTGTTTTCTTCTGAAATTTTAGACAATGTTTTTCCAACAGCCCTGACCGTGTCTGCAGATCCTTGGTCTAAAAAGTTTTCTCCTGAATTTCATACAGAAGAAATGTCCCAAGGTAAGTAGAAAGAGCTTCTGAGAAATGCATGTGTGGAACTTAATTTCTTGTTAATGCTTTTAAAATAATAAGAATATTGGAAATGTATTGATTTGCTTCTTAAAAATGACCTTTTTTTCTACTTCCTGTACTGCCTTCTTTTTTTTTTTTAATTTGAGCCATCATAATTTCTTAATTACATTTATATGTAACTGTAAAATTACTCTTTTATCTCAAAAGAATTTTCCCCAGCACCTTACACATCCAGTAAGGAAAATAACACTTTCTCTTAGCTTGGTTTTCAGTTTGCTTCACTAGAGTGTACCATTTCATATGCCTCATATTGTGTTCAGTAATCTCTGACCCTAATGCAAATCTTCCCTTCTTCCTTGGCTAGTCAGCAGCAGAAAGACATTTTGCCTTACTCCCTGGAGACTTTAGTTCTTCTTTTCTAGTTCCCATGTTGTCTCAATGCTTCTTTATCTGTGCATCTAGATTTTTTTTTCACTAAAAATATCTGGGACAAGCCTCTCAACTTCTCTGCCATTACAATTGGGTTTTTTTCCTTTGTTTGCTTTTGGTTGTGGATTTTTTCTTCATTTTTATCCATAAAGGCCTGAAAAAGGCAGATATTTCTCAATTGTGGGATACTTCTGACCACTCCTTTGGTTAAACTGAGCTGTGGTTTAGGAGGACTAGTTGCCACTGGAGACTTTTCAACAGTATTCAGGAGAGCAACCTCAACAGGTGTTCTCTCTTCATGCTTTCTTAGTTCCACTCTTCAGGTCTCAGTGAAAAAATGCCTAATACCACACCTTTACCATATGTTGTTACTGATACTTCCATAGCTTTAAAGTCAGTTCCTTTTGTCCAGCATAATTGTGATACAATCATGTTTATGATTAGTTCTTTAATGACATTTCCTCCTTTCACTACACAAGTCTCATCATTAGAGCAGCACCAGACTGTTGCTTTATATACCACAAATATGAGTTCAGTAAAATACCAAGGGCTGAAACAAAATTAAACAGCCAGTCATTACTCTCTCATGAATTACAGTTTAAACTGATTCTACAAGTGCAGCTTCAGTTCTCTCTAGGTGACCTTGAAAGGGTCCGGTAGAATTGGTAGCTGTCTTTTCAGCATCAGAAGAGCAGTAGAGATTGTACAAAGTCCTTTCATAATTTCTCATTCCCCCAAGAAGATATATATATCTAAAACCAGGTATCTTCCCTTTGTTAGCTGGTCATGAAACTCAAATGAAAACATTTTTTCTGAAGGGATATCTGGGTATTACTACTTCATCAGCCAAAGACCTGAAAATATCAAATCACAGGTTCTTTAAGTGGGCTAAGCTAAATATGTGCAACATGTTCCATGGCTGGATTAAAACTTATGAATTAGACCAAGTTCTGCATAGCAAACAGTACCCATTTTATGAGATATTTTGTACAAACTCAGAGATATCAACCAGCTGGTAATGAATAATGGGAGTTACTGCTGTTATTTCTGGGTATTTATTTCCTTCATCTATCAAAACAACATCAGTGAAGTTCACAGAACTGTCATCCTTGTATCCCACTATAGGAAATACACACATCTCAGATTGATTAAACTGCTTGTTCTGCCTCTTCCTTCAGAAGAATCACATACTCATCTTCCATTTTTTGATTGATATTATCTCAGTATTTTGCCTTCAAAGGCTCTTTATAATCATAATTTTTGTCACTACATCCTTTAAAGAGACAAATATAGACTTGACAAAATTATTAGCTACTATTAAAAAGCTGACAACAGGAAATTCAACAATTACTGGAGACAAAACTGCATGATCCAGTTATGGAGATCTGTCATTCATGAAGTCAGGGTACTTTCTGAAACATTGATCTGAGTAGTGTTTCTCAAGAACTACTTTTAACTCAAAGTAAATAGTAGCTCTGACTTCAAAACACATCTATTAATAAGTGTACTTAAGTGAGACTTTTAAAATTATTTTGAAAATAAAATGATCAAATGTTGTTGATGTGTATCTTCCTATAAGAACTTCATGTATAGACTTACGATGGGTACCCTGAAGAGCTGTCATTTTTACAGTCTCCTTGTGATGAGATATCCTACTTGATTTTATTGGCACAAGTCCCATCTGCACAAAGAGAAATTTGTGAAATTTTAGTGACAGAGCATTTTTCTTTACATACCTGTTATTCTATTTCAAGTTCTGTCTTGCAAGTACATTAGCAATACTGGACTGAAACATATGAGTTCTGTGCATGATAAAAAACTCCTCATGTTTTTAAACACTGTCTTGCCTAGACTTCCCTGAACATCTGCAGCAGACTCAGTTTCTGGCCTTTTTCAGCTGATGTTATCTGTTGAATTTCTCATTTCTATTCAGACAACTTTGTGAGGTGGTGGGGTGTCTGTCAGGGTTACCAGGTGCTTGAAAGAGATTTATTGTAATCAGGCAGCAGCCTGTTCAATGGCTATGGCACCTGCTGTTGTACCTGACACAGATGGCTATTCTTCATGTTCTGCCACATAGGCTACTAGATCAATATAGAAGCAGGTTGGAGGCTGCTATAATGCTGACAGGCAATCAGCAACTGAACAGTTTCACTTCACTACAGTAATGCTTTCAGGATTTCAGGTGTAGCTTTCATCCTGCCTACATATAAATTCAGGAGGTATCTCTATGGTTATAGTATAGAAGAGCATTTATTAACATTTTTGAATGTAAAATAGGATCAGAGTAAAATGTATTTTTAGCTTGAGATAATTTTTTGTATAAGGTAAAATTAGCTTGCCCCTTCTCATTTCAAAATGAGACAGATAATTGCTGCATTTAAGAAAAACAATACTTTTGTAAGAAAACTACAACATTTTGGAAATAAATTCAGGAAATAAAAGAACACAGTAAAACCTATGAACTAGGGACTGTTGATTGGTTTGGACTACATTTTTTTGCTGTACTTTTATGAAGCAAAATGAATACCCATCAAGCAAAGGTGAGAATTTTTTACTTTTAACTGCTTTTCATTCTTTGCTTAGGAGTTTGTGTTGGAAAAAAAATGACTTTATATCATTGATGTAACTCATATAGGGGAAAAAAAATGTAGTCTCGACCATGAAAGATATGTGTAAAGGTGCCAAAATATAAATAAAACATTTTTCTGAGTTACAGAATAACAGTGGTTTTGCTGTGAATGCTTGTCTACATAGCTTTTATTCTCAGTATGAATACATACATACACAGATCAAATTCTTACTGCCAGAAGGGCTTCCTGATACTCATGAGGTCAAATTGTCTGTGGATTTACAGCTGATCAAGGTATGACCTAAAGGAATTATCTTTCAATGTCTTATTTTCCATGGCTGGATTTTTTTAAATTTTTTTTTAAATTGTAGTGAAAAGAATAGATGAGGAAGAACGATGCACCTCCAAAAGTAATACTTGCCATTGCGTTGATGCATAAGCAAATCTACACTTTTTAAATGGAAGAAATAGGACTATTAAAAAGCCAAGTGAGAAATGCTCTTGGATTATTAAAGTCCTTAGTAAACTCGTGTATCTGTAGTAGAAGAAAGGTGTCAAACTGTTAAATCTGATGTATGCTTCTATACTTGCTAGACTTAGTGTATTACTAAAACTTTGGAAAAATTTCTGATGATCCACCATAGGTAACTTGCACTCTCTGAAAGATGGATGCTACATATTTTTCATATGTTTTAGAATTCTTATTCTCATCTGACAATTAATACATACCTTACAATAAGTTCTAAGGAAGTTTAAAATAACAGGGTCCTCTTTTCTAGAAAGACCTCTAGTCTAGAAAGGAACTGTGAGAGATGTGATATATCTAGCAGAAAAATATATTCTTTGGTCCAGTCTCCAGGTATACATTTTCACTGTCATACCATCACTTGTGGAAATAATGTTTTGCAACTATATTTGTTCTGAGAAAAAAAGATGTTTATAGTTATAGAAATGGTTTTATGTGACCAGAAGAAATGGTCTAAGTTCCTAATCACATAGAAATGTCTGTTAGCACTCTACAAAGTTCTGCATGCCTGTTTAATAACCCAATCCATAATATGACCATGCTCATGTTGATGTGAATTCTCCTGATCATAATTATAATAGCAGAAAGCTTCCAGTTGAGTTTTGAAAGCTCTTCAACATGAAGATAGTAAAAAAATTTCTTTAGAGGTAGTTTCCACAGTTAGACAGAATTTGCAAAGACATGTAATGATTTGTTCACTTGGTACTTCTGGACTATATTACAGTGCTCCAATGTATTCTATTTACCGGCTTGAAAAATCAACCCCATTTTTAAAAATGAAGGGCTATTTGGGAAAATTTGGTCTGCACATTTACAGGCTACTTCTATAGTAATGGCTTCCATATGGTATATCCAGCAATGGGATATTAGTCCCTAGATCCCTTAGTCTAGGGACTATGCAGTCTAGGGAAAATGCAGGCCCTCTGCTGAACAAGACAGGGAACCTAAAGACAAAGGACAACGAAAAAGCCAAGGCACTTGGTGTCTTTTTTTTGCTTATTCTTTGCATGTAAGACTGGCTTTTGGAAATTCCTGAGACCAATGAGAAATTCTGGAGCAAGGAAACATTACCCTTGATGAGGATGAGGTGAGGGAACATTTAATAAAATTGCACATACATAGGTCTGTTGGACTTGATACGGTGGTGCTCCCACAAATGCTGAAGGTGCTGGCTGAAGTCATTGTGACAGTTTCCTGGTAGTCTTTGAAAGGTCATGAAGATCAGGAGAGGTTTCTAGTGACTGGAAGAAAGCATATGCCACTCCTGTCTTCAGGATGGGCAAGAAGGAAGATCCAGGTAAATACAGGCCAGTCAGACTCACTTCAATTCCTGAAAATTTGATGAAGCAATAGCACAGGAAGGAGGACAAAGGAGGTGATTCAGAATAGTCCACAAAAGTCTATGAAGGAGAAATTGTGCCATCCTGGTTTTGAATGGGATAATTTTTGATTCAGTAGCTGGTACAGTGCTGTGTTTTGAATTCAGTATGAGAATAATGTGGATAACACACTGCTGCTAAGTAGCTCCTAAGCAGTGCTTACCATAAGTCAAAGACTTTTTCAGTTATCCATGCTTTGCCAGCAAGCAAGTGCACAATAACCAACAATTGACACAAATTGAAATACTGGAAATTCTTTTACTTTTCCTTCTTTTATTTTTTTTCGTTTGCTTATTTTTGCAGTGTTAGGCCAGTCAGGCATTGGAACAACTTACCCAGAGAGACTGCACAATTTACTTCCTTGGAGACATTTAGAACAGAACTGGAAAATGTCCTGAACAAGCTGTTGTAGCTGATCCTGCTGTGAGCAGGTGAAATTAAATTACATGAAGTCCAGAGGTCCCCTCCAACATCAGTTATTCTGTGATGCCCTATAATTGTCAGGAGAGAATTGCCTTTCAGACATTGTTTATAAAGACTTCTAGAATTTACTTCTGTGCAAGTATCTAGTTAGTCACCAGGAGTGGGATTAATCTTACCTGTAGCTATCCATTAGTTAATCTGTATAAGATATATCACTCTGTAGTAAGTGAAGAGAAATGGTATCACCTGCTTTAGACATCTATTCTAGAATAAGATGCAAGTGTTTCTCCTTTCCTCAATATATACTATTCTGTTTCTTTGTATTTCTGTTTTTGGCAAACGAATTGAATATTGGGTCAACTTTTCTGTCATGTAATGCATGTGAATGGTAGAACTCACAAAGACATTTGAAAGACCAAATCCAGTAGAACCAGATATCACTGTTAACAACACATCATGGAGAAACAGAGCTACTACATAGCAGCTAACTGAATTTACCTTTATTATTTCTGGAGAAAAGCATTTGTTAAACAAATACTTCACTGAAGTGGATTTTCATCTCTCTATTGAGTAACCTATTTCAGCTGCCTAAAATGTGCTCAATATTTCATCATTTCTCTTAAGGTTGCCTAATATATAAAGAGGATTCTGAAAATACTATTAACAATACTCAGATTGGCACATGCTACAGAGCTCTTAATATGCAATATTATTTTGTTTAAAATCTTGCTCTGCAAAATTGCAAAATTTCAATAAACAGTTTGTCCTTTCTGAAAATACTGCCTTTTAACTTAATCAACTATTTAGTTCAAAGGTCAATAATCTTTAGTATCCATCTCACTAAAATACTGTATCTGTGTAGTATGATGTTTCTTTTCTGTTTAAACACTGGATAGATATATAAAAAGTCTATCAAGGTTTTTTAATGTCATACTTTCAAAACTGTCATCTGGTTTGTCATAACAGTGCAGAATGATTTAAAAATTTGAGAGGATCACTATGTGACTAACTTTCAATCTAGGCTTTTTTGTATGAATCTATTTTGATATAAGTAAAATGTTGATAGTGGAGGCATCTCAGGTGATATCTCTAATATCTAATATCTAATAAACAGTGAAATATGGAAGAGAAGTTTCAGAACAAAAAGCAGGAATAAGTTTTACTAATGTGAAAAAAGTATCACAATCTAATATATGACAAGTCCCCAACATTCTAATGTCTATGTCCTATTTATAAGAAAATAGGATTGACAAAGTGTGAAATAATAGTTTATATGTCATATAAGTTTAAACATGTAAATAAATGACAGTACACAGACTGTAATGATTAAGTTCACCCTAATGTATAAAACATGTAGTAAGTCTCTTAGTATTGTAACATACACAATATTGAAAATATTTACACTGTATCTGAAGAACATAGAAGTGGTGTTGATCAGGTGATGGGACATTAGAGCCTTCATAGAAAGTGAGGTTAAAGAAAGTCTACTTCTTTAATAAATTAATGTTCCTGACAGTCCTTCACATTTTCATTTATTTTATTATGCACCGTTAGCCAAATGAAAATGAGATCAATTAAGCCAATCTGTTAAATTAGGTCATCTTATTTTAATTTCAGAAATATTTCACCATAATTTTTTGCTTTGTGCTTTCTATGTTATCAGCAGACATAAAAAACCTAAAAATATAAAACTCAAAAAATGTAACAGAATCATAATGACATCAGGTAATATTTTTGTTAACCATTTTAAAAACTAACATGAGAAACTAATTCATTGTGTTTTGTAATATCTGACTGTACAATATACTGACTTCTTTCTTTTCATAAAAATGAACAAGCAGACTTTTCAAGGAGATTGTGTACAAGAGTATATCAATAATGAAAGCCATTTTTCTGATGATTGTGATTCACAGTAGTGAAAAATGCTTTGTACAAATACCAAAGTAAATTCTTTCATGATAAATAAATATACATATATATATATACATGTATATACATACATACATACATATAAATATATATTACATACATACATACTTATATATATATATATATGATAACTATATCCCAGCACAAGAAGGACATCCCAGTGCGAGAAAGACATCAAGCCATTAGAGTGAGTTCAGAAGAGGCCCCCTAGATGATTAGAGAGATGGAGCACCCCTCCTGTGAGAAAGGGCTGAGAAAACCTGGATTTTTCAGCTTGGAAAAAAAGAAGGCTTCAGGGTGACGTATTTGCAGCCTTCCAGTACCTAAAGAGAGCCTACAAGAAAGAAGGAGAGAGACTGTTAACAAGAGCATGTAGTGACAGAAAAGAAAGGAAAGGAAAGGAAAGGAAAGGAAAGGAAAGGAAAGGAAAGGAAAGGAAAGGAAAGGAAAGGAAAGG
>JAWWEU010000111.1:89622707-89676793 GCA_035583155.1 Acropternis orthonyx
GGAAAGGAAAGGAAAGGAAAGGAAAGGAAAGGAAAGGAAAGGAAAGGAAAGGAAAGGAAAGGAAAGGAAAGGAAAGACAAAAACCCACCCAAAAAATAAGTTGCATATACAAGTGTTTCTGAGATAGGGAAGTTATTGCTTTCCTATTAACTCAACAGATTTTTCTGGTTTTGTTAAATATGTATTTTATATTAAGTTTGTGTATATATTGGTTTAATTTGTATATTTTTTATCCAACTGAACTATATAGCATTTGGGCTAACATTCATCAACATAGCCAAGAATCCTGTTAGAAAATCTTAAAATGCCACTTGTGTGGATACTTCTGAGGAGCCTAAAAAGATTAGGGTTAATTCTCTTTGAAGAATAGCTAATGAAAGATATTCCAGGCAGCTCACATTTTGCAGTTACGTTTTGGACTAGTTAGTGTAGTTACTGAATTAATTATGCTTTGCTCTTAAGCCCTTATTTTGAATATATTCAAAATGAATCATAATGATCAACTTCTGCTGTTTAAAATAACAGAAGATTTTAGAGTTATGCGGACCTCCTACCAAGACTTTGTCTTATTATTTATTTGAAAAACTCATTATTTGATGTAATATGAGAAGCATTCCGAATGCACAGATTGCTCTTCAAAGACACTGTTACATTCTCGGGAGTTAAGTTATTCTTAAGGATGATTCAGCAGCATTCAGAAAATGGAGACACTGTCACTTCAGCTGTTCCTTCAGCTTGGTCAAGGAAGTAAAGAGTTTCTTGTATGATTCCCTCAAGTGAGTAACTGCTCACCAGCAGTGATGAGTTCTGGTAGTAACTGGACCAATAAGAGGAGTACAATAGGACTGTTACACTATTGGATTCTAGTGCTAAGTCTCTAGTCCTGTAACTGAAAAATGTTGTTCAAACTCTGAGCAAAATTGACCTGCATTTAAGTTTAAATAATGTGCATTCTCAGACTACATTCTGCTAAGAAAAAATAATACATATTTAAGGGAAAGTAATTATTTTTCTTTGATTGGGATCTCTGTTTGCATGGGCATTACAGTAAAATAGAAGAACTGTTGGCTAAGCATCTATAAGTCTCAGTTTTATTCTCAAAACAGTTTTATTTGTACAGATGTAAAGAGGCTAGTGTGATTTTAAAAGTAAAAGAAGGAAAAAAGCGTCTTCTAAAATGCTATAATGTGTTTGCGATGAAGGCAATTGTAGGACGGGGAGGGAGAAAAGGTTAAAAACCTGTGACATGGATGGGATGAGGAACACTGTAGGGTCAGGACAGGATAAAAAAACGTGTATGCACAATGAGATAACAGGGGATAGGAAACAAGCAGGAAGCTTAATGGGGAGTGTGACATATTCAGGATTACATGTTTAGAAGCAAGACCTGAAATGGTACAACATGGTTTTGGCCCTGGAGGAAACCAGAGTGGTTATACTTTTTCTGGATATCCTTCAATTTCTGTCAACGTATCAATCTTAAAAATTTTCATATTTACCCTGGTGGAAGCAAGAGGTAACACCTTCTCATGAGTAAAGCAGTAGTCCTTCTACTATGTATCATGTTGGCTCACTATTTTACACTCTCATTACTTCAAATTTTAACAGACTCGTAGAGTTGTGACCAACAGCAGATTCAGACCTTTGACCAGAGGTTTATCTTGTTTCAGGTGGTTGGTAAACCTTTCTGTGCAGTTAAGGGAAACATAAAATGACTTCATAACTCAATCTTATTTTTTCCTTTAGTGTCACATGGGTCACTCTGGCATAAAGAGTAAACATTACTCAATACTCTTGAGATAATTGTTCCTGATTAACAGTAAGTTGCCCTGTGACTTGGCTTGGCCTTCCAGCAATTTGTCACATATATTCTTTTTTCTTCTTCTTGAAAAGAAAGGCACAACAATTTTTTCCCTATTAGTAAGTGATGTAGAGCTGGAACAATTTCTCTCATATCTTTGTTGTCTAAACCCTTCTTCAGAAATTAGAGGAACCTTAAATACCTTTATATACCTCCTTCCTAGTACAGTGTGTGTGTACAGTACAGTACTAAACAGTTGTACTAAATAGCTGATGATAAATGCATTTGGAGTAGAAAAAGGCTATGCCTTTTCTGCATATCTGAATAGGTCAAGAATATACCAGACAAATAATGTTTTAACTTTCTTATTAGCTGTAAAAAGCTGCTCCCCCATATAAAGTTTGTAACTTACAGCTTTTTGGTCACTATTTTATACATTGTGTGCAAGGGGGAAAGTGACTTAGCCTCATTTGACATAATTTATTGTAAATATTCTTTTTTACTTTCAGACTGAGCAGGTGCAAGGCTGTTAATCCTTACATCATGATTTGCATTGTAGCAAACTGTCAAGTATCTAAATACCAAAGAAACTCTGCATTTTAAAGTATCACGAACATTTAATTGTATGGCAGTTCAGTCATTGTGTGTATCACAAGCAGGTTTTTTTATTTGTAACTCTAAAAATTTAATTGGAGAATAACTATTTAGAACTATTCAGTGTTCAGAGTCTATAGTATCACAAAAAATGAGTCAGGAAAGTTTGGAAGGGATAAAACATACTGGAAATAGTCAGTTTAGAAATGTGAGTTAAAATCCTATCCCTTCCTTCATCATATAAGTAGAAATGAAAGAATTGGAATACTTTCCTTACACAAACCAGCAGTTCTATTCCAATATAGTGCTTCTATCATAAGGTAGTATCGTGTCAGTAAATGCTTGAGCATGTAGGTTTTGGACCACATATTCTCAGTTTCTTCTGATTTCCTTTTTTTTCAGTCTGAATATTCAAACGTTGATGTTTTTTATCCAAATCTGGAGAAATCATCAAGTCTTGGCAAATATTCTAGTGTATAATATTTTACTTTAACTGGTGGATACTACTAGATGTTCCTAAAAGAATACAAATATTCATGTCATAGTTTTATTCAGTCTTCTTAATGATATCTCAGAAATGTTAAAGAAAAGGGAGTGTTAAATGTGTACGGTGCAACACCACATTTAAGAATTTGTTTAATTTGGACTAATACTTATTTCAAATATGAAATAGCTGGGGAACAGTATTGCAAGAAAAGCTTAAAAAATATTCTCTAAATTATCTTCTGTAGGTCTCTTTTTAAAGATCACATCTTAAAAATTGCAGTATATGCAGTAGTATAAGGAATTTTCACATTTCTTTTTTCCTTCCTTTTGTGAACAGAGACCATAACTTACATCCTTGTTTTTCTCTAATCTCTTTAGGGATAATGTCAACATTCTTTTTTCCATACATGCAGGCACTTAGTGCCAAATAAGGATGTGGATCTTGCAAAACATTTAAAGATCATTGCACTTCAACTTAGAATTATGAAGTATGAGATATTGCACCTTCAGTATTGTGAATATATCACATCTACTTCTGTAAAGGACGGAATTTTACTTAACAAGCACTTTTCATAGAATCACTGAGTCCAACTCCTGACCCTGTGCAGGACACCTCAAGAATCACACCATGTGCTTGGGAGTGTGAACCAAACAGACAGGCTTTGTGCTGTGACCCCTTTCCAGTGTTCAACAACCCTCTGTGTGTAAAACCTCTTACTGATATCCAAACCAAACCTACCCTGACTGAGCTTCATGCCATTTTCTTGAGTCCTATCACTGTTCACCACAGAGAAGAGATCAGCGCCTGCCACTCCTCTTCCCTCACGAGGAAGTTGTAACTGCAATGAGGTCTCCCCTCAGTCTCCTCTTCTCCAGGCTGAACAGACCAAGTGACCTCAGTGGCTCCTCATATGGCTTCCCCTCAAGGCCCTTCACCATCCTTGTTGTCCTCCTTTGGACACTCTCTAAGAGCTTAATATCTTTCTTATATTGTGATGCCCAAAACTGCACACAATATCCAAGGTGAGGCCGCCCCAGTGCAGAGCAGAGCGGGACAATCATCTCCCTTGACCGGCTGGCGATGCTGTGCCTGATGTCCCCCAGGACATGGTTGGCCAGGGCACTGCTGACTCATATTCAACTTGTTATTGAGCAGGATGCCGAAATCTCTTTCTAAAATGTTGCTCTCCAGCCTCTCATTCCCTAGTCTATGAATACAACCAAGGTTGCCTCATCCCAGGGTCAGAATTCAGCACTTGCCCTTGCTAAATTTCATATAGTTAGTGATTGGCCATCTCTGACTTGTAGGGGTCTCTCTGCAGAGCCTCTCTGCCCTTGAGGGAGTAGCTGACAGCTCCTCCCACTTTAAGGTCATCTGCAAGCTTGTGCAGTATCCCTTCAAGACCCACATCCAAGCTGTAAATGAAAATGTTGAAGAGAAATGGGCTCAGCATGGAGTCCTCTGGAACCCCACCAGTGACTGGATGCCAGTCTGATGTCACCCCATTCACTATAAGTGTTTGTGTCTGACCTGTGAACCAATTGCTCATCCACTGTATAACCAGTTATCCAGCCATGTGCTGGACAACTTATCCAGAAGGATACTTTCAGAGATGGTATCAAAAGCTTTGATGAAGTCCAAAAAGACTACATCTACTGTCTTTCCTAGATCAATTAGGTGGGTGGTTGCTCTGTGGCAGAAGGAAATCAGATTTGACAAGCAGCACTTCCCCCTCATGAAGCTGTGCTGTCTCTGACCAATGACTGCATTGTCCTCCACTTGTTTTGCAGTGCTTTGTAGAATAATCTTTTCCATGACCTTACTGAGCACTGAAGTGAGATTGGCAGGCCTGTAGTTTCCAGGGTCCTCTTTCTTGCCTTCTTGAAAACTGGAAAGATAAATTTGCCAGCTTCCAGTCAACTGGGACTTTCCCAGATTCCTAAGACTGCCTGAAAGTCATTGATTTTAATGGATTATTTTGAATATATTTATCTTTGTAAATATTAGTAAAAATAATACGGTTTTTGTTGGTGAGAGAAATTTAATTCCTTTTATACTTTAATATAGAAGAACTCTAAGGGAAGTAGAATTTTAAACAAAAGACAAACAGAATTAGTAGTGGTGCAGGAAATAGACATTTTTATACCTCAATATTAAAAAATGAGATATCTTAAACATTCTTTTAATAATTAACTTCAGCATGACGGTATCTGTATTTGACTTGAAGGGTAAGAAGTACCCAGTCAACATTTTTTTTTCTCTATTGAAGAGAAAAGAAAAACCTCTGATACTGGACAATGCGCTGCATGGTTTTGATGCTAAAAGACATGTTTCAAACTTCATCTGATGTAATGTTCTAGTAGCTCTCTGAAAGTTAACCTCTGAACCAGGTGTTTCAGTTGTTCTGGAGTTTGTGTCTTCTGCGAATCCTTTTCACATAAGCAGAGTATATTTCAGACCCTTATAGAAATATCATGACTTCCAAATCTGAAAGACAGTCAGCCTTTGAAATTATAGAACTCTTCCATATGTTGGGCATTCCAACATGAGTTACATCTCATTTCGCCCACCTATCTCTGCATGAATCTTTGTAATAGTTGGAAAAGCAAGAATAGCACTTGTTTAGCCACTCTTAACTGCAGCTTTTACCTGTGTCCATAAGACATAGGGTAAACAATCTTCACATGCTGACTAGATTTATTTGAATGTGGTTACAACAGAAGTTCTTTTAGGCCATAAAATATTTATGTTTATTAAAGATTTTTAGTATTTTGGAATTAAAAATCTTAAGTTTTGAAATTAAAGAAGAGAAATTAAGAATTTTGTTATTACTATTAGGAAAGGACTTAATTTGGGGTTTTTTTGGTGTGTTTTGTTTTGTTTTGTTTTGTTGTTGGTGGTGGTGGTTTATATTAAAAAGTGGTAGGGGAAAAAAAGTGGAGGGATTTCATTTTTTCCTGTATCATGCTTTGAAGTAGATAGATCTATTTTTGTACTTATTTCTTAAGTTAACTTTTCTGTCTAAAGTATGTATTATTTTTTCTTCAACAATCATTTGCCTTTTTTATTCCTGCTTTTTTCTTGACCTCAAATATAAAAAGAAAATAGAGCACCTTATCAGTGATGCTCTCGGGCTGAGTTATATTCCTGACCACCTCTAAAATGGTGAACCATTAAATCTTATAGTTTTTATTTAAGACTACTTGGCAGCCACCATGTTGAAAGATAGTTTCCTGTTGAAGACTGAAAAATAGAGCCAAGTTCTGTAATACTGACTCATCTAAAGTCCCTTAGTTATGGGAGATTTTTTTCACTGTATTTTTACTGAATTTTTTTCCACATTTAATAGACTGTGTCAAGATCAAGTAGAGAACTACTAAACTCTGTTATTTATCTTCCCTTCACTTAAAGATAGTAACTTCAGGAATTATATAAAATAATATGTCATAACAAGGACTTGACAAAATTTCAGAATTCACACTTCTACTTGGTCAACAGTCCAGGTGATGAACCTTAATAGGTTACATAAATAAAAATATAAGAATGTAAGAATGGCTTGCTTAGAAATTCACCCTTCAAATGTTTGTTTTAAGATTTAGATTATTCACATTAGCAGCATGCTATACGTATTAGAATTACCAACTCCTGATTAAGGGACAAGACCACCTGAATCCTTCTACCACAGTATTCAGTTGTACCTTTATTGAGTATGGAGCACTTCAGAATAAATTCACTGTGTTTTACTTTAGCTGTTCCTACAGGCAACTGTATATTAGATAATCAGTTAGATTATTTGTTTCCGTTATTTTCCCATTAATTAGTATGGCTGATCAGGATTTGATACTATTAGCACAGAAACTCTATGCACTGAATTTTGGTTTAGAATGAAACACACTGTCCTCTATGTCTGCTTTATCCTCTTTGGGGTTACGTTTGTCTGCCTGCCCTAGCCTACATCCCCACATTACTGCTGGGGACAGTGGACTCCCCTCTAATTTAATATTACACCCTTTCTGTCTCCTATTTTCTTCAAAAGCATAGTAACATGTCTGACACAGTATCACAGTGAGACACTTGAAAAAATAAATTATTTGGACATCTTGGGACTGATAGAAATTACTAAATTTTCATAAAGTAAAATGCTGTTGCTTTCCATCTTTTGAGATAAAATTTGTGCTTTGTGGCATCCTAATATATTTATGGATCTTGAAGTCTTGGAAAACACAATTGACTCCAGCTTCCCAACTTCTGAAAAGAGTTCTTTTTGTCCTTGTGATTTTTATCATTACAGAAACGGTATCTTCTATATTTCTCCTGGATTTTGGAGATCTTTGAGTTCTTAAATCAGTGAGTCACTTATTTGTGTTGCATATATATAACTGTAAAATTAATTCTGGAAACAAACAGTAGGTGAATGTCCATGAGACCATGTCTTTAGTGCATCAACTGTTCTTTCCCTTTGCATGTTTTTGTAAATTAAGATAGCTAGAACCTCCTTTATTTATCAAAACTCTAGTAGGGATAAATACTTTCACATGAAGATGCATTTTCTAATAAAAATAAAATATTTGCAGCCATCTGAAAAAATTATTATATTATATTAAATTATTTCTCAATCAGTGTCAGTAACTACTAGCTTGAAACTATTCCATCAACACTAATAGGAGAGTTAGTAAAGGCTCAGAAATGAGGGAAAAACACATACATATTATGATTTGCTGTTTCGTATGTGTAAATAATCTTATAGTTAAGTCTTTCTTACATTTTAGAATGATGTTTTTTTTGTAACAAGTTGACTTCACTGAAATATTTACTGACTTAGACTTGAACTTAAATGGTAAAACTGTGTGCATAAATGTAATTTCCATTTAATAGATGAATAAAACATTTCTTGAAGGTACTAGTACAAATATTAGGATTTATTTCAATTGTTGTGGTTATTTATAATATACTTTTAAACTTGGCAGTTCCCATCTAGCAAATAAATAGTATTTTGAGAGTGACTTTTCCTTCCCGGAAGTCTCCCTTGTAGTAAGCATAAAAAGTGTATTGGTGCATCCACCTAAGGATTGCTGTTCAACTCATTAGTTTGGTCTATTTTTAAATTTTATATTTGGATTTCTTGTTTTGGTTTTCTGAGCCTGTTTTGGTCTGGAGCATGTCTCTAACACCAGATATAAGCAATGTTCACTTGAGCTCATAATGCTAACAACAGAATATTACTTCAAAACCATTAGCAGAGGTCTCATCTGAATGGCAGCACGTCTATTTTTTACTCCTCAGCATTGTGATAAGACTGCATATAAACACATACAAATACTTATGTTTGTGTGAGTGTATATTTCATAAGAAAGCAAATTCTGTGTATAATATTACAAGCATTTCCTACTCCGTGTAATGCTTTCTGTCATGAGCTTGATTTTACTAGCTGTATATGTTTTGTTACAACAATTTTAAAATCTTTGTTAGGTCTATGAGTTTTTCTGTTAAAAATTTTGTTAATTTTTCTAATGTATATTATATATCAGTCTTATAAACCTTTTTTCCTAAGCCTCAGAGTGGGTAACTGAAAGTTTTATTAAATAGACTTTTTATCATTTTAGAGGTAAAAATCTACCACTTAGGCTATAAGTTAATGGTCAGTTCTTGCAAGCTGTAACAGTATCCTGCCCTCTCTGAAGACTGCCACCGCTTACTGAAGTGAGATGCTGAAACCATCCTGTAAGTGGCTGCTGGGAAAGTCGGTGCAGTAACCATCAGTGAGGTCAGGCTGCTGACCTTCAAAAAGAGTTTTCCTTTCTGGAGGAGTAACTCCTGAAAAAAGCAGTCTGCTAAATAGAGGGTTTTTTGTTTGGTTGGGTTCTTTTTCCCTAGCGTGCAATATCTATAACTTTATAAATTGTCTTTCCATGCTGCAGGCACAGCATAAGTGTTTCCTTCCACTGTGCATAGGAGAGTTGGATTAGAACGTTTTAAAATATATTAATTTGGAAATTAAGTAGCAATGGTGTAAAAGTTGTGTGGTTTTGGGGTTTTTTTTTTGTTTGTTTGTTTGTTTGTTTTTGTTTTGTTTTGTTTTAATTAGGGAAAAACATCCAAAAAAACCCCAATTGGAGTTTCAGAGAATTATAGTTAGATAAGGGTATTTCAAATGGTTTTTACTGAAGCACCTTTTTTGCTCCTTAAAAATCATTACTGTTATTGCTATAGCAACTGCTGAAAGTATCATGCCCTGTTTGCAGGGTAAGTAAGTGCAGGTCACACAAATGATACAGATGTTCTTGGACTTAATTTGTAAACGCTGTTTAAACACCCATTTCACTGAACTTCAGCACTCTAAACATTGTTATGTATGTTTTAGAGCTATTAAAACTTACTCCACTACATTTGTAATGGATGGTTAATCATTGTTCTTTACTAATTTCAAATGAAAACATTTCAATACCAACATTTACTACAGTAAAATAACTTTAGTTATACTAATGAAGTATTAACTTGATGAGATTGTTAAGTATCCACTCCTAAGCCTCTAAAGAAGCCTGGTCTGAAGCGTGAGTGTGGGGGTGTAGCTGCAAAAGGGCCTCGGTCCCATCTCAGGTGCTGCGAGTGTGACTGCCAGAGGGGATCCTGGAGGGTTGGAAAGGGATGTTTCCTTAACAAGAAGCATCAGTAACCTTTTTGTTTATAGGCAAGATACCAGCCCTCACTACTGAATTTACTTCACTTCCTTCATGCTTCAACTCTCAAATTTAACAGAAGAAAAAGAGCAAACAGTTGCAGTGTATAGGTTTTCTTAATTGCTGACAATGATCTAAGCGCAAATGCACAGTTTAAAAATACTGTCTCAGAAATTTATTAGAGAGTTCCAAATAATAAAAGACAAAAACTCTTTCCTTAGTTCCTGAATTCTTACTGACTCTGAAAATGCTTGCAAATAAGTGCATAGATCATCTGACGTGGGAAGTGCAAAGCTAGCCAGGGCTCCTGGAACAGTAAGAGAAGTCCCTTGAGAATTAAAGTTATCATTAGGATAACTTTCTATTTTGCATACTTTCTGTTTCATAATACAGGAAAAAGAATGTTTTAAGAAACATTAAGTGTAAAATAAGATGCATTTATTGAATATTATAAGCAAGGCAGTTAAATATGAAATTAAAACAAAACAAACACATCTTTCAAGTATTTGCAAAGTAAGGGAGTTAATCAAAGACTGCTTTTCACTGCTGGGATCGGTAACTTATTTGTCACTTTACATTTAACTTTCTTCTCCTCTATGTGATCTAACCTCAGTCTTCAAATTAGCTGAAGACTGCCTAGTGTTTTATTATTTATAAAGCATACAAACCATGATGCCTCATGGTGCTGATTTAGTCTCCTGTCACTTTATTCAGCACATATCAAGTATCACAGACTGTTGAGTCTACACCTAAAAAGAGTAGAAGCATTTAGGAACTCCTATGCAGCGCAATGTGCTGGAATATGCCAGGAAGGGGAGGAGAATAGAACCTCATCAGCTACGGTTTGTCTGGCCCTGTTTTTTGACTCATACACATTTGTATGTAAAATCTACTGATGATTTCTGTAAACAGCCCTGGAAGCAGGGATGAAAACCAGTAGTCTGTTCTGGCTGTTCTAATCATGGGACTAGAAAAGTGAGTGCCCTCCTCTCTGAGTATTTAGTGTTCTTTTCTAGAAATCCAAAGAAGCAATGATAAAGATTGTTTGTCATTGTAGAGTACTTAGAAATGGACTACAAAAAGTGCTAGAGGAAACTGGTATGGCTTAAGTATTGTCTAAATGAAGAAAATTAAAGATAATAAATTCTGAAACTCTGGCAGGCTGAACATAAAAATATAAGGCAGATCAAAATATCTTTGAAGAATAACTAGCAAAATGTGTCTAATCTAATAACACATTTTTCTTCTTTATTTCAAGGGCAGGATGTCAGTGAGCATGTCCATAAGGTTGATGGATAAAGGTAAAAAAAAGACTAATGGAGAAGCCAGGGACATTACATAGAAACTGAAATCTGTCTTTACATCTTTTTGCACTTTATTCTGTCTTCACTTACAAGAAACTGAGGAAGCATTTAGATTGGATTCCTTCTTTGAGTGCGAGCTTTCAAAATATCCTTTTTAGAAAATAAACTGCAGCAATGATAGTTAAATAAAAGAGAAAATGAACATTGGGAATTTTTGTGTTCTTCAATGACAAGTCAGTTTTAGACAAGACATTAACTGTGATGCCAGAAAAGGTTTTAGGAGAGCTCCAGCAAGCTACTAATAAGAGGGATGTTCTGCTGTATTAGGTAAGGTGATAGAAATAATATTTAGGATTGCTGAATACACAGCTAAATATGACCTACTTAAGAACAATCAACAAGTCTGTTTTGTTTTTTTTTTGTTGTTGTTGTTGGTTTGGTTTGGTTTTTAAGTTTGTTTTTTTTTTTGTTTTTACAGAGAAATTTTACCATAAAACGTTTTTTAAAGCTTGGAACAGTTAGCTGTTAAGTGGATAAGGGATTGATAGAAGCTTTCTAAATATCCAAAAGGCTGACACTGAGTCTCATAAAACAGAATTTTAATGAAAGTCAGCATCTACAAGGTAGGAAACAGTAAAAAAAAGAAATGCTTATTGTAGCTGGAGATCAGTGGTGAAACTCTACAAGCTGGTAAGTTCTTTAATACCTTGAAAATGGAATGATCAGTTGAATGGAAAACAGTTCACTGAGGAATTCAAGTTAATAAGTTGAAGAGTGTAGAAGAAAGAGTCTTATGACACTGTGGGACTGTATTATGAAATGGCATAATGAAATTGAACGTATGTGTGAGAAGGTATACAGGCAGAGAAGGAAGGTTAAGAAATCCTGATTTGGTTTACAGTGACTTACTAAGGAGCAGTTTTTAGGATTCATGCCTGATATTTGTATGAAATGTCAGCTAAGTACAGAGTACTCATAAAAAATCCCAAATGAAGTGTTAAAAATTATTAAGTAGATAAACAGGAGATTCCACAGTAAGGATGTTTGTATCTTGAATGTTGTGTGCAGTTTTCATCTTCCTATCTCTGTTTAAGGAGACATAATAGAAACATGAATAATCAGAGAAGATCAAAGTTATTAGTGTGAAAACCATCAAAGTTATATCAGAGCTGAAGAATAATATGGACTATCAGAGAGCCTCGAAAGGTTGATCTGTTCTTGCCTTTCTACATTCATTCATTTAAAGTATTTCTGGGGAATGAGAACTTCTAAAATCAAAATAAGGCAGTTGTCACATTTCCCGTGACAGAATTTGGAGTTTCATCCTCATTCTGACAAAATGCTTGATGGGTTGTCATAAAGCAGTGTTAAACAAACAAACAAACAAACAAAAAGACAAAACAAAACTCAAACTAAAACAACCCAACAACAACAAACAAACAAACCAAAACAAGAACAAACCATTTTTGGCTTATCTAGCTTAATGCAATTCAGTAGTTGATTATTTTACCTTGAAATGCCAATGTAGTCAAGCCCTTTTACAGTAACTTTATTTTTTTTGTAGTTTTAGTTCTACTTTAAAGAAGACTTACAAACTACGTCAATTCCTACAAGGTTCTTGAAACACTTCTCACACAATTGGTTGTATTATCCTTCTCCCCTACCTTTTTTTTCCCTCACGTGTAGTGCAAAGAAGACATAAAATCAGTTAAATTCTATTCCAAAGGTTAACTTCTGAAATGAGGATTTTCTGAGGGAAGGGCATAGGACTTCATTGTCTCACATGTTGATTTTTCTCTCACAGGCCCTTGAATAGAAGTTTCCAGGCTAGGGGTATAATGTTTTGCCAGAACTTGGAACAAGTGTTCCAGGAGTCTTGCTCTTAACCAACACTATGATAAAGAGTCTGACAAGTGTGTCATGAAACCTGGGACTTATTTTAACTTCTTTTTCTAAAAATTTGATCTTGCTAGAGAAATAGAGCTTAAAATTTTTACTTCCTTGTGACAGCAAGAATGCAGTGCTTGTCCCAAATCTTGACAGTGACTGAGATACAGTTAATGTCAAAAAGCACTCATATTGTCTTTGTCTGCAGAAAATCAGTTTGTCTAGTGGAAAAGGAATATGTAGAGTTAACTAAGGCAGGGCTAATGAAGCAATTGTACTTGGGAAATTTTCAATGCAAGTTTGGTCAGTTAAAGCCACAAATGTAAAATGTCAATTAAACTTTTTTTAAAAAATAAGCACCAAGATATAATGATCAGTGTCAGGTTTGAAAGTTACAGTTGGAATACTGGTTTCATTATTTGCTCTGAGATTGTACTTGACAGATGAGGTGAGTAAACCTTGTTACATAAATTGTTATGAGCATTTTGAACTCCCTCAGGGTCGTTACAGTGCTGTAGAAGAAAAGGGCTTGTTCAGTCAAACATGAATCTGTTCTTCAAGGTTTGGAGATTTCTAAAAAAATCACTCTGGAAATGGGAAGCAAATGTGCCTCTTAAAAACAACCAAAAGTATCCACACCTAAGAAGACAGACTCCTGTGTTCCTACTCTTCCAGGACTTTTTATTGTGTTTGGTGTTGAAAAGCTATTGACTTCCAGTTTGTCTTTTGTGCTAGGTTGGTTTTTTTTTTTTTTTTTTTCATATGTTACTGCTTGTCATGGAATCACAGAATAGTTGGGGTTGGAAGGGACCTCTGGAGATCACCTTGCCCAACCCCCCTGCCAAGGGTCATCCGGAGCAGGTTACATTGGAACACATCCAGGTGGGGTTTTAATGTTTCCAGAGGGGGAGACTCCACAACCTCCCTAGGCAGCTTGTTCCAGTGCTCTGTCACCCTCAACATAAAGAAGTTCTTCCTCATCTTGAGATGGAACTTCTTGTGTTTTTGTTTATGGCCATTGCTCCTTGTCCTGTCACTGAGTACCTCTGAAAAGAGTCTGGCACCATCCTCTTGGCACCCACCTTTAAGGTGGGTACTTAAGTACTTTAAGGTTATAAATAACCTAAAATTCAGCTAATGGCTAATTAATTCAATGCATGAGCTATTGAAGACAAGACATCTGCAAAATAATGACTGTTTCACCCCCTAAATAGATGTGAATGTGAAAGTGCTCAGAATGCACTTTCTAGATCCACACAGTAACAGAGTAGGGTTACTAAATCTCCCATGGGGAGGAGGTATCAGTAGCTTGTGATATTGGCTTTGTATACCCTGGGGAAAAGTCTAGTAAACTCTAATCATCTTGTTCAATGCTGTGTCATATTTCTTGAGGTACCATTAAAGTTTGAGGCCTATGAGAAAGGTATATAAAATAACCTGAATTGGGCTTAAATTCAAAGTTACATTGAAATAGTACTTCAAGTGAAATAATAAAAATATAGAATCATTTTGGTTGTAAAAGACCTTTAAGATCATGGGCCATTTTGCTCAACATAGAAATGCTGCTTAAGGCTTTGCAAATATCTCACTTTTATATGGTGCTGAATACCTTCTATATAGACTTACATTTTAAGCAGAAATTCCTTTTTTCTAGGAACCATTGAGAGCTTATCAAGAGCCTCTGTGTTGATATACAATACTGCCTTACTCTGTATTCATCATATCTTTAATGTTTCATGAATGCTCAAATTCCTAATAACATTTTTTTTCACAGAGGTGTTCTTTCTTTGTCTTTATTTGTGGAAAAAATATTTATGGGTAGACTAGAATTACATTGGAAATCTAGCAGTGTCATAACTAAGTAAGTGTCTTAACACAAATGTGGCTTCATAACCTCAAGAAAGCATCCAGCAATAGGTCTTATCTTTCTGGATCCAGAAGGGTTTTATGGTTGGTTTTTTTGGTTTTTTTTTTTTTTACTTACAAAACTCTATTTCACAGGAAAATCTCTAAAACCTACTGAAAAGTCTGTGATCTTTTCTACTGTGCATCCTTTCAGCTTTTAGAGGCTTCAGCAGGCAGCAGTAGAGAGAAGGTGAAAAATGCAGAGAGGGAAACTGAGTTTACACAGGAATCTTGATGAAGAAGAGAATAAGAAAGCTGAAGTGTGGAACAAATTGAAGAAACAAGACCTGTAGGAGGGTCTGAGCGAAAAGGTGGATGAGGGATGCAATAGGAACAATCATGGGCCTGTAGAGGAGTGTTGAGTTAGAAATACTTCTGGATTGCAACAATCATGGGAAATGGCAGGAGAGCAAAGACTCTTGAGCAAGAAGCAGAAAGACAAGGTAGGATATGCAAGCAGGACCTTTTGGATGGTTCTTATGAAACGTTTTAGCTTTTTTTTTTATTCGTTAAGCTGTCTTTAATTTTTTTCTTTTTAATAAGGCCACAGTAAACCCAGAGATGCTACTGCTATAACACTGATGTAAGACTTTGTTATCTTTTCTTGTGAAGTAGTATTGTGGCTGGAGAAATTAAGAACAGACTACTTGAAAGCATAATTGTATAATACTCAGTCTTATAATATCAGAGTCTCTCTGAAACTTAGTTTCAAAGAGATTAAATATGTAAGGACGATGAATTGTTACATTCTTTAAGGCTTATGTACTTTAAAACTTAGAGACAAGGTTTGACAGCAAAAATCTCTGCATAAGCATCCCTTGGAAAAAATCTTATGGTCATCACTAAAGTACAGATATATTCATCCTCCCTGCTTTTCTCAGATACCTTTCATTCCTTGTTCCTGTTACAAATTCCTTTCTGGAAGTATCTCTTGCTCTCTTTATCCCAGTGGAGTAGGTCTGCTTTTGAGGAAGGCCCGTTCTCCTTCATCCTCAGCGTGCAGTGTTTCTGCTCACCAGTAGTGCAGTAGAAGGGGAAAAGCTAAAGGATATTTCCTCTTTGCTGCTGGGAGTTGTCCCTCTAAAGGTAAACTATGAACAAGTGAGATAGAGCCACTGTCATGACTAAGCTAATCTCTGCATTAAAGAGCCTGTCTTTGAGTACAGTAAACTTTGGTTAAACTCTTTTGAAGGTGGAGAAGGAAGCAAGACAAAGTGAATGTCAGGGAAATAAGATAAATGTTCACTGACTTAAGTGAAAAAAAGCTTTTCATTCAAGCAATCACTGGGAAAAACACTGCAAAATACAGAACTTTAAGTACTCTTGGGATCTAACAGAGTGAGAAGGATCAGAATTTAGTGTTTTGACTTACAACAAGCTATGAGTTAAGCCAATATATTTTCACAAGTGGATATCTTCAGTGGTATTCCTGAAGTCAGTGAGAAGTAGTGAGTGCTTTATCAGCTCACAAACATTAATTAGATCTAGTGAATGAGTGGATTTTGGGAACACATAGGGTGGGAGTAAAGTGACAGGAAAAGTAGTCTGGAATTGTTAGACTCCCTTCCTTCACATATTTACTCAGTGTTTCTATCCCTTCTATTTCTCACTTTCTCTCTCTGAATCCCTTTGTCTTCTGCTACAACTGTTTGATCAAAAGTTAATAAATTTATTCACAGTATGGTGTGTCTTAAAATCCCATTATTTCTGATAATAATGAAGTGATGCTTCTATCGCAAATAAACAAGTGATCTTCCTTCAGGATTCAGCTGAAATGACTCATTTTGAAGTATGTTTTAGCATCAGGACATGAGTGAATGCCATCCTTTTCTCTGTGCAATAATACTTCAAAATATAAATGTTTATTAAGTGCCAAATAAAACTGAGATTAAAATGTTATTGTCAACAACTTTAAAACAAAACAAAAAAAACCCAACCCTTCCCCCTCCCCAAAATGCCTATGCAAGTTAATTTCAGAGCTGTGAAATATTGATATCTGTCCTGCAACCTTGAGATCAAGGAGAAAGCACCTTCATGTTTTGTTTTGTTAATATCCATTTGTTTTATGAAAAGCCCATATATATGATAGTAGAAAGTGATCAAAGAATATTTGTATAAATACTCAGATTGTTTGTATATTTGGTTTAAAGGATAAACTGCCATTTGTCCAAACATTTAAACTGGGAAAAAATCCAGTCATATGCATGCTGTTTTAAAGACGCATAGTGATTGCACATGAATAGAACTGTTAACAATTCAATAATATTTTTAGATAATATTTTGAGTGCTACTCACGTAATGTTCAGTTTGAACAGAGACATCAAGATTGCTTGAATGTATTCAACCAACCAGTAGCCAGTACCTACTTTGCACTGACCAGTGAATGACACAACCTTTATTTTTTTCGATTTGCATTGCTACATATTTCCAAAGAGATTTAATTATTCATATTTCAAAGTCACTGACTGAAATATGTTATGTGAATGAGACAGAAATAAGATTATGTCAATCTTAGTTGACAGTAAATTATATTGTTTGGCAAACACAGTAAAATTCTGTAAGAAGAACAAGAAGTTGCAAAGACTTTGTTTGTTTGTTTGTGACTTTTTAATTTGACCTAATTTTCAGGCAGCATCTACTTTTTAGTAGGAAACAAAGAACACAGAAAACCCTTTAATATATGCTTACTTCATTTTTACCTCTTTTTGTTACAAGGAAAGAGGGAAACAAATTTCCCTTCTTATAGCTCCAACTGGTGACACCAGATGTACCTACAGACTGGGGAATGAGATGCTGGAAACCAGTGCCAGAGAAAGGGACCTGGGGGTCCTGCTTGAAGGCAAGTTAAAATATGAGTCAGCAGTGCCCTGCCAGCCAGGAGGGCCAACGGTGTCCTGGGGGGCATCAGGCACACCATCACCAGCCGGTCAAGGGAGATGATTGTCCCGCTCTGCTCTGCACTGGGGCGGCCTCACCTTGGATATTGTGTGCAGTTTTGGGCATCACAATATAAGAAAGATATTAAGCTCTTAGAGAGTGTCCAAAGGAGGACAACAAGGATGGTGAAGGGCCTTGAGGGGAAGCCGTATGAGGAGCCACTGAGGTCACTTGGTCTGTTCAACCTGGAGAAGAGGAGACTGAGGGGAGACCTCATTGCAGTTACAACTTCCTCGTGAGTGGAACAGGAGTAGCAGGTGCTGATCTCTTCTCTGTGGTTATCAGTGACAGGACCAGAGGGAATGGTCTGAAGTTGTCAGGGGAGGTTTAGGTTGGATATTAGAAAAAAGTTCTTCACCCAGAGGGTGGCTGGGCACTGAACAGGCTCCCCAGGGAAGCGGTCACAGCACCAAGCCTGACAGAGTTCAAGAAGCATTTGAATGATACTCTCAGGCACATGATCTGACTCTTGGGGATGTCCCTGTGCAGGGCCAGGAGTTAGATCCGATGCTCCTTGTGGATGCCTTCCAAATCGGCATGTTCTGTGATGCTTTGGTCACATTCTGTGAATGCTGTTGTTGCTGGGTTGCTTAAAGCAGAAATTGTGATTGCAAGCAGTAACATGGGGGTTTTTTTTCCTTTCATATTAGAAGAATGAATTCGGAAAGGAATACTGAAGCAATTCTTGTTCTGCCCACTCTTTTAATCTATCTGAGGTGATATTCATCACTCTAGTAATCTCAGGATCTTTACAGTCTAAATGGGTATCAATGAATATGTGATAATTTGTGGCGTATGATGTGAAAAGTGTTTTCAAATGTAAGTAAGCTTGCTAGTATGCCTGTAAAAGAGTGCTTTGTAGATCCAGAATTCTGAAACCTAAGCTGTTCTATACTTTAGTAATTGCATAAGTTTAAAAAAAAAGGTGGGAATGGGGCAGGGTATTTATTTCTAACATTATCAGCAAAGGAATACAAGTAGAAAGGTATTTAGGAGAATTTTTTAAACTTTTTAAAATCCGCTTCATTGAATGCATGTAGCAATTCTGTTCATCCGAGTGATGGATTGCAGATCACCATTCTTTTTCTGAGAGTACCTGCTACCATATTTTTAAAAATATATTTTAATGCTTAATGTATTGGAGAATAACCATGCTACTGCTTAAGCACAGGAAGAGGTGAGGTGAACAGGGAAGTGTGAGGAATCTGCACCTTTGATTACTTTTTGAAATTTAGACATAACTCCATGCAGGCAGAGGACATAATATCACATACTGCCCTGAATGTTTTCCATTCCCTGTTGCAATCAGCTACCTTATACTTTCTACAATAGAGAAGAAGAAGAACATTCCTACAGAAAGATGTTTCATAATCATGCTGAACAACATCTGAAAAACTGTAACTACAGCAACTCAATCAACAATTTTCTAGTTGCAAATATATACAGTATATATTCAATTGGTGTACAGAAATTGTTAAAAATGTCTTATGCCCCTCTCCTGTGGCAGAATGGAGACCACTATTCTGACTGCAAGTATAGTATATTTATTCAGGATTTAACTAGTCAACTCTGAGGTACCCCTTTCAGAGGATAAGCTGTCTAAGCATCTGTGGGATGTGATGCACAAGACTGGCATAAGCTGTATTAAAACAGATTGCTAAGCTCTGTTCATTTTGTAAGTGAGGTGATAGTATTACATGTAGCCAAAGTGGAAAATGTGGTTTTAACAGCTGTAGTTACAGCTTAAAAGACAGAATAATTTAGTGTAAAAAAAGTGTGGTCTGTCTGCATCATATTTGAGTTCTGGAAGGTCTTACATGTCCAGAAAGGTTTCAGAAGTGAGATTTCAGGAAATCCTTCTACTTTGATAAGGGGTTAAATTTATGAGAAGTAAACTCATAACCATACAAGCAATGCAAAATTAAGACTTAAATTTGAAGAGTTTTTGCTATAAACACTGTGAAAATACAGAGGGAGACAGAGCTGTGTAAATTAGGCTGGCTATGTTTGTGAGAGAGGTAGATTAGTCAGGAGAGAGTTGGAATACAAGGTTGTGGGGAAGTCAAAACAAGCACAAATTTAGGAATAAATAGTGGTGTCAACAGACTTAGTGTGTTGGTGTATGTGAAGTAGGAACTATGGAATTAAATTATTGCTAGAGCCTCTAACAGGAAAACATGGTGCAGTGGCAGACTTGGTTGCAGCTCTGGTGAGAAAAACCTGGGGATCTGCACGTTGAGCACAAGCCAGCAGTGTGCACAGGCGTGATGGTGGTTTCCCTTGTTCCTATGCTGTCAGGCTCATGTCCATCCTCCTGCAAAACCTGAGGGTGTTGTTATGCTAGGTTCTCTTGAGAAGAAAATACCAGGGCCATTCATAACACCTCTTGTTTACCCTTTTTCCAATCTAGTGGTTTCATTACTTGTTTTGCCTTAGGGAACTCAATAAAATGGACTCACACACAGTTTAACCAGTGTGCAGCACTTGTCCATGACCAAAGCACATTCCAGTCAGTGCTCATAACATCATAAATATGAACAACCTGTAGACAGTTTGAGCAGGCCCCAATGAAAGTTGTATGATTATTGTGGTAAAGCTTACACACCAGACAGGACCTTTCTGATACTATTCTTCCATCCTTCCTACTCTACTTAGTAAGAAGATGATAATCCTTCTATGTTGTTTTTCCAGTTCTACACTTGCAGTCTGTGAGATGCAGGGACCAGACCACTCATTATTCACAGTATGGGGACATCACCAGTACATGAGCTTAATGAGACCTTTCTGTTTCCTTGTGTCTATGTTCTTAGTGTCTAACATTACATTACACTTATCTGCATTGACTTCTATTTACCATTTTATTGTTCTGTAATTTAATATAGCAAAAGTCTTCTACTCTATTTCCAGTTCACTTGGTGTAATAGGCATCAGCTCAGAAACTTAAGCCATCCTGACTTAAGTAATTGCTAAAACTGAAGGGGTAAAGGTAGCTCTGTGGTTTGAGGGAGTTGTTTCAGCTTTTAGAAGGAAAGTTGAAGAGACACAGTGGTCATCTGATATTAAAAACAGAATAAAGTGGAAGTACATGGTTACTTTTTGTCACAGTGACTTTTACTGCACTGTATAAATTACAATTCCCTGTAGGAGTAAGTTTAGCAATTGTTTTATGCTGTGTATCTCACAATTTATGATCAAATTTCTCCTTGTTCCTATTATAAATCTAGGTAAATTGTATATGTACAGATGTGTAGATAATTTTTTCTTGCTTTCAGAACAATAGGATATAAGTCAGAGGTGGGCATTAGGTAATTTATCAACCATTCTTTGTCAGGATCAGGCTCTTCTCAGTCAGGACTTCAGATCCTTTGCTCTCATGATCAGACTTTTGTTTTCAGTCACTCTCTTCATCATTTTCAGGTCTTCAGTAGAGGCAAAATACGTATGAGTGTCTTTATTTTGAGCAAAACAATGTCCCAGGAAGAGTGAAATTTCAATCTAAGCTCTCAGAATACAACAGACAGTCATTATTGATGCAAGTATTTAAATAGACAGTTGTAAATAAAAAGTAGCCTTTATATAGGATGAGAAATTGCAGTTAGGACAATTGACTTCTTGCTCTGAAGAACAAAACTAGAAAGAATGTTTGTCCCCCCTTCCCCCTTTCTTTACCCTCCTAAATGAAAGTTCCAAGAGAAAAGATTCAAACCAGAACACAAGCTCAGGAAGGAAATTATAGCATTTCTAGCTCCTTTTTAAAAGTGAGAACAATGTTGAACAATCTCTGGCTACTGGAAGACAGCAAGAACATACTAAATCACCGCTGTGCTGTTTTATTTAAGTATGTCCTCCAGTCATGAATCAGATATCTGATCATCCTTAGAAGTGTTTCAGTGTAGGCTTTTTCAGATGGTCCGCTTCTCAGTACTGCTCTTTTTCAAATCAATCAAAACACTCTATTTTTGTACCAGAGACTTGGTACTGAGCTCTTCTGTGGTGCGTGGCTAGTCCTCATCACACTGCAGAAAAATACTCTCTTGGGTACAGTCAGTTTTGTGTTCACAGCTTAGCACTCATCAGTAACATCTGAGTCCTCACTAATGTTGGCTACTCTCTTTCTAGTTCTGTGTAAGAACTCCAAGCTTCTGATCTGGCAGATAGAGCCCACCTTCAGCAACAGTAAATTAAAAGTTCCAGTATACTCTGGTTATCCTAACAATTACATTTTACAAGTTTTCAGAACACATTTTGATGTCTGACCTCTCATGAGCTTTGTAGAATGAAGGGCAAACATGGACCTTTGTTCAAGGACTAGATCCAGTAAATCATTTAATACCAGTAAAGTAGCACCATCACTGTATAAACACCTTGTAATATCAAATTATTTAACATGCAAGAAGCATGTGGGAGAAATAAGATAGAGCCAGGAGACAACGATAAGAGAGAAATTGAAAGAAAAGGAAAAAAGCCTGGCATTTCATTAGAAGAGGGAAAGGGAAGGCAAAGTCTGATCACTAGAAATATTTTTAAAAGATGTGTTTGTAAAAGAGATGAGCAGTCAATCACAGGAATAGATAAAAACAGAGCTATAAGCAATCTATATAATTTCTATGTTTTTTGTAATGTGTGGCTTAAAGACAGTTTTGTGTCCTCTTGTGACACTACAATGTGTTTCCCTCTTTGTTTTAGGAGAGGAAAGCACTCTCAGAATGTGGTGGTTACTAATAAACATGTGGATCATTACTTTTTAGACTTCCTAATGTATACTGTTGCTTAAAAATAAAACCCCACAAACCCTTCTAAAGCTCTCTATAATGATTTCTGTTACTTGGAAAGTCAGAACATATAGTGACCTACCTACTGAAGGCTTTTTGTTTAAATGATATTATCCCAGTAGATGGCTATATGAGTAACAACACTATGTTCAAAATATATACTCTGTCATTGCTGGTTCCTGCAGTTTACTGGTTTCTGAATGGCAGTAACTTCTCCATTCTACCACAGATGCAAAATCATTTCAAGTACCTGCAACAAGCAACCTAAGTGCTGTATCATCTTTTTCATGAACAATTCCTGTTAAACTCCTGTATGAGCCATATTCCGGGGTGGGGCATGGGCAATGGAACAAAACTGGATCTGCACGAGATACATGTAAAACTGTCATGGGAACTGGTGTTTCCAATTTGAATTTGCAGTAAGGGCAAAGAAAACATGCCCCAATGTAGCAGGTATAAAAAAGTCATAAATACAGTTTGGAAACCGAGAATGCTCATTTTAAGGGAGATTGCTGGTAAAATAGGATTTCTTCAAATAGATTGTCCTGGTAAAAGCCCCGTCAATACAGCTGTATACAGCTAGCTGCTTCTGTGCTCTCTCAGAGTGTTATACTTCTCTTGTGTTTTATTATATAATTTGAAACAATATTAAGTAGGGAGTGAGCAAATAGTTCTTCAGTATCTGAACTTGGTGGTTGTATTGACAGATTGTAAAACCAGCACCTTTTCTGTCAGTTACTACAAATTATATTTTGAGTTTTTGTTGCCAAGAAGTACTTTTCTCTACAGATTAAAACACTGATATTTTAATCTGTTATAAATGCCTCAGTTAAGGGTAACAATGTTGAATGCAAAAATTAATCACAATGATTTTCCAGTGTTCAGTCTTGGATCACTGCTTCATGGTTTAGACAATGTGAGACAGGAGATGAATATTGCACTGATCCTCCTCAACAAAAACTGTAATTCTTCTGCTAATTGATTTCAGAAATCCATAAAGCATTTACCTGCAAACAGACTTTGTGTTCTGTTCCAGAAACCTGAATGGTAAACAGTAAGCAGTACCATGTCAAGTGGTTAGTTGATTACATCTTTTTGTGAATTTGGTTCTATGAAAGGACCCAGAAAGCTAGTAAAGGGAATCTAAAAAGGAAATAATTTCTAAGGAATACTTTTGTGCATCTCTGAGAGGCTTGTCAGGCTATATGAAACACGTAACTTTATTTATAACAAAAACCAGTCATAGACATTAAGTTTTGAATAGTATAATGACTGTCACTGAATATTCTTCAGTCATCAGCAGCTACCTGTGTATGGATCAGGACTGGAGAAAACCCTCTATAGACTAAGACTAAATGTATGAGCCCCCAGAGCTCTGCAAGATGTCTGCCAAGAACTCCAGTTCACTAAATTCTGATGAAACAGAAAATTGTGCTCTTTTGGATCCTTCTGTACTGTTCTGGCAAAAAAAAAAAAAAAAAGGAAAAAGAATACTCAATTCTCTGTAAAACAGAATGGCTTCCTCTTGTCTCTTACTGAAGAATTAAATCATGGCCTCATCAAAATGATACAAAAATTTTCAGCACTTTGTTTGTTAATTAATAGTACTGAGGATGTAGTGTCCTGTATCTTTTGCTCTTGCTTTAACGTGCTTTTACTTGAGTCACTAGCACCAAATCTGAGGAGTTTTAATGGTCTACAGCTATGGACTTGGTAATAAGATCTCTGTATTCTAACACCTCTAACTTGTCCCTGAGTAATTTGAAGTTTAGTCATAAGATAAACTGAATCCAAGGCAGTGTCACAAATCTGGCAGAATTGTTTGAAACTAAATTTACACACAAATAGGTGGTTGGTTGTTTCTTTCAAATTGGCATGCATTTCTGAATATTGGCATCTTTGACTTCATGTGTTATCTTTTTGAGTTTCATAGACACATTTATTAAAAAAATGATTTTGAAAGAAACTAAATACACAGTGTAATTTCAAAAGGGAGAAAACAAGCTGAACAATGCGTATATTAACTAAGTGTGAAGACAAAATCCTAATCAAACTCTCACAAAAATGAAAAGAGGAAAAGATATAGTCTTATCCCTTGGTGAAACTCATAGTAATGTTATTGAATACATACAGAAGAAAAAAGAAGTTTTCATGAACCACAGCAAATCAGACTGGAAGACTGGGCTGTCACAAGATGGAAGAAAGCTCTCTATGTGTATTGGAAGCCTCTTCTTACCCCTTCTCTCACCTGAATCTTAAGAGAATTTCACACCAACATATAGAAACATCCAAGGAAGGTCTTCATACTTGTTCTAATGTGTATATATAGTCTTTTAGCTTGGACAGAATAATCAAATTTGTACTGAGAAACAGTGATTTCACTTGATTGTATAATTTTTGTTCTATAAGCAAATAAAAAACAGTTAGTAAGATTACCAAAATAGTCTTTGGATTTATTATGGAATTTCAGTTTTAGAATAATACTGTCAATCAAGTCCCTAAAAACATCCATAGTAAACAAAAATTGGGAAAAAAATCACAAGTTAACATTAGTTTATCTTTCACAATTTTTAAAGTTTTCATTCTCATTGAGAGTTCATTGAGAATGTCTTAACAGAAAACTGTGCTGAGACAGAGATAGCGAAACCAATATACTGATTGTTTTTTCAGTGAACACAGAGATAGCAGAAAGGTCTCTTAAAGGATGCAGAGCAGTTTCTGCCAGAGGATTCCAAGACAGAGAACAAACTCTGCTGGATTACCACTTGCCCTATAAAGTTTGTCTTTGACACTCTATCATTGTGCTATTAATATTTTCAACTGACTTTCATCTTGTTCCAGACACATAATTTTATTTTTCTTACTTTTTTTTTTTTTTTTTCATTTTCTTACTTTTTTCCCCCCTAGTCACTGGTCTTATTTTCTTTTTATAATAATGGGGGGAAATTTTGTCTATAGTACTTAGGAAGCAGTCTTTAGTTTTTACACACCTCATTATTCTTTTCTTTTAATTAGCTGTGGCTTAATTTTTTGGTTGTCTACCAATTCTTCCTTCAAGTTCATCTATATCTACAGGTATATGAAATCATAAAATTACATTAAGAATTCCATGTTTTTGTTTGTTCATTCCTCTTTTTCCAGACTAAGCTTCTTCTATTATCATTAAAATACACCGATGATTAAAAACCATCACAGATTTTAGGACCCTAAATACCTGTCTGTACCTTATAGCTCTTGTTCAGAAGACTGTCTGCCACTGATGAGTAAAAATATCTTTGAGCAATCTTTGCTCAGTACTTGGAGCTAAGGGTGAATGAGAAGGAAAATACAAAGCCCTTCTTTTCCCTCAATATGTAGTTCAGTCCTGAAATTACTATAATTAAAAAAGTCATTGAACTTGCTTTTATGTTTACTTGTTTATATGTTCCTATGTACATTATTGGCAGACTTTTAACAAGTGGTCTCTGATGGTTTATAATCAACACTAATCTAAATTCGAATTAGATTATATTTTATTTTGTATATAGTCATCAGAACTCAGTTTTATTTGCAGTGTCCTTTATTAAACTGATTTCTCATCAAATTGTATCCTAAAATTCTACCATACTAATGATAATAGAGTTGTAAAGATGTAATTTGAAGTCTATTTGGGGAATAGTCAGTTTCCATAGAAGTTGTCCAAGGAAATGGTTGACCTGCACAATCTTTATTACTAGTGATATTGTTATTTTTCTTGATTAGGTATCAAGTTGAATTTCTGTTCCTGACCTCTTTCCACTGAGGTAATTATTTTCGTATGAACTTTTGAATAATCTTGCGCCACCAGGCACAGAATTTACAAGAAAATTTAGCCACCTGTTTTTTTGGAGTATACCTATCCTGTCCCTTTTTTTTTTTTTTTTTTCCCTTTTCTTTTTTAGTCAAGCATTGTAAAATGGAAAGTACAACTTGCATGAGACTTCAGGATTACAATGATAATGTATGCTATGAAATAAGAAAAACAAATCTAAGCATGGTCAGTGTTTTTCAGCGTTCTCTGAAGCTTTATTCTTTTTGATGGTAAAAGCACTTGAAAACACAACATGAAGTAGATACGAGTGGATCTGGTGCTACTTCTCCATCTACTCATACTAGTATCTTGGCAAGACAAGGATACTTGTTTGTCTCAGAATTTTCAAGAAACTATTTTGTAAATACGTAACAAAACAATACATTCTTATAAAATTTGATTCAGTCAAATGAGTTATCTAAATAGTAATAATAATAATACTGTGTTGTAGATTTTGGAAAAATCTTGACCTTTACTGCTATGGAGTCTTCATTTCTACTTATGTTGCATTCAAGTCCATCCATTTTAAGAGACCAAGCTAATCTTTCAACCAAGTATTTAATGTAATGCCTAGTAGTCAAGTCCACTTACAAGTCTCAGCTTATTGCAAACTTTTGCTGGAGAATTGCATATATGGTAAAAAAAATTCTCTAAGTTCTAAATAGCCTTAAATACTTCATCTCTGCATTTTATGTACAACTGACAGTATTTTCAGGATGAGCACAGAACTGGGATAGATGCAACCAACATCCTATTACTCCAACTGCCCCCCTCTTGAGTCAGGACAGTTATACTAAGAGCCCGAAGCAGCTGATAGGGTGGCTTTTGAGTTTAATGTTGTCAATGGAGAAAAGGGAGGGAAACCCAAAGTGGATTTGGGTTTTCTCCTTAACTGCTTCCTGGAGCTGCTCAATAACCTAAACCAAGTTTCCATTTCAAGATTCAGTGGATTTTTTTCTGTAGAAGTAAAGCATGGTGAGTATCTGGCTTGAAAGACTATAAATGATGTCTTGCTGTTTCTGAGATGGATTTGCTGGTCCCTTGTGAACTTCAGTTACTAGATGATCACTGTCTACCTATGAAGGAAACTTCAGTTCTACCTCTGTAAGACAAGAAGTTACACATTCTTAATTTCCCCTCAGCTATTCAAGGGAGGGGTTTTTTTTTCCTATCTAAATGGTCTACTTATGTATAGATTCTGTTGACAAAATTTTGAGTCTAAGTATTCCCATGAAATGACCAAATAATGCTGTTAGTACTGAATAGATGTCAAGAAAAGACTCTGTAAAGATCCCATCTAGACTGCATGATCATCCAGTGGAAAACACAAGTTTTTAAGTTCACACTTACAAACTGGGAGACTCAAGTACAAGTTTTCAATAGCAATTTTGGATCTTAATGGTCTCTTACCTCAGAGAAAGAAGACGTGGTTCTGTTTGTTCCTAAAGCAATTTTTAGTTTCTAATAGGAATTTCTTGGTTTCTAGAGAATTTGCTGCAGTTTACTTCTAGTGTGACTTATACTTTTTGTGAGTTTATTTGCTTTCTAGTTACTGAATGTGTTTTGTGTGTGCTGCTAATCTTGGCCTGTATATGGTTTTTCTGAATTGTCTTAGCCCTGAAATATAGAAAAACTAAAGAAGAGAAAATAACAAGCTTGTTTTTTTCCCTTGGTACATTTCACACAAAAACATTTTTGTTTTTGCAGTTGAGTAACAGGTATATCTCAGTTCACTTTGCATTGGAAGTGAGGAACTTGAGACAAAAATGCACGCTCTGCTAAAGGAACATTTAGAGGTATACATGACTGAAAACCTTTTTCACTGTAAGCCATGACCTCTAGTGTTTGTTGCTTCTAAGTGAGGCCTAAGAATTTTTTTAATCACAGTCTAGCAAAGTGTTCACTGAACTAGAAGTCAGGTACAGGAGTTTGGAGAAGATACTTCTTTATCCTCTGTGGTCATGTGGTTTTAGTGGATTATCCCCTGAAAAGTGCTGCAGAGTCAAAACTGTTACTTTCCTTGTTTCAGAACAGTCTTACTATAGAAGAGGGTTTAATGAAAATGCTGCAAATAACTGACTCTTTGAAAGAAAGATAATGAGTTAAAATTGTTTTAAAATAATCTCTAGAATTTTTAAAAGTTTATTTATTTTAAATTTAAGACATCTGTTGTACCTATTACTTGTAACTATTTCTTGTTAAGTAGAGGATTCATATATGTGCTTCGTTTCTTTTGCAATGGGAAATATTATTTAAAGAAAAGACTGGGTTGAAATTCCTTGATCTGAATTTTTTCTAAACCATAGATATGAAATTATTATTATTATTATTACTGTTATTAACAAAATAACAAGAACAACAACAATAATAGCAATAAACAACCCCCAAAACTAACAAAAGGTCAGTGAATGATCACCATCCAAAGGAAAGATAGGAAAATGGTGAAGGGCCTTGAGGGGAAGCTGTGTGAGGAGCACCTGAGTTACTTGGCTTGTTTAGCCTGGAGAAGAGGAGACTGAGGGAAACAGTTTCCTCATGAGGGAAAGCAGAGGGGCAGACACTGATATTTCCTCTCTGTTGACCAGTGACAGAACTCAAGGGACTGGCCTGAAGTTGTGTCAGGGGAGGTTTAGGTTGGATATTAGAAAAAGATTCTTCACCCAGAGGGTGGTTGGGCACCCTGGAACAGGGCAAGTAAGCACTCCCAGCACGAAGCCTGCCAGAGTTCAAGAAGCCTTTGGTCAATACTCTCAGGCACATGGTGTGACTCTTGGGGATCGTGCTGTGCAGGTCCAGGAGCTGGACTTCCGTGATGCTTGTGAGTCCCATCCAACTCAGGATATTCTATGATTCTATGATTTATTTGATTTTATCAGTTTGAATTTACCACTCGGCTACTTTAACTTAAAAAAGAAAAATAGTCTTACATGTAACAGTTTTTTCAAATGATTTTGTACGTTCCTGTCAGCTGTTAGTATAATTTTGTCATTTGGGTACATACATTGTGTCAGATCATTTTGTGCACAAGTGCATCCAGGCAGTTCAATAAATTCCTGCTGTGACTTAAAACAAACAAACAAACAAAAAGAAAAAAACCACAACCACAGCCTATTTGAATTCCCAAAAGGAGGCCACAGGGATGGCAAGTGATTATGTTGTGTCAAGAAATGTTCAACAAGAGCAGGTACCAAATTACGGTACTGTGGCTCTCTGTGTTTGTGACAGCCCTGTGACATCAATTCTAGACTGCCTGCAATGCAACATCCTTCATTATGCTCTGTCTAATGTAGCACAGTCCCAGCTTTAATATTCCTAGCAATGTAATGGCTGCACAGAGCTTAATTCTTGATAGCTTTCCCTGAATGTGAACAGGAGACAAATGCCTGGTGAGCGGCTCTGTATCATTTAGTCTTCTCCCTGCAGAAAGCAGTCATCTGAGCTAGATTTAAAATTAGAGAAGTCACAGACTTGGGCACTTACAGAGTTTCCCCTTTACCCATAATGGAGAAGAATAATGAGTTTCAGTACAAATTGTAAGGGCTAAAAATACTGTTTTGTGCATTGAAAATTGTGTTATTATATATCACCTCCCCCTTCCCTTGACACTTTCAATCAGCTTGTCAGCTTTCACTGGTATATAATTTGATGAAAGCTTTGCACTAAGGCTTTTTCCTCATTTGTGTGCTGCAAAAATACTGCTTGTGTGGGGACCATTTAATAATGCTGAGTGTGTTTACGTACATGTGAAAAGTTACTACAAATCCTTCTTTCATGAAATACTAGGGCCCAGAAGAATAATGTCAGCAATAGGTACTAATGGCATACTTTGTGTCTGGTCTAAAGATGTTATAGTAGCCAGCTGATAAATTTGATGACAGAAGACAAATTTCTGATACATTAGCATGCCTGTGTAGAATTCTGGCAACATATTTAAAGCTTCTTTTCACATGCTTACCTTTAGCCATCATTAAAAGCTGCAAAACTATATATAGCTGTTAACCCACGCTAATATTTCTCCATTCTTATAGCCTTCAGGAAAAAAGGAGCCTGACAGTTAAGACATTTGATATTTAAAAGCTTTGTCTATGATCTCTCTCTTCATAGTTTTTTTCCTTTCTTCTTTTTAATTCCTGAGGCTATAAATGCCTATAACTTCCATGACATTTACAATCCAAAGGACATATTATTAAAAGGCATGGGTAAAAAATATCTGATAAGGAGAATATGAAATGCATAGTAATTTTTCCTTAAAATAACTGAATCTCAATATCAAAGTAGTTGTTTTTGAGGCTGATGTTATTGGACACCCACACGATCTTCCTATATTTTATTTACTGGGCATGATATACCAAGAGCTGGGTAGTGCAAATACATTTGCAGAGTCCACCACAACTGCAGGATCTGAGCAGGTGAAAATTCAAATAATTGAAAAAGTTAATGTGGCAGACACTTGACTATTTTGAGGAAAGTGTTATTTTAGCTCTTTCCATTCTTTCCAACCCCCTTTCATTTTAGATATTATCATTTGCTTGTAAGTTATAGAAAGCTCCTTTGTTGATGTGTTCAATAATTTCATACTATTAACCATTTTTCTTTTTTCTTACTTCAAGGACTTACACATTTACCTTTACCCCTCAAGAGTGTAAAGTATTTGCCAGGGAAAAGTCTGAGCACACTTTCTTTATTTTTAATTTTGTGATACAATAGACCTACCTTAGGAATGGTTAATTGTTTCTTGGTAATTCTTGGTAATTTTATAGTTCAGTGCTATAACTTTCACTCATTCTTGAGCTGCAGTCTATATGAAAAACAAATTTAAAAGACAGAGGAATAAAGTTCATTTGTTGGTCAGTTCTGGTTTTTAGCTGTTTGGTATGAGCATAGATTGTATATCATTACTAGTTCAGAAGATTTCTCATGATCCCTGAACTGTAATCAACAGATTCATTAATAAGACTTTGTATGATTCACTCATTTCTTAATTTCTTTTCACTAACTGCTGATTAATTTGTATTACTTTACTTCTAGGCTTGTCTCTAAGTACTATTTATGGATTAGCTGCATACTTTTTATGTGTGCATTCAATTAACTAATTCTAGCCAAAAAAACTTTCCTACTAACAAATATGAATATTTCTACTTTTACTGATTTTTCATGCATGTTCAATATTTAAATTGAGAAAATTACAACCATATTTGGTGGTGGTGGGTGTTTTGTCATTTTTGTTTGGTTGGTTTGGTTTTATAAGGACAAGGAAAAAATGTTTGGATTTTGTTTACAGTTGTGTGTTTCAACGATTGATAATCTTTTCCTAGAGATTTTAACAACCCACAGAGTAAATAGAATTCCATAAAGATGTATTTAAAAAAAAAAAAAGGAGCAAAACTAGACAATAAAGTCTATTCCACAGGAATTGCACAGGAAATAAGTATAAATTCATGGTGTCTCACAGTGCAGTCATTTTTTTATTTTATTTTATTTATTTGGGTTTTTTTCATTTGAAAAAATTCTGGTTGAGGTCTCAAGGGCTATATTGTCGACTGGGGTAGGGTCAAGATTGAATACACTCTTAGATGTGTCATGTTTCATAGGAAAAAGAGGAGTAGATGAATGGATTCACATACAAATGATGATATCTGAGGACTGTCAAGGGAAATCCTAAAACATACAGGGCAATAATTCAGCTGCCTTACTAAGGTTCTCCGAAAAGATCATATCAATCCTTTTTCAGTGAAAGCATTGTTTCCATCTTCTTTTTGTTTTCAGTCCCTGCTTCTGATATGTTGACTTCATAAAAGTAATTTCAGCAAATGTCCACTCCTCCATCTCTAGAATGGCTGCTTAATATATTGGATCTTGCCAGCAAAAGTTTTGAGACTTGGTAGTAGCAACATGCAATAACAAGTTATTGTATTGTATATCTCTTTATCAAAGGACAGGGCTTAGAAGGAGAACACTATGAAAATGATTTCTGATATTTTTTCACTGCAGATGATGAGTCTGTGACTCTTCTTGCAAGTACTGTTACAAAAGAAATGCATAAGAAATCAGTATTTGTTGTACAGTTGGCTGTGACACATACTCAGTTACATTATTGAAGTCACAGTGCTGTGACTTAATAGAATCATAGACTAGAATAGAACAGAATAGAATCACAGAATCAATAGTAGAATAGTTTGGCTTGGAAGGAACCCTTTAAAGGTCATGTAGTCTAACCTCCCTTTAATAGGCAGGGACATCTCCACTAGAACAGGATGCTCACAGCCCCATCCAACCTGATCTTGATGATTTCCAGGGATGGGATACCTACCATCTCTCTGGGAAACATGTTCCAGCATTTCACTAGCATTATTGTAAAAAAAAAAAAAAAAAAAAAAAAAAAATTATTCCTTATGTCTAGTCTGAATCTTCACTCTTTTTGTTTCAAACCTCTTGACCTATTGCAACATGTCCTATTAAAAAGTTTATCCTCACCTTACTTAGAACCCCTCTATAAAGTATTGAAAAGCCACAGTAGGGTCTCTCCAGAGCCTTGTTTTCTGCAGACTGAGAACAGAGACATTTTTTTGTCTCTAACTTTCAGGATGTCCAGAAGTTGTCAGAAGATCATATTCTTAATGGTTCATGCTCTGTGGGAATTTATTTGTGATAAAGCACAAGGGAACTGAGGTAAATCAGCTCCTGTTCTTAATTCCTTCGGATTTTTTAATGTGTAAACAGTTACTTTGTCCCACCTTTGGGGGAAAAAAAAAAAGAAGATAGAAAACATGGAATCCCTTTGACGCAAGAAGAGGAGAAGGGAACACTACGTGGCATTCCACATACACATTCAACCTACTAAAGGGACCAAAGAAAGAAAATGTTGTGCACATGCACACATACACTATTAACTGAGATATACCCCTTCTGCTGAGCAATGCCTGATGAGCAGGCGCTATTTAGCTCAGGAGAGACAACTTTGGCAGGTGTCAGCACTGGGCTCTGGCCAGCAGCTTGGCACAAACACAGAACTGTTGCACCAAAGGTCATCTGCATCCATGTAAAAATTATTCTCTCTCATCTTTGTAATTTAGTATAGTTTCTCTCTTTAATCACCGGGATGGCAAGGGGTGTGTGTTGTGTTTTCATTGGCAGATTTTAGCACAGGCTGTCAATCTAATCACTGTAGAATACTGTCATGATGCATCTTTCCAGCAGTTCTGGTACTGTTTTCCTCTCAGTTGTCAATCCATGAGGGGCTTGTGTACTTAGGTCCTCTTCCTAGTGACCTTTTGAACAGGGTTCCAGAACCTGACCTCTTTTTGCATCATGATCCTAGTCCGGCGCAAGGCCATGATAATACTTTGTCACCTTTTAAACATCTGTGAGAACATTTCATGTAAATATTTTATAATGAGCATATTTAAAACAAGTTTGACACAAAGTAATAAGTCTTAAGAGGAGGAGGAATGAAGTTTGCTATGCATATAAGTACTCAACTGAGCACCACATGCATTCCAGAGCTGATAATGCTGCACATAATATCATATCTTAAAAAACTCTCAAGCCTTTTGCTTGAAAATATGGCTGAGACTGATATATCCACTTTATTATTTTCAAGATGACATATTAGTAACTATTCAGTGCCTTTAATAAATCTTCACAATTAATGAAATCCATTCTGAATGAAATTATTCCTGGTCTGTTATAAAAGCTTTAGAAGACTGTCAGGCTCCAGAAGAGGCAATGTGTACTAGCACTCTTTACATGGTGATACTCCCAGTCAGGTGTTCTTTGTGAATAGTATGTATAATGCATGTTAATTCCAGATTACTCAGAGCTGTACTACTGGAAAGAGAACATTGGTTATGTATCCAATAGTTGTCATAATGCCAAAATTGGAAATCATGCCTTTGTGTTCAAAACAACCAATACAACATATTCAATAATTCTGACTTTTTAGGTAAAATCAGCTACTTGTTATACCAGAGGAACTTATGTGCATGTGTCAGCCCTGGATAAACCCTGTGATCTGATATAATGGACACACACACATATATATATACATATATAGTCTGTAGACAGAATTAGTATGGACAGAATTAGAAAACATGGTACTGCATCAAAGTAATTTTGTTTATAAATGACTGTAGAATTATTAAATGTATTTTCAGACTAGTGAAATTTAACATGTATATTGTTTCAGCAATCTAAAAGTACATCTTTTGCATTCACAATATGTTTCTTATACTGGAATGATTATTTTATTTTAGTCTAGATATAACATCTTAAGTTTAAAGCTGAATTATGTTAAACCGTTAAGCTTCTCAGTTATGCACTTAAAAATAGATTAAAGAGTACATTTTCCTTACATGTAGTTTTTCAAGTGCATTTACCTCCATGTCCTCTTCAGATGTCCTGTTTGTATGAGAGAGATTGATTTCAGAATAACCGTTGTATTGCCTATAGTCTGAAATTATATAGCTTTACATTATTGTGTTGCATTTTTATTACCTGCTTTCTTCATCCAAAACCATGTTTACCCTCCCTTCTTCACTCTTTATTTATGTCTATTTATTACATTTAATTACATCAGTTCTCTTTTGTAATCTGATTATTTTATTAATTTTGAACTATTATGCAAAGATTTTACATTCTTTGCTGACAATTATTTAATCTGCAGATTAAGTTACCTGTTAAGAGATCGTTTTGTATTAGAAAGCATTTGACCTTACTTATGTATTTATTCACAGAAATACAACCTTATAAGATGTAAATAAATTTCACTAACATCAGTACCATTAAATAATTTCTAAGATTAAGTGTAAGGTTAAATATTTTGTAGGGTTGTAAAATGCGTTTAGCTGTCTTATCTTACCCGGAGAGAATTGTTCCCCATAAGATCTTCCTTTTAATACTATGGACTCTAAAAAATAAAAAATTCAGAACTTTTCCCAAGAACTCTTATAAACTGTTTGTGTATTTGTCTTGACAAAAGCATCACCCATGGTGATTGGTTAAGTTTCCTCACCACAGATAAAAAGTAAATGGTGTCCTTACTGCAGATTTCTCATATCCATAACATAAATTGTACTCTGATTTCTCTGGGATGGAAGAGTCTTAAAGTGTGAATCTTCAAGGATACAACTCCATTTACTGAAATGACAGTGATTTTTCTTTCTTTCTTTCTTTTTCTGTAACCTGTGCGGTTTCTTAACTGAGATTGGAATTTTACAGACATGTGGCAACATGGTCCATTTCCCCATAGAGCTGACAGTAAATGTGTCAGGGTATACAAGAGATCAGCAAACTTAGAACAGGAAAAGGAAAGTGAAATTTCCAAGAAGGACAGGTATGTTTTTTGGATTTCTCAGTCTGTATCCCTGTCATGACAATAACCTGACATTTGTCAATATGGCTTTGAAGCATGCTGCTATCAAGAAAAAGGTACTACTCAGCTGGATGATTCACACTGCAGTAAAATGGATTTTTTTCCCCCTCCTCCTGTGCATATGGGTGTAATCCTGCATAAATTCCTTCAGGTTTAACAAAAAAGTTTTGTGCATCTCAGTGGCAGAATTTGATTTCCCTCTCTTTCTTCATTACAAAAGCTATGCTTTTCCTCACGATCCATCGTGATCCTAATGACCATGTATAAAGCAATATTTAAATTCCATAGGAAAATCATTTTTGTCTAATAAAAATGAAGGTTCTGTACATGAGAGGACAGTTCTGCCACATGCTCTCTTTCCAAGGCATTAACATTGTGGGAGGTAGCCCAGCTGATATTTTATTCCTTTGCTCAACTGCCAATTATGAGTCCTTTTTCTAATTCTTCTGATACATGTAGAGGAGTGACTATCAAAAGACTGGCATTCAACGTGTAAACTGTGACTGGTAAAGGCAAGCTGATGCTATTATAAGCAATTCAACCTGTTGCTTGTAAGCATTTCAGTTTACTGATAAATACGATTATTGAAACAAATCATGGTTTAGGCAATGGAGAATTTAGACTTCTTTTTATCTCCAGAAGTAGTGTTTGGGTAGGGAAATATTACACTTTATAACCATGACACTTCTGCACCTACATGCTCCTCATGGTACCTGAGATCTATAAATTACTTTAGACTGGCAGCAGTGCTTTATTGTTGTTTACAGCACTATATCCTGATGCACTTCTAAGAGCTTGTGTGTAAATTTGGCTTGGCTACCCACCAAACCCAAACTCCAGACCGTCAGCCCTTCCCCACCCTCTCCTGAAAGAAAAAAAAGAAAAAGCAGCAAAAGAAAATTGTAGAAATATATATATATTTACATATATTGCATATATTACATTTATATACAGTTAAACACTATGTACATATGAACAGGAATCCAAAACGATCCTAACCAATCCCAACAGGGGAAAGAGTAACAGGGGTAACGGGAAAAGACAAAAAAAGGGTGGAAACAAACAGATATACACAATCAAAACTCAGGAATTAGCTAAATAAAATAATGAACACAATAAAAATCTCACCATTTCCCTTAGGAAAAGCAAATTCTTCACCTCCCCATGCTGGCCCAGACAAACAGCTCTCGGACAGGCCTTGCTCACACAGATAAGTGAGGTTGAAACACCGAGACCTATCTCTGAGCTCACCCGAGGAGGAAAAGAGGTCAGAGCACCTCCCTCCATTGGCTTTTATATACCTGATTACACTAAGGAATGGGATGGAATACTTCCTATGTTTTTACCCCAGTTTCTAGGGAAGGCCTACAAAAACTACCACAGCTTACTGTTACACTCTCTTTCAATCAACTTTTCAGGTCTGAAGCAGTATAATCTATAACACTGATAGTAATTAGTTATCTCAGAGACCTTGTCCCTGCATGCTTTCCACAAGCTCATATAATGTAGTGAAGGAAGATTTGCCTTTTAAAACAGAAAAAAAAAAAAAAAGAAGAAAAAAGAAAAAAGACCAGGAAACAACGTTAGCAAAAGTGAGGACAGCAGAAGCCTACTGGATGTAGACTACATTGTAATTGTCAATTGTGGGTTTTTCCCCTCCCACGCTTTCTTTGAGTATCCCTTTCTACAGATGGACAAATAGTGGTGTCTCTGTCTCTCTAGGAGTGTCCTGTTTGAGCTTACTTAGCACTGAGAATAGAAAATACCTCAGCTTAGTTTAGTTGGCTTGAGCATTGTGCTAATAACACCAAGGCTGTGGGTTTGATCCCTGTATGGGCCATTCACTTAAGGGTTGGACTAGATGATCCTTCTGGGTTTCTTCCAGCTCAGAATATTCTGTGAAACAATGCCAGCTTTATGAGATTAATTTTTCTTCTGTGCCTACGTTCATCTTTGGTTGTTGTTTCATCTCTCTGATGTTGTTTTGCACACAGTCTTCCATGAAATTACAATTATTTACCCCTGAGTATTGATCACATAATTACTAAGGCTGACAGTTTTTCATTAGACAGAAGAAGTTTGTGCCATCAAATGAAAGAAGGAGAAAACTCTATGAACTGCTGTTCCACATGATACAAGCAGAAATTGTGAGTGCAGGTTGAATGTTAGTTTTGATACCATTCCTGTCTAATTGTGAACAGTTCAGTTAGGTTCACTGTGCTTTCCTTTTACCTGAAAGAGTTTACCTTAAATCTATAATGAAGCCCAGTTTTTTAGCTCTATGAGAGTTTGATTTAGTTCTGTTTTTTTCTGCAAATGGTGGTCAACTAATACTTAACTAATATGGTAGCCTAACAACTCAGATTGATTGAACAGATTTATTCCTGAATCTTGTCAGAGATGTAGTAAAACCAGATATTGAGCCTATGACATTTTAGGACACCAATGGGATCCTTGAAGTAAATGTAAAATTCTGAACACATTATGGGTTAAATTGTATGGAAATATGATAGACCTGGCATGGATGTTGTCACTGAAAAACCCTGAGGGTGGGAACATTGATAACCACTGATTATCCAGACCTGAGTGTTCTTACAAGACCCCTATCTGATTTGCAATTTTAGCTGGCAAGTCATAAGCAGAGACAATGATTCAGTTTCCTGTGTAGCTTTAAAACATGAACAGCGTTCTTGCCAATACAGTCATGATGCACTGTACAGGGTCAATCCATTTGCATGAGAGTTGTAGACCTCCTATACTGAGACTTAGTCTGTTTTCCATTTCAGCATGAAAAGGTATTTTAACTCTGAGAATTACTAAAGAATACTTAGGAAGGCTGACAGCTCTTGAATGTAATTTTCATAGATTTCTCTTCACTGAGGTGCTTATGGTTTTCATTTCTCTATTCTAAAAATCTGTTTATGGGGTAGCTTTATTCATATCAACAGAGAGCACATTTTGTTACATCAACATTTAATCAAGATATATTCCAAATAGAAAACAGATTTCTGTTTAAAGGATTTTCAATTTTGTATTTAATTATACTTAAGGTCTAAACTAAGTGGCCTCTACACTTTTTCTTAGGATCTCTGGGAATACAAAGAAGGAATCCATAGACTGAGAATAGTGGACTGAGATTCGGTTAAATTTTGAAAAGTAAATGTAGATGTTTCTAACAGTTTCAGGTGACTGAAATGTGGTTTGTACTGTCAGTGAATCTTAGGCTGGTGCTCAACTGACCAAGAGTTCAATTTCATTGACCAAAGAGATGTCAAATGTAACAATAGGTTATCCTATGCATACTAGAAGCCCTAGATTATCCCATAGGTACTAAAGGCCTAGAAGTTACAGTTCAAGTACCCTCACTAAGCAGAATACCCCATGGAATCTAAAATGGTAGCAAGTATCTGTGTTCAGGCAGCTGTGTCTGCACTACAAAACTCCACTGGTTATAGTGAGAATTTAGAATGTCTGTACTCTCATTTAGGCATTTACATCTTGAGCTGAATCTCATCCCTAATATATTTTCTCTCTCTTGTGAAAAAGCTGTCAGAGCTTGTAAAATTTCTGTGAACTGAGGTGACCTCTAGGCCCCAGTGGACACTGCCTTTTTAGATTGTTTCACCACATTCCCCACCTTCCCATAAGAGCCAAAAGCGGAACCTCCAGCATTTGCAATGCCTTGAAGAACCATGGCAACTGCAGGACAACCAAGAGCTCTTACAGAACTATGAATAGATATCTGATATTCTGATCTGTTAGTTAAGAATTGTTAGCTTTAAGGTAGTTACACGTTTAAAAATTGTATGCAGGGAATGATTACCTTTTTTAAAATACATATATTTGATACATTTTAGTGTGATTTTTGAAGGTAGTGAGTAGAAATAAAAGACAGGTGTGCTTTTAGTTACTGACATGGAATTTAAATCTATAATTGTATTAAAACTTGTTATATATCAATTTCATTTATCACATTAAATAGAGCTTGCACCATTTAGACTACTGGAAATGAGTAAAAAGGGGTCACAGCCTTCTAAGCCTCCCCTCTCCAGTTGATCCAGCAGATCCAGTCAGTCTGTTCTTACTGTTTTGGCCAGGTGTAACCTCCATGAATTCAAAATTAGTCAGTGTCCTTTAAAACAGTTTCTCACCTTTTTTGAGCACATACATACTTTGCTTGGATGTTTTCTGAGCATTTCATTTTAGTTATTTCCATTTGTTTCAATGTGTAGTTTTTTTCCCTGCATCTCTCAGCTAATCTAAAGAGAACACAAGTAATTAATTCATGAAAAATTGAACACCAAAAGTTTACCTCTATGTTTGCATAAGATAGAAGCACTAGAGAATCACTATTATAAAGTCAAAGATAGAGAAGTGTAGCCTTGCTGATAGTTTTGTGCTTTTTGATACTTAAACTCAAAACAACAACAACAACAACAACAACAACAACAAAGGTATTCAGAAAACATTAATACCTGCAAAGAGACAGAGCACTCCTTGATTAGGTATATATTTTTAAATCTGATAGCAACTTTATAAAATATGCCAAAGGTTCTGGATGGAAAACACTTTCCTAGTAATGAGGCAGGTGTCAACTGAATTAACAAATTGCTAAGTAGTGGGCAGTACTTCATCCTCTTTAGAGGAGTTATAAGGTATATTGATTGGTGGAACATACTAACACAAATAATAAACAAGGCTCACCTGCAGATTTTTCTTTCCTTGTTTTTTGCTTTGTCTTTTCTGGGAGAGCCTTAGTTTGTTTCTTTGAGTTTTTTGAGTTTTTTTTTTTTTTTTAATTCTTTCATGCACTGTACTGTTATAATTAATATATCATTTAAATGTGTTGTTTTAAAATGACAGCCTGCGGTAGCTGTTGTATATTTTGTTTTGTTTTGTTTTCTGCTAAGTCCTCCAATGCTATTTTCCTTAACACTTGGTACAAACATATGAAGTGACAGAATTATGACCTAATGCTTGTCACCTTCTTAATCTCAAGTATTATATCGGACTTAATACATGTGTAAAAGCTTCTGGATAGTGATTCACACCATTAAATGCCTCTCAAATTGCTATAAAAGGTTTGCCTGCTCATCTCAATTTGAAGCAGAAAGTGGTCACAGTTATAATAGATTTTCTGTGATCTACAATGACAGGTTTATAGGTGTTAAGCATCAAAAGGCTTTTTCTAGTTCTGCATTACAGGTATCACCACTTTAAAACCACTAAAATAGTTAAACTGCTGAACCTCTCATATGTGAAGCAGTATTACAGCTCAGTGAGATTATGTTAAATGAGGAACCAAAGGTAGAGTGAACTCCAGGGAGATAATAAAAACTAAGTCTATTATTTGGAATTAGTACATACAAATGAATTTTTAACTTCTCTTTGCAGTCTCAGCAATAGTTCTGTTGTTGTAAACACCCATAAGAAATTTCTGTGAATCACAGTCTCTACTTTTGCAGTAAGAGTATTGAATGGAAAAGAAAGGTCTTTGTTGCAGCATATCCACCAGTGCCTTATTCAGGCACTAATGATTTGTGGGGTATCTGGGTATGTGTCAGAATAACTAGAAACACTTAGAATTTTTGCTCATTGTTTTATGGCTTCATGCTATTCTTCATAGACAGTTAAATCAAATGGCATTAGATTTACTCATCCACTGCAGTCAGATGGAAGAAAAAGATAATAAAACACTCTATTGCTTATTCTGCAGTGTTTTAAAATGTGGTGTCTGGTTTTAATGCCTTTGAAGCATATTTAGTCTTGTAAATTACTGAATTTTGTCTTAGTGCCTAAGAGAAAAAAATGTATTATTTAAAATCTTGTCCTTTATCATTAGATAGCCTGTCCATGGGATGGGAACATTAACCTGCTGAGGAAGTTCTTTTAAAGGAAATCTTTATAGCTGGAGGTTGCAAATGAATTCTTCTCTTTTCATGATTGTGGTGTCATGTTCTTATTCCATTTTAAAGACCCCTCTTGAAAACACAGCAAAATCTGACCCTTAGTAGCTTAAAGGTGAAAATTGAAAGGGAAGGCTGTGAGACAACAAATGCATTTATACAAACAACAGCCTCCTTTAACCAAAGGAAAAATAAAGTTAGGGTTTACCTACAGTTAGAAAAGTACCATGGTAACTTTATCATTCTCCCTGGCTCTGAATAGTTAGCTTTTTTCAATGATAAAATAGGTGGAAGTCTTTATGATATACACTGGCTCTGAGTAGGCTACTCTTGATTACAGAAATGAACCTCAACCAAAAAAAAAAAAACGTTTGCACTGTGATTCCTTTTTCACCCATTTGTATGTTAAGCTTCTGTTGCACTGGTATGAGAACTTGGTCTAGAGGGAGTTAAGTTCTCTTTCAGAAAATCCTTCCATGTGTTCAGTGAAGTTCAGACCCCTAATATAAACACCATTGCATCATACATGACAAAACTGATAGCAGACAAGGTTAATCTGCAATGAAATGATCTACTGCTACTTCAGGGAAGAGGATACTTTACCAGAACATTAACTGCTTCACCTGGAAACAGGAGGCAATGAAGCATCTGTGTAGAAAGGAGTTATTCCATGTAAATAGATCATAATTTTAGCTGAGAGCAAGTGTTTTGTTTTGTTTTGTTTTGTTTTGTTTTTTCTTTTTCCAAAACTCTGAAGTAGTTCACCTTACTAGAAAAGCTGTATGGTATGTATGCTGATGGTTGAGTGCCAGGTCAGGAAAAAGGTTCAAGTCACAGTCTTCTTGACTCAGCTGTTTAAAGGCATGCTGCTGTTGTTGGGGAACAGCTACAGACGTCTAAGAAGTCCAGGTTTGCCCTGTCTACCACTCCCATTAAATTTTGCTGCAAACAAGCTGCAGGTTCTTTCATACTGGGGAGGTCAGAAGCTACAAAAATGTGTGCCACATAGACCAGGCACAAAGTACTCCAGCAATTCATACTGAAGTTGAGCTCATGTCATGACTTAAGCTTAATAAAGATTCAGGTCTCCCTGTTTGGAGTTCCCTGCAGATCTCCAAGTCTGCACCTCATCCTGGCCTTTGGTCCTCGCAGTGCTGAGAACAGTGAGGTTTGGACCTGGCCATGTTCTACATATCGCTGTCTGATAACTAGAAGCAAACACAACCTTTTACACTGCCATTAAGAGACACTGTTCTGAAAGAATTTCTCCAGCAGCAGCGGATTAAAATTAGTTACTTCTTGAATGAGCAAATTAAGGGGCTCCAAGACACCTTCAAAGTCGTACTGGAAGCTGGACAGAAGATCTGCTTAACACATTCACTTCAAGGTCACTTTTTTGTCAATATAGATTGAGAAGAAATAAAGTGAACATAACACTATCTGCCATCTAAACAGATAAATTCAAACTTTAAATCATGAAAAGACACACAGACAGAACTCGCATAGTGGGCAAACCAACCTGGCAAGGAATATCAGTTACCTCTTTGTGTTATAGGCAAATCTCTACTGTAGATCACTGTAGGTATTGATTGTTCTCCCAGAAGTCTGATCCTGGTTGCCAAACAACTATGGCAGTTTTGTTACATGTATTCGATATGAACTACTACTGCATTTTCCTCTTACCTTAAAATTAATTGTGAGAAAATTCATCAGCTTAAATGTAGTTGTTCTTTGTTACAGTTCTCCTCAGCACTACAGATTAGCTGTACTGAACAAACTGTGTAAAAAAAGTCCTAAGAGTAGCAGAAGGTAGGACAACAGGCTTCTCTGACAAAATTTAATTTCCTTAAAGTATTATATATGTGTGGTATTTTTAAGACACTATCTTTCTGTCAAGAACCTAGCAGAGATGAGGACAGAGTAAAAATTCCATTAAATTAGTTTGATATGTACCCTTCCTCTTTATAAGATGTAAAATATGCAGCCAACACTAAACAATTATAGAAGGCTGCTATTTTTTATAATATAACTATGTATGTATTAACTTACACAAACTAATGAGACACTGAATAATCAGACTGTGCTTTTATTTAGATTAGGTTTCTACTAGGAATCATATCTGAGATAAAAACACAGCTAAAGTTTGGAACTCATCATACTTAAATTCATGAGCAATTTTTGTGACAGATTTGACCCATATGAAAGACAATTCACAACACTAAACCCAGCACAGTCAAAATATAAAATATGTGGTTTCTTGAGTTTTCTGCTAGCTTGGAATTCACCTTAAAATAGCCTCTTTTCCTTATCAATCTATAGGTGAATCTGAACATGGACTGTAATATCTTCGAGAAATGACCTTGTTTGTTACCTTGTCATTACCATCAATTTTGAAATTTATTTACTTGATAGAGTGAAGGTTCTTGACACACTCGGTTTGGTTCTGATGACTGAAAAGTAAACAGTCTGTAAGGCTTTGATAAGAGCAGTTGGTTTCATTGTCTAAAATCTAAAGGACTTGCTCAACAGAAGACGGGGTGCAAGGAACTTGAAATATGATTACTGGTTCAGTACTGTCAGGGACTTCTATTTGGAATCACCAGTGGACAAAATGTTACCATATATCATTACTTTCTGGGTTAACAATGAACTTAGGACCAGAAACTACTCAATGATCAATAAAATCCTGATGTGGTATCCCTTCTTCTGTCCTTTCAGCTGAGCAGAAGAACCAGGAATTTTCTTATCAAAGTTCAACTACACAATTTAGTATTTCAGATGAGTTTTAAATAAACAGCAAAGAATGGGGTAAGGGAATCAGTGCAATAAAATATGTAAGAATGTATTGAATGAATATATAAGACATTCTTTAATTCAGTTTCCTGGAAAGCAGTAGCACAAGTTACTCTTTATTTTATCTGGAAAATCATAGTGCTTAATTTTTAAGTTCATTGGATTTGAAGTCATCTCAAATTTTTTGATTTGATGCTTCCTTCTCTGAACGATTAGGGGTTTTGGGGAAACTGTGGGGGAAGATGAAGGTCAAGATGTTATTCAATTAACTGACCTTCTCTTGCTTTTTGCACACGAGCAAAGAGATACTTCCCAGAACCTTGCAGGTGTACCATTGTCTTTACCAACAAGCAGTTTTAGGCCAACATTGCCACAGGCTGCACCTTTTCTTTTTCTCCCTGGCTTTCAAGGACATATGAGGTAACTATTACTGGCATCAGAAAAGTCAGCTTTGCTAATTTAATTTGCAATAGATATTGTTTGTTTTACACTTGACCATTAAGAGTCCATAGTCCTTAGCAAGACTCTAGACATCATCATGACTTACTTTGGAGATTAATGATGTTACCTGTATGGGATCTAGGTAATCAGTACAGCCCAGTATATATGCTGTCTGCCCTCAGCAAGGGGAGGACCACAGCTGTGCACTGACCTGGCATGTCAGGGGCTAAGACTTGCTCTGGCCTCAACTGGATGTTGCTGGTTTAATCCCTGTGCTGCTGTCAGTGACTGCTGCCTCCCCTGCTCCAGCTTCAGCTTTGGGGATGACCCTGCTGGGGAGGGTGTGACACCCCCCACCTGTCACTGCCTGACAAGCCACAGCCTGCTGTGTGCATGGGGCTGGAGGCCACTGTCAGGCTGTAACTGGCAGTCTGGGAGAAGGAAGGGGACTGTGACAGGGAAACATTTAAAAAGAACGCAAAGCAGTGACCAAGCCTGAGGAGAAAGGAATGTGACACTTTTTCTGGTGAAGACCTGAGGCTGCTGACAGCTTACTGTGACCTCCCCTACAACCTCCCACCCTCGTCATTCTTGAGGAAGACTGAAGAGTCAACCTTACGACCCAGAAGGACATAGAAAGAATGAGCATAACAGCTAAGAAAAGGGATAGATACTTGGAAGACTTTATTGCATAACAATTTTAATGTTAATGCAGCATTTCCGTATTAATTAGATAGGATGTGCTATGAGACCTTGAAAACACTAATTTCTAGTCACCATGTAGATGCTGTTTTCTCTTTGGCCTGTAGCAGGATTTGGAGTCTATCACTATACTGTCTTTATGCAGAGAAATAGATGTTTTTAGGGTGAAATTCATCTCAAGGAATGCATCTAAAATTATTCAGGTAAATCATGTTATAGAAGTTCCTCTATCCCCATCCACCATAAAGCAAATCAGAATTATTCTGTGTCTCCCTTCTCTCAGATAAATGCCCAAATCAAAGTCTACAAAATCCATACTTTTCTCCTCATTATATTTTTTCATGACTTTTGCCACTCTGAGGGACAAAATACCCTCTGGGGTAGCTTTCTATCTAGTAGCTAGAACATTTGATAATACATAGACGATACGATATGGAGTCCTAGACCCAGAAAAAAAATTAACCTGTGTCTCCCACTGGCTGAACAGTATAATAATTTCTTTGTAGCGTAAAAGACGAACAGTACCACTACCATCACCTTTGTGGCACTGCCGTAAAAGAGAATAATGATCCCTGTTTAGTTCTTTGAAAGTGCAATTGTACATGACAATGCACAGCATAAAATTCTGGCCTTCATCTTCCAGGCAGACAGACCTGCATGCAATCTTTAATCAGACATCTGTCAGGTGAGGAGGGGTTAGAGTCTCAGCCACTGTCTTCCCTTGTTTCTATTATCTAACACTGGATAGGTTCCTGCTTAGTTTTCAGATTTTGGATTGTTGTTTGAAAGCACTTAATTTCACAAGTTCTAGGTAGTTCTTGATCCAATTTTGAGGGACAGAAAGGCACAGTAAAAGGATTTGGTCATCTCTAGTGGAGATGCTGCTTAATCAGTAATTCCCTGAATTATAGAAAGAAATAAAAAAAAAGATACTCATTATTTAGCAAACTGAATTTTTAGATATCTATTTTCACAGTAGTTTTGATTATTTAGAGCCTAGTGTGTCTGATTATATATATTTTCCCAAACTAAATAAGATGTTTAACCCTTTAAAGCTATTACTCTTTTCTTTTTGCTTTTCTAGGCATAATGCAACTGATATAAACCACTATATTTACATTGTCTTTTCCAGACTTCATTTGCAGGTATATCTCCTCTCCCTGATTCTTACAAATGTTTTCTCATCCCCCATTCAAAAATGATGCATTCTTTTTATAACATAGAATTTCTTGGTGTTAAGATAAAATTCCATTCTTCTCTGTATTGGTGGAACAATTAAAGTCATACAGTCAAAATCCTGTTACAATACACAAGTCCTCTGAGGTTTCTAGCCAAGTGACAGCCTTGTTTGCCAGGCTATAGCTAGACATCTTGAACATATCTTTCCTTTTCTCTGTCCCAGAGGATTCTACATTCACTTCTGCAGAATGGCATTATTAAGACATTAAGGTGATCCATAACACTCCTAAGGAAGATAAGAGCTATAGATTAAACTTTTTCAAACAGAGGGGTTTTGTAATATCTATGTCTCTTCTTTGCTTGTAATGTGTGTGTGTGTGTGATTTGTTATCATGTGTTAAATACGCCTGTTACCTGCAAGAGAAGAAAATGCTTTTAATTCCTTCAGAGGTCTCAGCACTGTGCTCCTTGTGGATGGAGAACTCGCTTTGTACTTTAAATAAGGGAGCTGATTTTAAACCCTTAGAATTTAAATCTGGAAAGCTCGATGTGCTGATTAGTTTAGTGCTGTGGTAACTCATTTCCTGTACAGTGTCAAGATGATTCTCATTATACCTTTGCAACAATCAAGTTTTAAATATGAGGCCATTTTTGATTCTGTCCTTAGAAAGTTGATAAAACTTTAAGCTACACCAAAGGAAATGTTTCAAAATGAAGCTGATGAAAACATAAGCCACAGAGTTTTCTTCTTGAGAATGTCGGTTTTAATACTAACAATTTTTAACATCGAGATTTTGCTTTCATGTAAAACCTTGAATTTGAACACTTGAAAGACATCAGTTGAATTTCTGATGCCTTGGTTCACACAGCATCAAATAATTTAAATGTATTAAAGTTAAAAATAATAATTTGGTGGGTTATAAAAGACACAAGCTAGATGTTTGATTTGTTCCTTATAATTGTGGGAGAGTTTTTCTGTGGTTTTTTTTTTTTCCTAGACTTTTTTTATTCTTTTTCCAACATTTATTAATATTATTAGATATAAGGAAATTCACTTTGGGATGTTGAGCATAGTCATTATTAGCTAGCTTGAAATGTTACTTACGTTAACCTAAATTTCCCATCCTGTAAAGAGAAAGAAACAAAGAACCTTTGCAAACCAAATAATGAGGACACAGTGAATGGCATCAACAGTTAGAATCAATATTTCTCTAATGCTAGAAAGACCATCCTAAGCAATACAAGCATTGTATACTACCAAACAATAGATTACACTTTAAATTTGTGTGTGCTGAACTAATACCAATTTTCAGGACAAAGCCTTTGCATTCCAGGGTCTTTCTGGTTTTCATTAGTGACTGTTGCCCTCCAAAGTGTGCACAGCTCCTGTTGTTATGAAATGCACTGCAACTATTTTGTTACTTATTACATACTGAGGATTGAAAACAATATATATTAAATGCTGTAGTGCTTCTCTTTAGCCAAGTGATTTTCACATTCATATTTTTGGTGAAAATCATATCTATCACATAAATATTTATAAGAGGCAACTATTCTTAGTTTTTTATAGTTTTTTATGTCTGAAGTTACTTGTTTCAAATAGATTATGTTTATTGTGCCTAAGATTTCTAAGAAAATCAGACTAGGATTTTGGAAAGAATTTTAAACACAGTTGTGTAAATGAAATATCATTGTACCCAAGATTACAATTAATATTTTTTTCCAGATTATTTATCTATATCTGCTGGCTATTCCTGTCTAACCATCAAAAGAAATGTAATATACTGTGCTCAATCTCTCAAATAGTAATTTATTTTTGCAGATATTTTTCTTTTTGTTTTGGTCAAAACAGAATCCATTGTTTGCCAAAAATTTTTCAGTGACTGATGCTGCATGGTATTTAAGCAAAATCAGTATCTGTAGTTTGATTTTCCTGAGTAATCTTTACTTGGAGGCATTTGGGACAACATGTTTTTCTAAAATTGTGTTTTATATAGGACAGATAAACAATGGGTTTACCAGAGTTGAATTTTAGATTTCCATGAGAGTTAACAAGTACACTTAGATGGAAGTACTTGGCATATTGCCAGATTGCACAGAAAACTGAACAACAGAAAAGCAATAGCTAATAATTCTGCAAATCTTTGGCCATGAAACTAGACTATTCCAACTCCTATGCATATTGTAATTTTGTACCTCAGTTCTTCCTCAAATATTTCTGTCTTGACTGTTTACATTTCATTGAGACTGGAGATATCAAAAGTAGACCAGGTGCTGTTTTACGTTTGTTCTCTTTAAAAATATTTTTATTTGTTAGAGGATAAAGACATAGACTGGCTTTAATGTTGTGCACAAGATGTAGAAAATACATTAGATTTACTAAATATCATTAATAATTATTTAATATGATTTCAGCAATATAAACAATCATCATCTGAAAATTATGTTAAGGTTACTAAGTATAAATTTGAAACAGTGATTCTTCTGTTGCTCTAGCAACAGCTTTGAGTGGAATAAACTTTCATATCCATAAGAATTTTGTTGAAAAACTAGTAAAAAAAAAATAGATTCCTTTGTTAACATTATGGACAAGCTCAGTAGACTTGCCTTGTAAGTAAAATGACAAATAGCAAATGTCAGAACATTGTCTCTGTCTATAGTAACTCTTCAACAGAGGAAGACCATGACACAGGAAGGGCAACACTTTGTATAGCTAAAAACTATATAAAACTGCCATGATTTCTGTTACAGCTCATGAAGCTGTACAGTGATTTCTGTGGTCTAGACCCAAATACTAGAACAGAGGAAGAGAATGACTCTGATTAATAAGGACATCAGCAGTGTTGCTACACATCTGGCAAAAATGGATGCAAAATCTAAGCAGAGAAACAGGTTCTTTTTCATATTCTAAGTTAGTTTGTGTTTTATAATTAAATATGTATGCGAAAACTTAGTGGACAAGTTGAAGTGGCATCCCCTGGGTAGAATATTCAGCAGACATTTATGGTGTACATCACAAAAGTAACTGTGACTGTAGACTTCTAATATGTGAAGACAGACTGTTCACTTGATATAATGAAGACATTTTGCTTACAGTAAGGGATGAAATATGTAACAAAGCAGATGCTATGAAAATGATCAGGTGTTGGAGCATGTCTCTTATGAGGACAGGCTGGGGGAGCTGGGTCTGTTCAGCCTTGAGAACAGATGACTGAGGGGGGACTTCATCAGTATACATAAGCATCTGAAGGGAGAATGCCAAGAGGGTGGATCCAGGCTCTTCTTGGTGGTGCCAAGCAGTAGGACAAGAGACAACAGACAGAAACTGGTGCACAGGAAGTTCCACCTGAACAGGAGAAAGAAATCCTTTACTGTGCAGGTGACTGAGCACTCGAACAGATTGTCCAGGGACGTTGTGGAGTTTTCCTCACTGGAGATATTCAAGAACCATCTGGACACAACCCTGTACAATGTGCTCTAGGATGACCCTGCTTGAACAGAGAGGATCAGATTACACACCTTATCCATTCTGTGATTCTGTGAAAAGATCAGTTCTTCTGCTATTGCAGATAGTCAGATAGTATAAATACTTTGAATACATTTCCACCAGAGTTCTGATCACACACAACCCTGCCTTTTTCTTTCCACGGTTTCAGAAATGTCATCCATATTCCTCTTGAGTCTGAAGCTCTTAACACATTCCACTCAGCTTAGTGACTTTGATTCCATTACAAGTAATTCCTGATTTTTTCCTTCTGCTCTATTTCACTTACTAACTTTGCTGTCTTTTCTTCCTTGTTACTTGTTTCTCTGAATCTCATTTTGTTACTTGTTTCTCTTAATCTCATTCTATTCCTAGTTTCTGAGCTAGCTATCTTGGGGGGAAGAGGGAGGCATGTTATCTAGTATCATCATCTTTGTTCCATACATGTCTTTCAATGTATTCTAAATTTGATCAGCCTTTCCAGCTTTTGATTTTGTCTTCTTCATTTTTGAAATCTATTGGAAAATTTCATAGACAAATATATGCCATCATAACATAGTTAAATATTATGAATTTTGCATGGCTTGTTCATAAGCAAAAATTGTTATTGCCACCTTAATTGTCTCTGTTGTCTTGATAATAAACATCTTTATCTATTTCCTTTTATTTTTTTCTACCACAGATAAAGATATATGGGTAACTTATTTGTTATCTAGGTAGCATTTTAAACCCATTTAACTTTCAGCCAGGTCCTCTCAGTTAGGTTTGCAGGCAGTCTTCTGTTTAACTTGATCTCACAATCAAAAGTGATAGTCTTTTCACAAATTCTCGTTTAGAAAGCTTCTAGCTCAATCATAGTGTAGTTACTTCAGAGTCCAATCTGCATTGAATCAAAGACACTGCAGTTAAGCATTATAAAAACACATGTATTTGCTCAGAAACAAGAAGAAACTTCTCATTTTTCATCACCACCAACAAATTCCATACACGTAGCTATTTTGGAAGATGTCCTATGTCTGCAAACTTTAATCTTCTCTTCGTGATTCATGCAAAATCTGTGTTATAGGAAATTTGTGTGAAGGCTTCCTTTTGCACAGTAGCAGGGGAAATTAATCTACAGTGCTTACAGTAGGACACCAAATGTAAACTTAAAATTTTCAGCATAGAAATTACTTCAAATGTGTATTTTGAAATAAATTACCTAAGCAGCACTATCATTCTGAATCTTCCCCTTCCTTTGAACTACCAGTTCCCCTATTAAAAGGACACAAAATAGGAATTTTGCATTTATATGTTGCAAGGGACTAGATCACATACAAAACAGAAGGCGAAGCAGCTGGCACTATATATTATAATATCTATAAATTATGAACCATCTATTTTAGGTTTTGAGTTTTGTTTTTCTCTACTGGGTTATGTGTCATAAATGATGCCTACTAAATTTTCTGATCTTATTTAATTGGATTTTTTTAGTGTGACCTTCATAACATTCACTGAGTTTTATGTGTTACAGTGTGGGTGTGGTATGTTACCAATGATTCATTCCTTGATTGTATTCTTTAATACTCATGACAGCATTTGTTTCCATAAGACTTGTTCACACGACCAGATCCTAGAACACTGTTATTCAGAAAGTGAAACAGAAAGTGATATGACATATACATTTACCTTCTGCCTCCTTTACTGGACATCATTGAAGGAGTTAGTAGTGTGAATGATGCATGTTTTTAACATTCACTGAGCTTTTTTTGTTGATGTTTTGTTTGCATGCAGGTCTTCATTACAACTCATGAGTTAAGTAAGAAAAAATTGCATACCAGGCCACAAGACAGCCTGCAGTCTTCTAATACATGGTGCAAGATGAAGGAATAAGAACTAGGGATCACCACATTCTTAACTGAGTGCTTTAGTATTTCTTTCATAAGTCAACTGCATATTTGCACTGTCTCTTTGGGGAACGCAGAAGGATAACAGACTGAGCACAGTACTATATGTAAGATACTAGCTGAGTCACAACTTCACCCTAGAGCACTTAGGCTTCGTTGTTAGGGTCATTATTGTCATCCCTATTTGTGAAAGACAGCTTTATAGGGTACTACTGTGAATGTTGTCCATGTCTGAAGGTGCAACTTCAGCTGGACAGTTTTCAGGTTCCGTGTAAAGACAGATTCTGAGGATGATGTGCCTGCACAGTAACAGTTTTGCCACCACCCTGAGAAGTGTCATACATAGCTGTGACCAAAACAAGTCATAATGAAGACAGAAACATGCGTTTGCCCAAATTAACTGCAACTCATTGGGCAAATATGAGTCTATGCAAAGTTGCAACTATGGTAAATACAATATGCTTATAGATACAGAACAGATAATACTTAGCTGTCAATTTAGTAAGGTGTGTGTTCCATTAATAGGTAAAAGTAATTACTATAAATTGTGAAGAACAAGCATAGCTACAATGCCGTCTTGCCACAGTATTTCATCAGTGACTGGTAGAGTGGTTTTCATGATGAGCATGACTTTACTCTCAGTCCTCCGCAAGAATTTCTCTGAGAACTTTCAACAAGAAAAAGCACACTCCTGAAAATACTTCTCAGCAAATCACCTGAATTTCACTTCTCCCATAGATGCATAATGTTAAGAAAATTCAAACAGAATTGCTAAATCAAAATGCTGGATTCTCTAAATATCTGGGTCTGGAACAAGAGGAAATTATTCACAGAGAGTTCCATTATCTTTCTGCTATATTAAATACCATGCATGCACCCACAACTAAACACAGAGAATACACAATATTATTGTGTCACTTTCAAGCAACATCCATAGCTGGATAGTCCATGCACCTTCCTAATGGTGATTTTTTTTCACTGCAGTACAAAAACAAAACACCGTGAAAAAAAATCCAAAAAACTATCCCTTCCACCAGTGGACTTGACAAGGCAGAAATATTGTTTTTTTCTGGATTTCACAATGGGGTTTTTTGTTTGTTTTCCAAACAGAAAATAATCTTGTTTAAGTTATTGATTTGGTATTGAGCATAAAGGATGATTGCTGACATATTTTTCTTTTATTATAGACTTAAAAACTTGTGCTTTCCGTGTGTAATTCTTGTAACACATTGCAGAATCTTGATTTTAATACTATTAATATTTTTTATTCTGAATAATGGAGAGATAAAAGCCCTTTGGAGTAGCCTATAGTACTTTAAAGGACATTTCAAAGTCATATTATGTACATGTAATGCTTTGACCATTGATATCAGTTGTAATCTTTAAAATCATTAAAAATATGTTAAAATCAGTTCTGTTTTTTCAAAGTCTAGTTGTAAGAGACTGAAAATAGCAAGTTGGTTTATAAGTAAACTGCAAAAAGCTTGATCTCTTATAGATACAACTGCTTCTCTCCCAGTGGAGGATCTAATGCTTTCTAACCATAGGGGTTATCAGTGTGCAAGCAGTGGCACTGGGCTTGCTGCTGGCTGTGTTCCAGCTGCCAGCACTTTGTAGAAAGGGCAGCAGGAGGAAAAGATTTTAGCAAGGCTTGTGAAGTTCTGCTGAGAGCAAGCCAAATTATCCCCAAGGTAAGAGCTACTTCTGATTTTTGCTGTAATAACACTTGATCCTCTCTGTGTCCCTTATAGTACATTTGAAAAGGAAAAAAAACAACAGTCTTTAACTGCACACTGCTGATGTTTTTCCTCATTTTCACATAGGTATATGGAAAAAAATACATGTTTTTACGCCTTTAGTGAGAGATCGCCTCTATTCACCTGCTGATTACAATAAACTTAACACCTCTTTCGATTATCTGTATCTTGATGAGCTAGTCCATATGGTGAAAAATCTCTCCTGTGACTGGCAGACAGCAGTCACACAAGTATCAGCTAATCTTATGTTATTGGTTTGGTTTGACTCTTGGCAAAATGCCAACCACCTCCCAGTGCAACAGAGTTTCAGTTAAAAGAAGTGAGGAAAAAAACCCCTTAAAACTGAAACTGGTATATATACATATATTTACACAA
>JAWWEU010000111.1:89676893-89701959 GCA_035583155.1 Acropternis orthonyx
ATAACTTAAATGAAACTTCCCTCCCAACAACACATAGGTTCCACCACCCAGAACCCCAGAGAAAACACACCCCAAAGGCAGGGAAAGAGCAACCCAAACAAAACAAAAGTGTTTTACTTCCCTAAGAGTAAAACTCCTGTGGATATCTTGGCACAGGAGCAGTGAGGCCTAATCTCTCTGAGCTGCAGGAGCGAGGTGCTCTCAGCACAGCCAAAGGGAGAAGAAGAGAAGGACACTGGGAGCTGCTCTTTGGTTTATAGACAAGCTGATGTCAGATGGGATGAAATACCTCATTGGTCACTTAAGTCAGCTGATACCTATCCGTAATCACATGACCCACGAAACTGGGGCCTAGCTAAAACTAAAACCTTAATCTGATTTTTTGGGGGTTTATCAAACCCATCACATTTTACTAAGCTATTATTGCAATTAATAGACATAATCAGGCATTGGAATTGAATTTAAAATCTACACTTGAACATGAAACAGACTCCTGCTTTAAAAACTATTAATACTTTAATAACAATAATAAAACAATTTCCTACACTAATTACATTCCAGCTACCTCCCATAATTTAAATGGGTTATTGCTAGAAGACTCTCCTCCTGTGTTTCCCGAGTTCAAGGAGGAGTCGAGACTTACTATATTTTCAGTTCTTTGCAGTCAATGTTTTTATTTAAAATAAGAAAAAATAAAAATTTTTAAAAGGAAGTTTTATATGTATACATTTTTTTTGGTTTTTTCCCAACTGTAACTCTTGAACAGAATGAGGGGAGAAGTGAAAATTAATATAAAATGCAACCAATTGTCCCCTTTATAGTGTGAGTATAGAAGGTATGTGCAGAGCTCACTACCAACAGCGTTGCAGAATGATTGTTGGACATGGAGATATAATCAAAACTTGGATTAACAGGCACGACTCATGCATGTGTGAAGAAAAGAAAGATATGATAATTGCAGGAAAATAAAAGATGTTTCCTGGGATTAAGAATCGAATGTTCCATACCTTTAAGTCAACTGAATTCTATGTATGTGTCTGTGCATGTGTGTGTGTATATTTAGGCCAGAAGTGAAGATATTGTGAACTATAGCAGCTCTAAAATAGTTGTGGTTATCTTTCAGAAGAATTTTGCATTCCACTCAAATCTGTGGTGCTGTGTGAGCATGAAAAAGGAACAGTAAAGAGCTTTTATTCATAACTGTTGTTGTTCTTTGCTTGAAAGCTACTTGTTGCACTGGCAACAGTTCTGGATGTTAACCATATTTTATTGTTGTCTAACACGCCACATTAGAGAACATTTCAACTTTGAGAGAAAAACATAACTATAATTCCCTGCTAGTCATGCGGCACAGACTTCTGTGACAACATAAAACATAGGTTCACTGTAACTGGGGGTATATTATGTGGAACCAAAAGTGAGGCGTAGCACAGTGAAATAACATTGCAACAGGAAATAGAAATGTTTGGAAATCATTGTTAGCTCTGCCTTTAAGGTATTTCAGCTGAAAAGGCTAAATAAAATATATGAAAGTAAGTGAGACTCATTTGAAAATAAACTAACTGCAAATAAACTGATTGCAAATATGAAGTAGGTTATTGTATTTGAGTGAGTAAAAAATAAAATTTATGGATTATTTTACTGTGGCTGCTTTTCAGGACTTGATGGAAAGATTGACCATGTTTTAGAATGCAAACGAGAGTGATTGACATGACTCATATATGAAACCTCAAAGAAATGAGATTTTTGGAGAGAAAACAGAAATGTAAGGAAAATGAAAGCTAAGGTACTTTCAGCATATTGAAAGTAAAAAGAAAAGAAAACGAAACCACTGTTACATGTATAGGCCAAATGAAAGAGAAGTTTCTAAAGTGGTAAAAAAATAAGGGCATCATATGATGAATATTATCCATTGACCCTGCTTTTATATTCTGTGACATTTTAAAAAAAATAGGGAGACATGAATTTTTTGTAGTTAGGACAGCAAACATGTTTCTGCTGTGGTAAAATATGTGTTTCTATTTAAGAACATTATCACTTATCCTTCTGTTATTCCTGTCTACAAAGAGCCTGACTGTAGGCTCCAACCTCCTTGTAAGACTTTCTTCCTCGATGGCAGTACTGAGGGCCCCCATGCCTTCTTCCCTCACTTCTAGACCTCTTCAGTCACTCTTGATGCACTGGGTTACCCTGGCAGCATTGCTGGTGACCACATGGAAGAGTAACAAGGGTTAATCATGCTGAGCTGTGCAAGCCTTGCCACTCTGTAGAATCCCAGATCCTGGCCCATCCTCCTGCTGTCAGAGATCACAAGCTTCCAGCCTCCCCTGTCTCAACAGACCACTCATCCCTACCTGTGGGGACATGGCCTCCAGCCATGCCTGCTGCCTTTCTGTGTCTGGCTGTTTCTTCCCTGCATGTGTTTCTGTAAAATTTTCCCTGCTGATGGACAGCTGCCTGGTCTCTCCCCACAACTCCCTCACCTGACAACACAGTGCTCTTCCACCAGAGTACACTGACTCCTCACCACAAGGAGCAAGGAGAGGAGGGAGGGGACCACTGTGTGGCCGTGGAAGGTGGTAGTAGGGGTGGATGCCCAGTGTGATGGGCCATGAGCACACGGTGACTGAGGAAGCCATGGCACTTTTTAGGGTGGAAACTAACAGGCTGTGCCAGGGGAAGCGTTGCTCCTTACATGCTGTTTGTGTAAGCCTGAGCTGTGGATAGACATTGAAATTCAGCTGTTGGTCTGGAGGGGTCTGCAGCCAGCTCTGTGAGACAGTCCTCGCTCTGACTTTTGCTTTGCTTTTCTGAAACTATTTTTTCAGTTGACAGTCTCCAGTTTTAAAAAAACAACTTTTTTATGACCATGGTTTTATACTGTTAAGAGATGTGGTCCTTCTTTATGAAAATAAAAAAGAATTTCAAATAGCAAATTAATTGTTTGGGTTTTCCATGACAGACAATGATGCCATCTTTTCGAATTTTGTAGGATAGTTCTAATTAAAGAAAAGAAAAAGATATAAAATATATGTCCATGAAAAAGGAAAAATTGATAGCTTGAACTGAAGTGTTTTGTTCCAAGGTGCAGCACAACAAACAAACAAAAAAATAGCAGAAGAAAGAAGAAAATCATTATAATCCTCTGTGCATGAATCCATGCAGACTGCAGGGTGTGCATTAAGTATGGAAATACATGGAGACAAAAGCTCCCTCACCAGGAGTACATGCTCATGAACATATTAAATGATTTTATTATCTCTACTTGCCTTTAAAAAACAAGGATTAAAACTGTGTAACACTCAAAATGTTTTAAATTTGCAGGCCTCTGCTCTGAAGCTGCTGCAGCTGAAACTCATTGGAATGGAGAAACCCAGTAGGCAGTGGCAAGAGTTATTGAACCTTGCCAGTCAACTGGGTAGCAGATCTGCCTGTGTATCCGCTTACCATTACAGCTGGATCTCAAATCTTTTAACATTCTGACATTAACATGAATTCTTGTAAACAGAAAAGTGTGGAGAGCTGTGTGTACACAGGGGAGACAGATACAGCTGAAAGGATTTTATAGGCCAAAGGGCTTGCCTGTTTCTTTGGAAAGCAGACATTAGACATTCATAGTGAAAGATAAAATACAGCTTCAATTTTTCCATTTTTGCTCTGAAAGCTTGGGTGATGAGCACTCTCTGTTAGGACAAAAAGTAATCTAGGAAGGCAACTCTAGAGGTCAAATGAAAAAGCTGCATGAAAGAGTAGTAGAAGGATTATAAGCAAAGCTTATGTTCTGTAAGAAGCGATTGTATACTGGTACAAACACTGTGAGATCTTAATAGGTAAAACCACAGCAGTGGTTTATGTTAATAGCTACTGTGGAAAGGTATATAGCCTATTTGAGATACAAGTAGCAAGTTTTTTGTGGGTTTCACAGAGACCTGGAGCCTGCTAAATATTCTCCATGCTTTCTCTCCTTAACTCTTTCTGTATTTATGGACATAGAGCAATTGTAGCAATTTTACTGCAGATAGTTCTTTTATAAAGTTTTCTGTTAAGAAGCACAGATGTATTTCCCATAAGCCAAACTGACCTCAGATCAGTGTAATAATGGAGTGTATTGGCTTGCAAGACATTATCACTTGTGACCATATGAATATAAATGGATGTCAGTCAGAATAAAGTCCATTTTTTTGTCTGTAATGCTCTATGTACTTGCTATACATAGAAACCTACATGTAGATGCCACTAACTTGTGCTTGTTTGGTCTTCCTTGAAATTTAGTAGATAACCAGTCTGGCCTCAGTTATTGGACTTAGATTATAGTTTAAGGGATCACCAATAAATTGCTTTGTTCCCTCACCCACCTTTTTTTCTCCTCATGATTACAGATTTTACTCTTTTGTGAGTTCTAGGGGCTTAGATGCCTTTTGTTCGCAAAGCACTGAAGAGCTGACATAGTTTTGACTTTTCCTCATGCGTCTATTATATGCTGAACAATGGGAAAAAACCCACAAAACTATAAACACAATCCACCTCCAAAAAATTTGAGAAGGAATTAGGACTACAGGAAAGAGATTCTCTGTGCAACTTTGCTGTCTTTCAGCCAAGTTGATCTCCTAACTGGAGTCAAGAAAAAGAGGTGGTTAGATATCAGTATCTAAAGAGTGTGGGAATAGCTGAAAGGTTCCTTGGGAGAAGCAAAACTATGTGCAGGAGCAGTTCAGGGCAAAAGGAATGACAGAAAGATTTAGAGCTCAGTGGCTAGCTCAGGAAGGAAAACAAACAAGGGTCAGGGATTGGATATAATTCTCTAACACCTTTTCTTAGAGAAATTTCCCTGTCAGTAAAAGGTAAGACAAAAGGGACTTTTTAAAGACAAAATACCTTTAAAATTATAAGGTCTGCTTTTGTTTGTTCTTGATTTATGTTGAGCCAAAGCTTCTAGGTATGTACCAAGTGCTATCATCTTCATAGCCTATTCTTTCATTCATTGATCCTAGATGCCTGTTTAATATAATTTGATCAAACTTTTATGTTTATTTTCCTAAATACCTTTGACAGAAGAAAACTAACATCATTTTCAGATTCACATCTGTCTCCTTGACAGATGTAAAAATATATTCTATATCTTTTCTACCACTAGTATAATAAGAAAACAGCATGTGAAGAAGAAAAATGTGTTTAAAAGTTTTTATGTCTCAAAATTCTATTTACAGATTTTAGTTATGCTCGGTATTACGGTAATTCTTACCTGGAATTTCAAGGCTTACATTTAAACATGCAAAACTTCATCCATCTGGAATTTAAGACCTATAATCCTCGTGGACTCCTCCTAAACATTGAACAGAGCCCAGAAACAATACATTTTTTAATTCGGCTTTTCATCAATAATGGTACCTTACAGGTAAGGCCTCAAAATCTCCCACTGAAGGAGAAGTAAATAAAAGTTAGGATCTGTAAGAATTTTATTATTTTTTCTTTTCTTTTTTTTTTTTTTTTTATTGTATAAGAAATAAAGCTACATAAGGTCTTGGCATTCTTTAGTATTTTAAGGAAAATAGTTGTCAAACTTATCTGTTAGGGTCAATTCATGGCTAATATGATCAATACGTCTCAGAAGAGGTGGGGTTTAAGGAAAATCTAATACTGATTATATGTGGAATCTCATACAAAAAGTACACATTAAAACACAAAAATAAATAATGTAGGTTTTTGTCTTTAAAAGTAGTATAAATTAGCTTACTGTATTTTATATATGAAGCCTAAGCTTACTAAGCCTCCTCATGTGCAGCTTCATTAAAATTGTCACAATGGAGACTGTGAAATTGAGTGAGTTGTCATACGAAAATTTACTGTGTAAGGGACTAGAGTGTATATTTGTTAATACGTGTCTCTGAGTAGAAACCTTTAACTTCATTATTATTATCTCAATTATTTATTATTTAAATCAGAGTTCCATAGGATCAGGGAAAAAAAAAAAATTTGCTTGGCGTTCATGGACAGGCTAAGTAGGAATACATTTTTTTATAAACTTCATGGAATAAAATGTGACCACGGTATATCTTCACCTTTGGCAAATTATTACTTCTTTTCTGAGGAAGAGATAAAGCTTGAGCTAAAGCTTGAACTTTACAAAGAAATAGGCAGATACTAAAGAGACTATAAAAAGATTAAAAGAAAACTTACTTTTCTCACAATAGAGCTTCCATTTTGCAGCTAAAATTTCCAAAAGTTTACCTGTAATTATATTCTTTGTTAAAAACTCTGAAATTACTCTTAGAAACAGCATATTTAATTTATATTTGCCTTCATGCTGAAAAAGCATGACCATATTAAATAGATATATAGAGAGATAAACACAAAAAGAAGAAAATAACCTTTTACTTTATTTTTTAATATTGTGATTTATATTGGGGTTTTTTTATATTGTGATTATTATATTGTTACTATCTTTATCCAGAACAAAAGAGATTAGTCATGGGCAGGAAGTTATCCACGGTTTAGAAAATGTTGACGGTTTTAAGTCCATCTTACGTATATTCAAGGTAAAGTAATGATGCAGAAAAATATTTTTCTAACATATCATAAGCACCATAAAATATGAAAGTACTTTAATTGACACAAATCTATTCAGAGATCCCAGTGTGCCATGTTAAAACTAATTGAATTCACTTAATCATTCACAAAGCTGGTCAATTAAATGTAGATTTAAAGCCCAATGAACAAATGGTTCTAAGCGCACAATCAGCTACAATTACAAGTAGACAAACCATGAAATCAAGTGCTTGTTCACATTAGTATAGGAAATTAAATGGTGCTCCAAAATGCTCAAGCTTGCATGCTACATTACGTGTTTGGAAGTGTAAGGAAGCCATAAAATGGTAAGTAAAATTCACCCGTGGCCAATGTTAATTTCGGATGGGTTGCAGATGGTCAACTCCTTTGACATTCAGAACCATAATATCTGTTGTACAATATACAAAGATTAAAGAATTTTCATGCAGGCTCAGAAGCATGTATGTGAACTTGTATATTTCTGGTGCAATAGACTTCCTGATGCAGAACTGTTAATGAAGCATTAGTTTTCCTTGACACACATGACATCATTCAGGGTTTTATGAAACCATTAGTTATTTTAAAACTCAAGTTTCTAAGCCTTCAACTGTTGAATTATTGGAAATAATGTAATTAAAACTTTTTCCCCACTCTGCAGTACCAGTTTTTATGTGATGAAGCATCAGAAGTCAAAAACATCACTACCACTGTGAGAGTGGACGATGGACACTGGTATAATGTGCAAATTAAGTAAGTTTACTGTTGTTTGTGTTTATAATTGTTTCAAAGACTGTATAGCTTGGGTAGTTAGTAAATTTGAAAGATATTTTATTTCATTAACTACGAATGATACCTGAACATGTGCAATAAAATCATGCTATGGCAGTGTGGACCACAACACATCCTTGGAAAGAATGTTTAAAACTACAGTACAGTTCTACAGTGCTCATCACTTCCCTGATGTGCTTAGTGGAAACAAATTTATTCTCATTAAAATCGTGTACCATGGCAAACATAAACATTCAGTCAGGGAAAATGCTGCAGAGTAGGTCCAAACTACTCTATCAGGAAAATTGTTCATTTCCAATAATGAAAGTGTGACTAATAGAAAAATCTTGGAAAATAGATAGATAGGGAGAAGCAGCATCATGACTTTCAATGATGTTACTGACTTGCAACTCATAATAGGATGTATTATTCCTATAAAAGTAACAATACTTGCAACTGAAGGAGAAAAAAATGAAAAGAAAATGAGGTGGGTAGTAGGTTTTCCATGTTCTTTGTACATAGATGTATCTAATGACCAAGTATCTGTGCTGATAAAATCTACAGTCTTGGAAGAGAAAGTTTTAGTTTCAATTTAGAAGAAAGTTAGGCACCTAGCAAGCTTTCCAGGTGCCTAGTTCCTATTAGGCAGCTTAAAATAGGTCTAAGTCCTCTTGTCCAGCAAGAAGAAAGAAATCTAGCTGTCTGCTTGTCTCTCAGGAGTAAATCACTTCTTAAAAAGTTTGTGAAGTACAAAAGGAAAAAAAGGCTTTTACTGGAATAAGCCTTTTATATTTATATCTGTCCAAATGTAGTTAAATGCAGAACTTTTGCAGGGCAACAGTGGGACCCTTAGCTTCTATGGGAAACTAGTGGTGAGCGTATCCGTTAAATTGTACCTTGCTGCCTCACATATGGCAGTGAGTAGTCAGTGAGAAAAACCAGTTTGTTGCTACCATCTCTGTCATAATTTTCTTCCAGCATGGTAAACCACACTCAAACTCTAAATCACCGAGTAACACCACAAATTAACACAAGGGAAAGAAGGCAGTAATTCACTGCAGTTGTGCTTACGACCAGAAGGGGAATACCATCAGTGGGAGCATGCTAATGGAAGCTAAAAGCAAGTGTAAGCTCCTCTCTTAACAGGAAGAAATAGAACACAGATATTTCTATGACACTGACAAAAGTAAGATTCTCTAAAATCTAATAACATGTGCAGTCCTGCTTATGACTCTCTCTCCATATCAAAATAGAGACGGTAGATTTAAAATTTCTTTTTAAGTAGGAGATATAAATATCATAAAGGCATTAAACAGCTTCTGTACGAATAGTGACTAAATACTCAAGTACTCTCCAAGTCCATTAAAAACAACTGAGGGAGAATATTAAAGAAGATAAAAAGATCCCAAGTGACACAGAAAGACATATAATTTCTAGTTAGTTAACTAGTTTAAATCCATGAGAATTCAGTTGTAATTACTTTGTTGTTCATTTTAAGAAGGATTTAAGATCCTGGAGAAAAAAAGTATGAATACCTGAATCCTCAGCAATGTAATAGACTTTAAGAAAAAAAACCTTTCCCCTGGAACTGGAGCATTAGAATTGCCCTGCCATTGTCATCACTCAGAGATGCATAAATTACCATTATGCAATTACACCTATTTTATGCATTTTCTCCCAACTCCATCAAGCAGAAAATAACCTGAATCTGTAAATCAGCCTATGACAATAGCTGTAAAGAAAAACAAACTAATTTCTAATTTTTGCTTTTCATTTTGAGCTTAAAATAAAATAAATTAAAAAAAAAAAAAAAAGAAAGGAAGGAAGAGTTACCTTCTTTATTTTGCAGAGAAAATAAATTATTTCAGGACAGCTCAAGAAATGGGCCACACTGATTTTTGCTATTGAAAAAGGACTGCATGCCATTTATGGGATTGAGGTTAATTACTCAGCAATTAATAGTTAATCATTCTACTCACTTTAGAAGACTGGAAATGGTTTTGGACATTGTTTTAAGATGACATTCTGCAGATAACAACAAGTAGGGTGGGAGTGTTGACCAGTTGGAGGGTAGGAGTGCTCTGCAGAGGAATCAGGGCAGATAGGATCAATGGGCCAAGGCCAACTGTATGAGTCTTATGAGAAGTGGATGAGAGAGCTGGGGCTGTTTAGCCAGGAGAAAATGAGGCTGAGGGAAGACTTTATCACTCTCTACAACTTCCTGAAAGGAGGCTGTAGTGAGGTGAGAGTCAGTCTCTTCCCCCAGCTAGCAAGCAATAGGACAAGAGGAAATGGCTTCAGATTGCACCAGGGAAGGTTTAGGTTGGATATTAGAAAAAAAAATATTCACAGAAAGGGTTGTAAAACATTAAAACAGGCTGTCCAGGGAAATGGTTGAGTCACCATCCCTGGAGAAATATGAAAGTCACGTAGACAGGGCAGTTAGGGACATGGTTTAGTGTTGGACTTGACATTGCTGATTCAACAGTTGGACTTGATGGTCTTAAAAATCCTCTCCAACCTAAACAATTCTGTAATTCTATGGTTCTAACATTTAAAATCTTAGTGATACATATGTCAGAAAGATTTGGAGTTGCTTCTTACTGTCATCTTGTACATTTTCCTATGTGCTTCAGTTAATCCAAAAAATAGATATGCCATATATATATATAATAGGTTTTACATTTTTTTCTTTCTTGACAGTTAAATATATATTATTAATAATTACCTTTGATAGAGTCACTCTTGAAATATGTTACTTGTATAAATTTAGCACTTAATTTAATCAATTGCAATGTAACGCAGCATAGTAAAACTTTGCATAACTGGTGAGAATATTCTGTAATTTATACAGTAACTTTCTAGAGCTTTGCAAAGGTTTAATCTTTTCAGAACTGATTTTCAGTGAGATAAGTAAGTTTTGAACATGGTATCTGGGAAATTGGCAAAGGCAAGATGGCAATGTAGGAGATACTGCACATTGTAACAGTGGATGCGCACAGCATGCGATTTCTTTTGTTGTGTATATGTTAAGTATTATGAAAAGGCATCATGGCTAATAATAATAAAAAATAGATTTTGTAATATTTTTTGAATGAAAATACTAATTCTTATTATTTAATGTAATCTTAATTGTCTGGAGCTCTTTTGATGTAGTCTTCTGATGGAAAGATTTTTGTCTTTCCAATTCACTAAAAGCAATGCAGTTCAGCTACTGAAGACAAGTCATCTTCAAAGAATATACTACTTCTACAATTTCATATTAAATGGAAGAAGTAGGCTTAAAAGTAGTGTACTGTGTAGTACAAGTTGAAATACAGTGAAAATTAGATAGTGATAGTATCTGCCTTTTCTGTTTACAGGAGAACATTTTATTGCTTCCTTTATCCAAAAGAAATAATTACTGGTGTCAATAAAAAAATGTCATGTCACACTTCCTAATGTTTGCAAATAAATATGCATATTCATGTCAGATAATGTGCTTTATGTAGTTCTCACAGTTCACCAGAGTATTCATGATGAAAGTAAACTATCAGCATTGCTGAAGTATATTTTTCATTATGATGGAATATTGTGATTACAAAAATTGTAATAATTTATTAAATTTGAAAATAATATGAGGACTGGATTAGAATCAAAATCTGGGATATCTTGAATAATTTGGGATAGGATACATTTTGCATCACATAAATCTAATTTATGGTGTTGACTGCTAAAACCAACACATTGCCAAGGTTTACCTTAGAGCAGTGCCTGAGAGTTCCATTTATATGTGAACTAGTTTATTTGTGTACTAGGTCTATTAACGAGAGTCATTGCAGCTGTTTTTCTCATATTTCTGACTATCATTTTGGTTTTCTTAAGAATGTTACCAGGCAAGAGAAAAATGCAGGGAAAAGTGGATATGGGTAATACTGCACAGAGATTGAATTTCTGCAGGATATTATGAAGGAAGGAAATGTTAGACTCAAGCACTGGAAAGTTATATGTTTGGTTTTGTACTGAAGATACAGTTATATAACTGACAATGAGGGGGATATTGTACCACAATTTTTTTTTATTCCAGCCCTTGACTGCCTTCGTTAACTACTTTAAGATTTATCTTCTTCAATCTTTGTCATCAAAACAAGTTGATAAAATAACTTGTATTGCAGAAACAAGCCAAACTGCAGAAGCAATAATAGAAATTTGCCCTTTCTTGGTCCGCTCTTCTCCATTTCAATAACAATTATCTCAGTATCAATAAAAATAGTTTCATCAATTAAATAAAAAAAACCTTATTTTAATTTTAATCTCAAATCAGAATTGCCCATTGATTTGGCAAATCTATCCACTTATAAATTGATTACACAGTAGACATCATGAATATAACTTTCTTCAATGTGAATCTATCCACTTTGAAATTTTTTTTGAATCAACCAAGACCATTCAGATTAGACATCTGGTGTAGGTGCTCCATCAGTCTAGAAACTGACTACTAAATCTGGCAATTGCTTTTTGAAGAGTGCGTTGTTCTTCTGTTTTAACTCCTGCTGTTTGTAATTTGATCTTTGCACTAGTTACCTACAGGACGTTTGATGATTGTCTTGTTTTTGAGACGTAAAAGTTTTCTGATTCCTCTAGTCAGAAAAAGATCTTTCTAATCATGCCGTAGTGCAGCATATGTTCACCCTAGAGTGTTTATATTGTTTGGTTTTGACAGCTTTTTATGAAGGTTGGAGAAAATCTGTATAGTGCAAAATATGATGTATTTATTATCCTTCAAAACATGCTACAAAGCTTGTATTTTCCCTAGGGCTTTCAAGCAGGTAAGATAAGCAGATGATAGATAAAGTGTTTAGCAAAACCTGCAGATGCTTCTCTCTAGTTTTTGTTTTGTTTTGTGGGGTTTTTGTTTTTTTTTCCTTTGGTTCTTTTTATTTCACTTTTATTGCAAATTCCTATTTTTATTTTATCCAAAGGTGCAGAACATTGACCTTCATACTTAGCATAACAGCATATAGGTGAAGTCATTTATCTGTTGTTTCATGTAGCATATAAATGTCATATACTCTTCTTAATGATAACATGCTTAATGAGCCATATTTTTAAAGAAACAGTGTAAGTCACAAGATATTATTAACAATGGTTGCTGCTTAATTAGAAAATTGTATTCAATATTAAAAAAAAGCCCCACAATAAGAAATATATTCTTGATATAAAATAGCTTTGGGTTCTTTTCATTTTCTGTGCCTCTCCCAAGGGAGCTGTCAATGGACTTGTATCAGCTTCAAGATATTTGTTCAAGTATATGGCCATAGCAGGGTTAAGCTAGTTTTATATTTATTACCAATACAAAAAATTCAGGAAGTTGCTGGATCTCTAAACTGGACATTGACAGGGTCTTCATGAACATGTTTCCTTAACCATGATTATCTTGGCCTTTTTCTCAGTCCCTCCTAAATTACCTGGTGTAAAACTAGGATGAATGAAGTACAACACAAATGCTGACTTCTCTCATAAATTCTAAATTTTATATGTTCTGAAACTTTTCCTACCTCAATGGAGCTTACATGGAAAAAGTCCAGTTTATTACCGTTAGTCCAATCTATTTATGATATTTTAACTCTGGTAGTAAAATGACATTTATATTTCCTACGTTCCACTGTATCTTGACTCCTAATTACGCTATATCGTCTACTTAATGTCCAATATACATTGCAGTGATACTAAGTCAATAAGAACAAACTGATTTGAGAATACAGTTTAGATATAGAGGTATTTTCATTTAAAATGGAATGAAAATTATGAAAAGTTCTCAAATATTAATACTGATGTCAAAACTTGGATTTATAAGGTGGAAAATAAGAATGAGTTTACATGAAATATCAAGAAAATGTGAAAGATTGCTTTATCATTTTGATCCGGAGTTTTTAGACATAGATAAAGAAATTTAAGCTAAAATACTTATGGTAACTATCACACCAATAAACAGGAAGAAGTGAAGAATATCCCCTAAAAGCATATTATGGAATATTTCTGAGAGGGAAAAGGCGCTTACTTTGCAATAACGAAGATTTATTATTGCCACAAGTAGCTTAAAAAATAGAAAACTATTTTCTATGGCCTGAAGATTTCTGTTGCACAGTGACACTTCTACTGCCCGCTAGCAGACCATAACAGTACCAAACAAATGATAATGTTGGATTGAAGCAACAGAATCAAAGAAGACTCTGATTTATGTACTGTGAGATTGAAGCCAAGTAAGAATTAAAAAACAGTAAATAGAGAAAAAGTTTTGAAATCGTGCTAGTCATAATATATGTTTTCTAGTTCATTCTGCTACCTTATACCATACATTTAGAGAGAATTAATTAGATTTTAATCCTTTCACAGATAAGTAAAAGGGGAACCAAGCCAATAATATTCCCTTCTGTGACTAATTTTATTTCTTACTTTATCTCATAAATACTTTCAAATTTAAATGTACTTTAATGTATCTTTCTATTTGATCGTCAAGTGTTTAAAATAAACGATGGTGCTTCTTAAGAATAAATGTTCAATTAATGACATTTTTCAGCTCATATTATATGTTTGTCCACAAAACTAATATGAGTCCTGATATGAGCCAGTCACAGCAACCCCATGCAGTGCTACAGACTTGGAGTTGCTGGAAAGTTGCCCTAAGAAAAAGGACTTGAGAGTGTTGGTAAACAGCCAGCTGAACATGAGCCAAAACTGTGCTCAGGTGGCCAAGAAGGCCAATGGCATCCTGGCCTGTATCAGAAATAGTGGCCAGCAGGATCAGAGCAGTGATTGTCCCTCTGTACTCAGCACTGGTGAGGTCACACCTCAAATCCAGTGTCCAGTTCTGGGCCACTCACCTCAGGAAAGACATTGAGGTTGCTGGAACACATCCAGAGAAGGGGAATGGGGCTGGAGAAGGGTCTAGAGAGTAAGTCCTATGAGCAGTGGCTGAGGGAGCTGGGGATGTTTAGCCTGGAGAAAAGGAGTCTCAGGGGAGACCTTATCGCTGTCTACAACTACCTGAATAGAGGTTGTAGCCACACAGAGCTGAGCCTCTTCTCCCAAGGACAAGAGGAAATGGCCTCAAGTTGTACCAGGAAAGCTTTTGGTTGGGTATTAGGAAAAATTTCTTCACAGAAAAAGTTGTTGATCATTGGAAGAACCTGCCCAGAGAAATGGTTGAGTCACCATCACTGGAGGTATTTAAAAGCTGTTTAGAGGTGGCACTTAGGGACATAGTTTAGTGGTGAGTTTTGCATTATTAGGTTAATGGTTCAACTTGATCATCTTAGAGGTCTTTTCCAACCTAAGTGATTCCATTATTCTGTGATAATAGCCCCTTTTTAATGACTTGGAGCACCATGGAAATAGTGACTTTGTGGATGCTAGAGAGGAATAGCAGCATCTCACTAAAAGTCACCAATAATCAAACTGAGCCACACATAGATTGACTACTGAGAATGCATGGATCATATCTGCTTCTGAAGAAATACTAAGAAAATAGGTCATCAATGAATTTATACTTACCCAGTTTGCTTTGTGAGTAAAAACATATTTCTGTAGCTGAAGATCACCTCTCTGTACAGAAATAAGTCTAATTTGTGTACAGAAATAAGTTTCAAGTAAGTGTATCACTGCAGTCATCTTCTATTAATCTTTTCTATTTTCAAAATACCAGTTAGGCTGAATTACTTTTTTTTTCTGAAAAGAGAACACATTAAACTTCAATGGTAGAAGTACTTTACCATAACTACTGCTGTACTATTCTTTGAATTGTCTTTGTGATGAAAAACAAAACTATATTTTATTTCTAGATTTTAAAATTGTTATTTTTCCCCCCTTATTTGCAATTGCCTTTCTTTACCTGTCTTTATTAGAAAAAGCATAGAAACAACATGTCCTCTCTCACTGACTGCTGCATATCACTAAATTCCATTGTGTTAGAGATACTGTCTCAACAATTTATGTAATTGCTGGAGGCTTTTCCTCAGGACATGTCCTTAGCTGGTTCTCTGTTTAAGAGTGTTTAAATCCTATTCTATCCCATGTGGTCTGTACAATGACACTTAACTCTATTGTTCACATTATTAATTTCAGAGAACATTCATAATTTTCTTTTCAGAATAGTCTAAATTGCTAGTTTTTAAAACAAAGTAGTAACAACATGAGCTGACATAATTTTTTATATATTTTAAATAATTTTTCCTTGTAAAAAGTAATAGAATGTAACAGTATCCCATTTCAGAATGGATTTTATTTTGAGGAAAACAGACCTAAAGTATATAATACTCACAATCTGGTACTTTCTTTTATACACTTAAATGTGCTGAGGGCTTTGATTTCCTAATCAAAGTGATTTTAAGAACTCATGTTTTCACATGTGATATAAATATATTTTATACAATAGATGCATATTAATAAGAAGCAAATATATCAGCTGCCACAAAGGAAGGTTAGTGAAAAAAACAACAGTTTATAAATTTAAAACTATATTTTATAGAACTTCTTTTTCCTTCCATGGATGAACATGTTGCATCATTTGAACACTCCAGCATAAGACATCATAGGCTACCATTTCTGTCTAAGATAAAATTTCTAAAATTTCTTGGGTTAGAGTTTAAGGCCACACTTATTTGACCACCAAGAGACCACTAGGTTGACCTCTTCTATGTCATAAATGACCAATATTTTGTTCAGAAAGACACAGACTCCTGTTAAATCAAGCTCTTCTATTTCTTAATTATTTTCCTAAGATACACTTTACTGTGATGACCTCTTCCTAAAACCACAGCACTGGTGTGCAATTTATATAAACAGGTCATTCTGTCTGACAAACTCCAGCCAGTACTTTAGTGAAAAGCTGAAAATCAAAGGTGGATAAAGATCCTCTTCTGCCCCTGCTAACTCAGTGCCTCAGGTATGTGACCTTGACTGTAAGAGCAAGTAGTGGCAGACATCTGAGAGGTGTAATTCACTCTCACCTTAAGGACTTTGTTACCTGCTAGGTACCCTTTCACTGCAAAACTCAAACTCTGTTATCTGAGACATGTCCTGGAGAATAGAGGAACAAAAATAATTAGCCTGTTCCGTACTGGGAGAAAAATACTGGTAGGCACTACACATCGCATCCAGAAGCCTGAAGGCATAAAGTCATCATACTGTTAAAGTCATCATACTGTGTCAGATATGAGGCAGATATGATTTGAAAGATGATGCAAGCCATCCTTTCCACTACTGAAAAAAGAGGAATATGCAGAGAGCAGGACAAGCAATAGAGCTGTCTTGTTTATTCAGACAGGGCCATGTGAATACTGTAACTTCTACTTAGTAAGAAGGACGCTGTCTTTCTACTTTATCCCACATGATTCCCCTTCAGTCAGAGTTATCTGGAGGCAGGGAGATTGCACCTCTTCTGAAAGCAAATAAGCTTTGTCTCCCTGAAGGGCAGGATATAGCTTGCAGAGAGTCTGCAGCAATAGTGCAGACTGAGAAAATCCTGAATTAAAAAAAGCAGAGTCTGCCTACTGTAGATGGCAAGCACTAAAGTGAGTCTTGCAAGGACAGGAAAGGAAGGAGATTTTGTTTAGGACCAACTGTATATAGTAAAGAATTTATTCAGGTTAGAAATTGCTTTCAAGACTTTCATTTAATCTATCACACTTATGTTTTTGTTATTTCAAAAGTAACCTTTTAGAAAATTGGTTATCTTGTGTGCTATATAAAGTCTAACCCTAAAAAGAAGACTCTTTTATGGTTTTTTTGGAGAAGTCACTCTAACAAAAGGGGGACAATTCAGAATGCCTTCAAAGGGAGACTTTTGGCCCCAGGAGACTTGGTTGTTTTTACCACATTTAAATCACTTTATGGACCTTCTTTCTGGTTTTGGCTACTAACTGATGTTGCCAGAGCTCATATAGAATCCTTTACCTAAACTGCTAGTCAACCCACACCTATAAAAGGACAAGAAATGCTCTACAATATCTGTTGTACATGTTCAGAGTCCTCCATTAACTTCTCTATTTCTCTAAAACATTAGACTGAAACATGTCTTCTTAAAATGATCCATTTCATTTTTCTTTCAGAAACAAGAATACTTCAGTAAACAATTATGGTGTTATACTGCTGATGATACAGGATCATAATCCTCTGGTACACTGTGCAGTAAAGATACCAGTTCTGCATTGCCAAACATGGGAGGATACCTTTTGTTATTCTGAAGTCACTACAACAATTACTTTATTCATTCTTCAAGCACTAAGATTTCACAGAGAAAAAAAATAGTAGAAATGAACAAAACCTAGAAAATATGACAGGGAAACTTGGTATTAATATTTTCATATCTTGCATTTAGTTTCAAAAAACTGAGACTAGGGAAAATGGACTTGCTGCTTATATATCTCTCTCAGTATACAAAAGAATTTGAACTGATCAAGTCTTCTAACAAAACAGAAGTTTAAAACTTACTGCACTTTTTTGCAGCTAAATAGCATTATTATTTTGCATCAACGTAATGTTTCAAAAACCCTTTAATGGAAACAAGAAACAATCATGAAATTGAAGCTTAATATGTTGTCCATGGTTTTTAATGTGCATGTTCCACTGAGTGGTTACTTTTCACAAACTTCTTATGAATCAACAGACAATAAGCCTTTTCCTAACAATGTCATTGAATGCAATGGATTTAATTATACTAAATTGATCATAATAACAGTTAATAGCAATTTAATACCACCAATTAGTTAGATACAAACTGTTGTTTTACAGCCTCTTTAAGATAAAATTTTACTTAGTTATCCTGCATCTTGATACAAATCACATTCTACACATTCTCAGAACTCTACAGTCAAAGGAGACACTCAGACATCAAAATTTGGAATCCTGAAAGAAACAAATCTGTGATGCACAGTGATTAATTCTTGCTCAGATTATTTAACTAAATAAATACTAAAAATGTTTCTGTCATAGCTGTTTTCTTTTGGTTTGAATTTCAAGGAAATCATTAATGTCACTTCTAAGAATGAAAATTTTCTGTTTCTGAAACACCTTATTGAAGGGACAGAAACATAAAACCAGTAAAGTAGGACTCTAAGAAAAGGCAACATACCTAAAACTTTGTTCTATATTGTTTTCTCAGGAACATCAAAGTATATTTATGGATACTAAAAGTGGGTTCAATATTCTATGACTGTCTTCACTCCATGTCACAAAGAAAGAAATTAAAATAAGGAGAACACAGAGAGGGTATAAAACCCAGAAATAATGTTGGCCTGCAGAGCTGATGTAAATATGTGTTTCCACCATGTAACTATCTTCTTATTCAACACAGTCTTTCAGTTTCACCTAAAATTAGTGTTGCAAGTCTAGATCCAACTCTAAACTTTCTATGGTCTGAATATTTGAATACTCGGAGCCAAGCTTTTCACTAAATGACACTTTATTTACATCTACATCAAGTTTAAAGAAGTGCATACTGTTTTCTGTTTCATTTCTCTAAGTAGTATTTAAGGTTGGTACGATGTGAGCAGCAAGAAAATTGAAGCAGGAAACTGCAAAGACAGAAAGGGCCAGAGGCATAGATGTTTGTTTGTTTTCCCTATCTAAATCTATAGTAGTAAATAAAACTATAATCTGAAGGCTATTCTCCGAACTTTAGGCTAACTGGGAGGTCATGTCTACAAAAATACTTACAGTAAAACAGTTTGGCAATGTGAGTTTGGAATGATTTCTGAATTACACTAACCAGCAAACCTTCTGAGTTTCAGAACTGGAGGTGACACCTAACCTCAGTGGCAACTGCAACAGGAACAATGACTTTGTAAAAGTATGGATGATTATATGTCAGGATTTGAACTCGTTATTTAGTGTAGTAGTGTAAGCATAACCCCTGTGAAAAGAAAAGAGGGTACTGTGTTTATTCCTTAGACTATGAAACTAAGGTTATTTCCTCCCCACCTTGTATTATTAGAAATATTTATATCATCAGCTTCGTTGTTCTTGTTTGTTTAGTTAAATCACCAAGAAATCAGCTTCAGGTCCAGTAAACATGAGTCTGATGTCAGAGGGAATGAGAAAAAATATGTTGTTGGCTCATTAGTTCATCAGCAACATGCAAGTGTGTGTTGCCTGGTGTCTCACTTTGGCAGAGTCAGCACCAACAGATTTGAGCAGTCTAAGATGATGCATCTCACTGCAGAGTGAAAATTTAATGACTGTGAGTGTAATTGGCATATATTCTATCTAAATAAATCTACTGCAGGTAATAAGAGAATCTGCCTTTTCTGTAAATGTTATTAGTATGGGATTGCAGGGGTTTTCTTTGCTGAAGAAAGGTGTCTCAGGACTGCAGAATCATAGGATAATTCAGTGCAGAAGGGACCTCAAGAGGTCTCTAGCCCAATCTCATGTACAAAGCAGGGACAGCCAAGAAGTCAGACCAGGTTGTTCAGGGCTTTATTCAGTCATGTTTGAAAACCTTCAAGGGTGAAACCTGCACAACCTCAGAGTAGAGAGGTCCAGATTGTCCATTCCTAAACTTGCCTCAAACACCCTTGCAAAGCCTTAAAGATTTCAAAATGAACACTGAGTCAAAATTGATGCCACCTTTTAAATGTGAATTAAGAAAATGTAACTGTTAATTATCAGTTTTGTTGCAATTTTACAAAAATAAACGTTCTGCTGCAAAGAGCAGTTTGAGTATGAAACCAGAAAATGTAAACTTCTAGATACTGCGTGAAAAACAGAAGAAAATATGTGTTGTCTTTTTTTTTAAGCTAAGAAATCTGTAAAATAATAATTGAATGTAATGAAAGAGAAATATGTTCTCAGCTTTAGTGAACAACTATCTTGATTTTATTTAATAGACTGAATACTAACATTACATCCTAAATAGTTCAAAGGTGTTTAGTTAATTGTTTATTGTTGTTTAGCATGGTCACATTCAAGGTGAAATTTCTAGAGAAAAGTAAAATTTTCAGTCTTTTTTCTAGACCAGATTTCCCTTTCCTATCAGAAAAACCAGATTCAAGAATTTTTATTCCCAGAAAGACTGCACAGCATGACTGACACTTAATATTTTATCTGAACATCCCCTTTTGCCTCCTTCTCTTCCCCCATTTGTTTTCTTACCCTTTTACCATTTTATGATAATCCCAAAAATGTCATTTAATCATCACTGAAAAATGTCAGAAAATAAGGACATTATGTAAAAGTATTTGGATTTCATTGAGACATTTTCATGTTTAGGCGCTGTTATCCAGCAGTTATCAAATTATTGTCTGACCTTTCCATCCTTCTAACCTGTGAGACATTGGGCAATGGATTTGATACTGTTTAGACAAAATTCATCTTCAGGTTATAATTAATAGGCCAGTGTTTAATCATTACATTTATGTGATTACAAATAAGGAAACTGTGAACTATTACTACTGGCTTGGACTGAGGCACAATTACTGGTAGCTTACCCAGCAAAAGTTCTTGAGAGTTGTTGTATGCGTTTCCACATTTATAATTATGCAAAAAGCTCTGTTGTCTTACTTGACCTTTAAAGCACCCAATGTGCTGATTGTAGAAAAAATATTCTAAAAGCCTGATGGAAATTTCATAGAGTGCATATATGACCCAGTGATTGTATAATCAGCAAATGCTAAACAAAAACTGTTCAAAGTGGTTATTCTAATTTAGCCAGACCCTGCTAGATTCAATCAAACACAGAGGTGCATGGCTGACATTCTAGCTAGCTTAGGGGAAAGGCAGATCATGGTTTGAATTTCATTAACTCATTTTCTGACATTAAATACTGGGAATTTCTTTCTTTTTTTATTTAATGTCTGCACACAAAAATACTTCTCCATATCAGTCATATAGGCTATTAAGGACAAGCTAACATATCTGTCTAAAGCTAATGCAAAAAGAACTACATTTGTAAATAGGGTGTTTGTGTGATAGAAATACATACATGGTCATCTAACTAGTTGCAGCATTAGCATCTCAAAATATGTGGAAGAAATAGTAATTACAAAAAAACAAAAAACAAACAAACAAAAAAAAACAAGTAGAAAAGAAGTCATTTGAGCAGATTTACTTCCTTTAAGACATCTGTCTATTAGTTAAAAAAAATTAAAAATGCCTGTTTGTTCCGCTCCTGACCTTCTTCCACTTCATCTTACTACTTATGTCACACTAAAATCTCATTTAAAATATTTAATAAATATTGACATCTTATTCCTTATTCATAATTACAGTATCATTTTGTCAGGAAGAGAAGAAATTTTAGATATTTACAAAATCATAATTTTTTCCTTAGAACTCTCACCACAACTTTCTTCTGTAGAATGAAGATACCCGAGATGTCACATTCAAACCTTAGGAAAAACTGCTTCATCATTGCAAATAGAGCTACAGAGAATGCATGTGTCAGTTACACACATTATCAGCAAACCTCCTTTATAAGCCAATAATGAAAATGGTGTCCTGCAGAACCTTGTTTGTGTGCCTAGACATAGACCTATTGTATATTTACAAAACATGGTAGGAAAACATTCCTTTCCTTGATTGCAGTTCTAGTTACATTTAGCTCCATTCTTTCACTCATATTAGCTATTTATTAGCAAATTCAAAAAAAAACTTGAGAGGAGAAAAAAATCCCCTAAACTGATCCATTAAGAAATTCATTTTTAGTCCACAGACTCAAAATTTCAATTTTTTCCTCGTTTTTATTGTTTATTTTAGCAATTATTCTTCATCTGAAGTTATTTACCATATGATGAATGGACCATTTTTCTTACCAAAACTTTTACAGGCCTTTCTGTTAAAAGGCTAGCACTATGTCTGTATAATTTTCTGAAAGTATCTAAAAACAGAATTATAGAGAAAACATAGAGAACTGTTTCCAGATGTTGCTACTGTTAACTCTCCATCCTCTCAGTTAAAAAACTATAGAAGATCTTATCAAATAGTATGTGAGAAATCCTTTATATATCATCATCTGACAGTGAAGAAAACTTCCCATGCTCTTTTCGTAACTAAGTTGTTTTAGAAGATAATTGTGCATGGTCAAAGATGAACTGAATTCATACTTAACATATAGCAACCTACTTACATTAAAGACTGTTGCTTTAACAGACCTGTAGTTTTTGGAGATTTGGGGGGTTGGTTTGGGTTTTGGGGGTTTTTTCTGGGGGTGTGTGTGTTGTGATTTGTTTTGGGTTTTTTTGATACGTTATTTTCACCTACACTTTTTATTGCATGTATTTTACAAAGAGACTGGAGTATTTTTAAACATAGAGCTGACTGAACTGTGATTTGTTTCATGTACAGAGAGGATAGGCTGAAAGAAATTCCTACATGAGGGACTTGCTTAGTTCTGATATTTCTTCACTGTGCTTTCTTACATGAAGATAAAGTGCTAGCTGCCAGTTTGCTATTGGAATGTAAATGACCTTTGCATCATTAAAAATTGAAGGAAACCCAATTGTTTGCTTAATGCCTTCTGTTTATTGTTTAAAATTTATGCATGCTCTTAAAAGCAACACTTTTAAAAGGGTGTGCGGATGGGGGAGGGAAATGGGATTGTATATATTAATTTCAGGGCCTAATATTACGGCCTTCAGCTTTTGGAATGATGTTTTTGATGATAAGTATTACAGATTATAGTACCTTTGCACTCTTTAAAATATACTGTTTGTTTTAAATTTCTTTTGTGGATTACTCTTTTTTTGTCATGAGAAAGAGGAGTATTTAAAATATCTGAGGTCAATACATGGGGTTTTTTTCAAATTACAAGGCCTTCTTGTGATTGTTAAAAATTGCCTAACTTTTTTATCCAGTCATTATTATGTGTTTTGGCTTTTTTAGCAATTACACTGCTCAGATTTATAATATGGTTTCATTGTAGTGGAAGTTCCAACCCCAAAGACATGCCAATTTACAGCTTGTTAAACAGCTTCTTTTATGTTTATAGTCTATAATATAAACCAGCTATGTACTTGATTTTCTTTCCTTGTTGGTTTAGTAACAGCCTAATTAATTTGTCAGCTAGACAGTAATGTAAACAATATATGGTGATAAAATGTGCCTATTTCTAAATTTATGCAGGCAAAGAGTGGTACCATGTGAAGCAGAAATGTCAATCCTGAAGTTATCTTCAAATACAAGTATAACTAGAAATTTCTGGTCCAGTTCATATTGGCTTGAAACAGGATCCGTGTTTGTCGGTGGTTTGCCTTACCATTATGCAACAAAACAGGTATTTATTATTATTATTACTATTATTATTATTGCTTATTCTTATTTAAGATTTTTGTTATTTAGGAGTGGCATGTTGAATAGCATATAACTGAAGAGATTTAAGCCATACAAAAGCTTTTTTGAGAATTACATCTAAGGGATGAGTATGGTCCTTTGCAGGGTATCGTTCACGTGTGGGACTTTGGTAAGTGAACAGAAACAGCGCTCTAGACCAAAGTTATGATCTGAAATCCTGTTTGCTTTGAGTAGGCAGAATTGAGGAGCAAATATGATCAAATTTAGAGGAGGTACCTGTTCCCTCGGCTACTAATTCTGTAAAGATGTGAAAAGTATAACTGCACCAAAATGAAAGGAACTTTGCATCTTGTGCTGGCACAGATGGGTGCGTATTAAAATGGACTAAGCAAGCAAAAGTTAAACTGTGAAACTGTATTAATGAATGAGATATAGCACAAGAGCTTGAATTTGTCGTCATCTCTATGCAGCTAAGGCAAACATATGCAGGGGTGGGAAGAAATATGTGATGGGGCTAGTACAGATCCAGGGAAAGAGGATACCCCCAGAGTCATGCAGAGAGTTGGAGACAAGTGCCTAATTACTGAATTGTTCTTATGGAGGGATTTTGAGGCAGAGTAGTCACAAGAACAGATGCACATCACTTGGTGATTTCCAATATAATTTTTGGGTTTTTTTCAACACTCAAACTCTTCACACTTACACAGATCAGAGACCCAGACCCTGTAATTCCTTTGAGACTGGCACTGTACACCCAGGGCACATGCAGTCCCCTTCCTAGCAGCGTGACCTTATGCAGTACAGTTCCCAGCTGGCCCAGGCTTCTATATCCTGTCAGGTGCCTGAGTATGGAATGCCCCTCTGCATCCAAGGGGCTATTGTCATAACTATGTATCAATCTTTAAAAGTACATTGTTGACCTAAGGTGCAGGTGGCCTAACTAGTCTCATAGCCCCAAGTCAGTCTCTGACTTTTCCTTATCTAAAACCAATCTGTGTTGCTGCCTGGACTCTTTTCTTGTCTCATGTCTCAAATGTGTTTCCAGAAGGTAAAGCTATTAACCACTACATAACAAAGACTATCTGTGAGTATTTGTGTGTTTTTCACGTGTAGTGAAATAAACTAAACTGTCAGTGCTGAGTTGGTGTAATATGGGTCTCTTTTATCTAGACAGTGGTGTTTGGATAGGTGTCACCCCACAACTGTAGCAAATTTATTCTGTGGTGTTTTGTTTTCTCAGTGCACAGCAAAATTATATAGTCAGAGCTGGACATAAGTAGTCCAGTTTTCATTTTTTAAGCCATACTCTTGGGTAGGCTTCATCCTGTGACAATTGATTTAACCTTTTTATTTCTGTTCTGTTCTTCAGTAAGTGAAGGTCATTCTATCTGTTATTGTTTTGGTTTGATTCTTGGCAAAATGCCAACCACTTCCCAATGTGACAGAGTTTCAGTTAAAAGAAGTGAGGGGAAAAAAAACCTTAAAA
>JAWWEU010000111.1:89711304-89725332 GCA_035583155.1 Acropternis orthonyx
GAGGGTGTAGAATACACAGTCTTAGCCACACCCACACAGTGACAAACTGGTCCTGGTCACTATAACCAGGACAATGAGACTAAAGATATTTTGCTGAAAGTATACAATGCTGCCTTGTAGGATTCCTTGCTACTCTTGTGCCAGTAACCCTTTCCATCTGAGAATGTGTTCTTGTTAGGTCTTCAAGGCTAAGGAATACAGAGATGTGATACCACCAAGAAAAAACTTTTTTTTTTTTCCCTAGTTCGATTAACCCATATGCTTATAGCCATATTATTGATTTGTCAATTCTTTTTCTTACATCTGAGTATGTTGATGTGTGTGTCTTGGATAATTCATTGTTTAATTACCTACTTGAAACAAGTTTGAATGGTTGCTGAAGATCAGTATTAGTACTGTGTGATCCTTAAAGCTAAAACAAACAAGAAAAGCTCATACAGACCACCAAAGTCTTGAATTCTACTAGTTATAGTAAAATATAAACCTAGACTCTTAATCAAAATGTAAATAAGTTTTTCTAATATGTCTAATAAATTCTAAATCTATAATGTTAAAAATGTAGAATGGAAGACATATAAGTATAAATCAATTCTCTCAGTTCATTTACTAGTATTATTTCCCAAATGTTTCTTGATAAGTCTATACTGAAAAATTATTTAATTTGGATTATTTTATTAGTTGCAAATTGCACTTAATGTTTTATTAGGAAAATATTAAGAGAAGGATTTTTGAAATTTATGATATCAGACTTATTTTTTGTGAAAATGTATATTTCTCCAGCTGTCTTCTGTGATATTTTTGCTGCTTATATTTTAAATTTCATGAGAATTGGTTTAGAGAATTTAAAATTTCATATGTGCCTATATGTACATATCCATGTATTTAGCATTATATAAATATTAATATTAGTAATGCAAATACTGGTATTATATCAAGTATTGATAATAATAGAATGTTTATGAAACTTTTCAATAAAGTCTACTAAAAACAATAACAAAATAATCTCAAACCAGAAATCAAGAAATATCCTTCACTGTACACAGACCAGAAAGCATTGCTGGTAAGAAATCAAGATTTTTATCTCACTGATTATCTTCTGTATCAAATTAAAGAGGACACTAAAGGTTATATAAAGTGACACATTTTGCCAAGGCTGTGCTTCACAGAAGTGCAAAAATCTCATTTTTATCAACAACACTAATAATAAAAAAAAAAAAAAACCCCACACATATTTGTATTCCATAGGTATAACATGCCTGCAGTCTACAGTATAAACTGATTACTATAAGCAAGATTAAAAATGCAATTCACTCTCATTAGATAATGCTAAATTGCCAAGATCATCATATTTATTACAGAGCTACAGATCACCCAAATAGGTGATATTACAACTACACTATAGTCTTGCACAAAAGAAGACAGTGAACTTTAAGAAATTCATGGCACTGGGCCATCTGTGCAACAGACCTTGGCGAGGAGCTGCCACACTGAATCAAAACATTAAAAGCAATGGGTTTGCACTCAAATTCTGAGCAGAATCAGCATGCTGAGCCAAATAGATTATTTCTGTTTCTCCTTTATGTGAGAGTCTTGATAAACATGGCTTTAACCATGTTGTCTAGAAATTCTTTTATGCAGTTAGAAATAGGGAAATCAAACTCCTGGAGATGCTGAAACTGAAATTTGAGATTTCTGAGTGTGGTGATAAAAGGAGGGAAAACTTTACAAAGTGTCCTGCTGAACTTGTATGATGATGGTTGCCACTGTCACAGTGAAATCCCCTCGGAATCTGACTTTATGAAAACATTTTCCCCAAAACATTTTAGTTATTTCATAATTACAGTGCTTGAACTCAGATTTGTATGTTATAAATGCTTGAAGCTAACCAGATAGCATCCTCATCAAATTAAAAGACTGATATAAAGGCATCACTGAAAATTTCTCTTTCTTCTCTTGAGATCATTAAAAAAAGGAAAACAAAACAACAAAAAACCCCAAAAACATGTTGGGGAGAGGGATGCAAACAAAGTCTGTATTTGGGGAATTTAATAAGAGATTTGAGTTCATATTCTGTTTAGTATGGAAGAAACCTTTTTTTTTTTTTTTTTGGCTAATAATTCCTATAGAAGGAAATAAGAATTAGGGAACTAAAATGTAAATGAAAAGGAAAATTAAGTGATATCATTCAATTTCTAAAGGCAACTGGTGGGCAGAACTCAGATGAATACACATACCACTGTAAAAATGCATATCTATGTGAAAGACAGTGTATGTCATATATTCCTGTGTGACACCAGAAGTTTTTTCTATTGCAGTACCTCTAGGGAATCTGTTCAAGCTCTTTGCCTCCTCTTGGTCAACACGTAAAAGACAAGAGTATCTGCAACCATTTCACACTGCACTGAGACGAAATGCTCTGCTGCTTGGTATTTCTTGCTCTGAAGTTATCTTGTCTGTTGGAGTTTAGAAATTCAGCTTTGTCTCCCTTCCAGCTTTGTGCCAGCTGTGGGGTTTTATTCAATTTTGTGTAACATGTTATACCTTCTTGTACTAACACCAGTGATTCAAGTCATCTGACGAGACAGGTCTACTGTGGGCATTCACTTGTTCATCCATTAGGGAAACAGTGGGTCCAGTAAAGAATGAGGAGGAGAAACTTGTTACAAATGGCATAGAGAAGGCCGAGGTCCTTGGTGACCTCTTCGCTTTTGTCTCCCACAAAATTAGCCTTCAGGAACCCTAAGATCCATCAGGATCATCAAGTCCAACTCCTGGTCCATAAATTGCACAGGACACTCCAGAAATTACAACAGGGTGCCCAAGAGTATTGTTCAAATACTTCTTGCTGTGACCACTTCCCTGGGGAGTTTGTTCCAGTTCTCAATGACCCTTTGGGTCAAAAACCATTTCCTGATATCCAGCCTGAACCTTTCCTAACTCAGTTTCATGTCATCTCTTCGAGTCCTGTCACTGGTCATGAGAGTGAAGAGATCTGTACCTGCTCCTCTGTTTCTCCTTGCGAGGATATTGAAGACCACAATGAATGTCATTAAAGCTATGTCATTCTGTATTGAGGTGCATCCTATGCTGAGGTGCTCCTCAAGGTCACCCTCTATAGTCATTTAATCAGCCTCAAAGATGCCAGGTATTTTTCCATCATGGATTGTCTGCATTATTCCCACCAGCTTGTTCCTGCATGTCAGCAACCTTAAGTAGGTGTTGAAAGACTTGACACTATTTTATTCCTTTCTATCTTTTACTGCAGGAAACAACAATATCATCTACCACCTCAAGGTCCTCTAATATTCAGTGCTTGTCTTTAGATAAAAATGGTAATTTGATTTTAATTCACCATCTTGCTACCTTCTAAGACTCTCTCAATTTTGCAGAATGGGGTAGGTTGGCATCTCCTAAATGCCAGTTGCCTAGTCACTCCCTCACTCTTGCTCAACTTGACAGTGGAAGGAAAATAAGATTAATAAACTCATGGGCTGAGATAAAGACTGGGAAAATACTTACCAAAACAGACCTGACTTGGGTAAAATTAATTCAATTTATTGCCATTCAGAATAGATTTGGATAGTGAAAAATAAAGGCAAAATAAAGCAGTACCTTCCCCATGCACACATACTTCTTTCCAAGCTCAGACTCATTCCCAGCTCCTTCAACCCCAATCACAAGTGATGCAAGGGAAAAGGAGGGCTGAGGTCAGTCCATAACACTCCTCTGTGCTGCTCCTTCCTTCTCATGCTTTTTCCCTGGTCCTGCCTGTCTCCTCTTCATGGGCCACATTTCTTTCAGGAAACATCTGCTTCCTCTGAAGACGTCCTCTTCATGGACTGCAGGGGAATACCTCCTCTGGCACCATAAACCAGATGGTGATCCTAGTGTTTGCTTTTCTATTTTGCTCTCTCTCTTTTTTTTTTTTTTCCTTCTCCATGCCATTGCTGCCTTTGTGGCATTTTCCCAAGGTGCTACTATTTTGGCTGCTGTGCTCAGTTATGCCCTGTGGCAGGTCTGTTGGAGCTGGCTGGAACCAGCTGTCCCTGGCACAGAGCAACTCTATTCTCTCCTCACACAAGTCATCTCTTCAGTCTCTGCACTGTGAAAACTTTGACACCTACTCCCTATACAAAAATGCCCCTTTATCAGAAGAAAGTTATTGTGGTGATATGCAAAGGTATCATTTGATAATGTGCAAATATACAATACTGTTCCTGTGGAGAGTATTTCCTTAAAGATAAGAAGAACATTTGAAAGGGTTGACTCTGTTTTGAACTTGCACACAAGTTGCTTTTAGGAATTTGCAAGTTCAAATCCAGGTGATCATTTCTCTTTGAACATATTGGCAGGCCTGCAAGATCACTTTTTATCTTTGATCTATAAGAACTCTTATTTTCCCATGGATGCCCTGCTGACCTGCTGTTAAGCTCTTCAGTTTATGGTTGATATTGCCACTTAATTAGCCCACAGGTCCTGCATATTACCACAGGATTCTGGCAGCAGCTGCAGGTCATTTTTGTTGGCAAGATATTTTCTTGATACCTTATCTTGATGTATGGGCTGACGTGGGAATTGTCCTGAGATAAAATTTTCAGTGTTTGTGCAATGCTTTCATTCTTTGACAACCATGATTCCCTTATTACTAACTGTTTGTTTCTTCTTCCTATTCAGTGTGCAAAATTCAGGGCAGTTACGGACATGTGGGATGGCTCAGCTTCTGCTGAGCACATTTAGTCCTTTTTTTCCAATAGCTTCCCATGTTCCCAAATTTCCTGATATACCTGTAAATGTGGCAGTGTATATATCCATTTGTCAGGTGCTTCAACTTTGTTTGCCTATTGTTCATGGTCAAGTCTGGAAACTCTTTTTAAAAAGTGATTATTGCCTTGAAAGTGGCAGCACGCAGCATTATGAGATGCAGAGTACATTCAAGCAGTCTGCTACACAGGATCTGTAGAGTTTGATGGAGCTATGCCTTCACATTGATATTTTGCAAGTTAATGCTATTCATAGTGAATATACCTTTGAGAGCTGCAGTTATAGGTTTACCACCTCATGTTATACAAACGGTGGAAAGAAATAATTGCTCCCCTTGTCTGGAAGCAATGGACCTCAACAGATGGTATCATCTGTGAAGATGACATTTCACTAATTCCTCTGTGTGACTCTTTGAGATTCTGCTTTTGAAAATTTTAACAGGTCTTGTTGATGTTAAGTGAGAAGTATGGCTTGAGCAGTTAGCAGATAACTTTCATGAGCCCTTAGAGGATATGTTTGGTATCAGTCCCTTCCAGCAAAGCTTAAAGCATAAACTACAGTCAAGTGACTTAATGCAGCAATGCTCTTCAGTGCTTGCATCCCAGACATCTGTCATCTAAACACTTTGAGCTCCTTCCAGACACTGACTGAACATTGCACTCTTTCCAAGCAGCCTCCCAAAGCTTGAGAGGAAAGGCTGTAATCATACATTGAATAAGTGTACTCTGAGATCTTATGCAACAAGCTTGATGGCAGACTATCTACTTGGACTGAAAATGTTTGTGGACACAGTTTCTTCGGAAAAAAAAAAAAAAAGGATTTCACATAGGAAACTTAATATGATTTCTTGCTGTGATGGTTTTTTTGTAGGCCTTCCCTGGTAACCCGGGCCAAAACATAGGAAGTATTCTATCCCATGCCTTTATGTAATCAGGTGTATAAAAGCTGGAGGAGAAGGTGTTTGTTCTCTCTCTTTTCCTTCTCAGCTGAGCTCAGTGACAGACCTCGGTGTTTGGCCTTGCTTATCTGCATTAATCGAGGCCTGTCCTAGTGCTGTTTGTCTGGGCTGGTGGCAGAGGTTAAGAATCTGCTTCTCCTAAGGGAAGTAGTGAGTTTTCTATTGTGTTCATTATTTATTGAGTTAATTCCTAAGTTCTGATTCTATATATTTGTTTGTCTTTTCCCTTTTTTCTCCCTTTTCTCCTCCCCTTTCCCTGTTGGAATTGATTTGGGTTGTTTGGGGCTCCCTGTTGCTTTTTACGTAGTGTTTAATTGTATATAAGTGTAATATGTGTAATATATGTAAATATATATTTTTTCCTACAATTTTCTTTTGCTACTTTTTTGCATTTTCAGCAGAGGGGAATCTATCTTGTGAGGTCTGGCTTTTGGCAGAGAGCCAAGCCAAACTTTTACACTTGCTCTGGCATACCCCTCCCTTTCAGTCTGTCTTTCAAGGCAGAATTATATCTGAGAGTCCTATAAGCAGTGAAGAACAAAGAAGAGCTAGGATTCACCCCTTGGAAAAGGTAATGTGTTGACCATGTACCAGCAGATGTAGTTCATGACCTCTAATCTTCCTTTGTGGTTCTTGTGGTCACACAACCTGATGGTCTAAAACTAAAAGGGGAATCTGCATCAGCAATTACGTCCGTGTAGCTTAGATAGAACTCTTTCAGTTTCAGGAGAAACCAGACTACAGCCCATTTGACAAGGCAGAAATATATTTAACAGCATGTACGTACTAGTCAGGCAACTATTGCAATGATTACCCAAATAACCTCTCAATAAGCAGTTGCCTAGATTTATTGCCTACTCTTTCTTTCTGTGTTTGGGAACTGTAGGTTCATCTCTTTCAGACTGGTTCTTTATATTATTGATGAGAATGCACAAATATTACCTTGTGTTTCTTTATGCATTGCCTGCAACACACAGCTAAAATCAAGAGCTAAACACCTTTAGCCAGCAATTTACTCATCTGCTAACTTGTTTTTTGATAATGGTAAATGGTGATGCATCAGCTGTAGCAATCTAACCACAAAACTCAATCTACATGAGAAAAAACATGTTATGCAAACTTCTTATCACATTTTAATAGATAAGATTGAATTGAATATTCATCTGTTCCTATTTTATGTATGTGTGATTTTTCTTAAAGTTTTTTCAACAGCAGAGAGGTTTATGCCACAAACATGAAGTTTTGGGTGTATAACTTCATCCTATTAAAATGCAAATCCATTAATCTATCCTCAGGGGAAAAAAAAAGACAATTTGATGCTAAATCCCACAAAATTCCATTGAAAATTACTTTTACCAACTAAACTTCTGTGCTTTGGATCGTAAGTGGAGCAAATTGTTGCTATTTCTGATAAATATAAACTCACTAACCAAAAACATGCATGTTGATAGAAATTATACTAAGGTAGTTTATTTAATATTCCATAACCATATAGTGCCTCCTGAATTGTTAACAATAAAATAAATCTTGCTCTCACAGCTGTGTTTTTGCAGTATTCCAGTATGGCAGTTTTGGGGTTTTATTTCTTACCTCTCACCATTTTCACTGGTGTTCGTATTACTTTGCATTTCCATAAAATCTTCAGTGGCAATTTTGTTTCAATGCGCTGACTCAGAGTAAATGTTGCATCAATGACTCTTGTCCTGTGTCTGCAAAATTCTGGATAGGTAGGTATTGATTCTCTGTACTGGATCTGGCTGGGATGGAGCAGCCTGTATGGTGCTGTGTTTTAAGGCTGGTGACCAAAGCAGTGTTGCCAACACAGGGATGTTTTGGCTGTTGCTGAACATTGTTTACATGACATCAAGGCCTTCTCTGTTTCTTGCTCTTACCCCTCAGCACACAGGCTGGGAGTTGTCAAGGGGCTGTAAGGGGACACAGCTGAAACAGCTGATCCCAGGTGACCAAAAGGATATCCTATACTATATAATATCATGCTCAGCAATAAAATGGAAGGAAGTTTTTCCAAAGTAGATGCTGATCAGGGACTGACTGGGCACCAGTCTTCTGGTGGTGATTGTTTTTGCATCCCCCCCTTTTTTTTTTCCCTTCACTTATTAAACTGTCTTAATGTCAACTCACAAGTGTGCTCACTTTTTCCACTTTTTCTCTCTACTCTTCTGATGAGGGAATGGGAGAAAAAGACTGGAGGAGTCTTATCTGTCAGCTGGAATCTAACCACCACATTTCCTCAACTGCACTGTCACCTCAGAGGGACCTCTGTGGCTAATTTCTGTCATGTGCTCACAAAAAATCACACACATTATTCTCTCTTATACTTCTGTTAGGTGTCATTGATGATTTGTGGGTCTACAGTAGACTTTTCCAGAGGTGAGAGCCCTACCTGACTAGTTGGTAAGAACTGTCTCTTTCACTAGGAACTAAAAATACCTTTATAAATAAATACTACGACAGTCAGTAGGAAGTTCTCTTTATTATCTAGATAGGTTTCAACCTGGCAATACTCAATGAACATCAGCATTTCTGAAATTAGAAGAACATTAATAATTATTTGGGTGAAATGTGATCAAGATCTCATCTTGAAGTATCTAGTAATTGAAGTACCTGGTTTATAAACTGCAGGAAAGGTATTCCAGCAAGCAAATGGTCATAAGAGGTTATGAAATTTTCCTAATCTTTGAGTGAAGGGAATGTTGAAATATGGGGCTTTCTCCCTCCTAACACAGGGCTGCATGAATGTCCTCACAGTTGATAGCCTCCTGTTCTGACCCAAATTATTGGAAGCTATCTGGGCATGATATTCTGCACTGTTTTCTTTAATCAAAGAAGGCCAAAAGTCTTCAAAATAAGAAACATCCCATGTTTTAGTAGAATAAAAGCTCAAATATTTAACCTCTTCATAATTAAAACTTAGTATGAAGTCAGACAAAATAGAAGAAAAATGGCTAGACACAACCCTTTCCTACACACCATGATCTTCTGGGTGAGTTTCTAACCTCTCACTGCATTTCTGAAATTTAGTGAATTTGCATCTTGTTGGTTCTGTTTTCTTCTCCATTATCTCTGAGCCTACATTCTCTGCTCTTTTCTCCTAACAATAGTTTCAGTTGCTCTGCCTAAGCTGCAGTCTGCTATTTCCCTGCTATGCCTATTGCCTTCTGATTGGGTTGGTACCTGGAAATCTCTCTCTTTTTTTTTTTTTTTTTTTAATGAAAGCCTACTTTTTATTCTCCTTATGGAAATAAATAATATTTTCCCTTTCTACAGGTGTAAGCATTATGGAAACATAATACTAATTTAAAATAGAGGCAAATGCAATATGCAGCCTATTACAGCATCACACTGATACATAACTGTCTAGGAAAACCCTAGAATTGCTTCTCCAGTGTTAATAAGACAAAGGGTTTTGGTCACAGCTGCAGCATTTGTAACTTGGTCCTGTTCCTCACTTGTAGTCTGTCATTCTTCTTTTCCCCATGTGTAAGACCTAACTCAGTTTGAATTTTGTCAAGTTTTATTTCATCTTTAATCATCCCTTTAATTTTGAGACTCTTCCATGCAAAAGAGAAAACTTTCACTGAAGATGTGGTTTCTTTGCCTAGATTTTCTTTAAATTGTGGTGATTCCTGTTTGCTTCTTTCAGAGTTAATGTGGGTGACTAGTGTTTCTGTAGTGTCCTTGACATTTATCAAACTAAAATATAAAGTATTATTTTTTTAGGCTGTGTATTTGATGATTTAAAAAAAAAAAATCAATATTTTGTTGAGGAATAGAGACTGTAGCAAATTTAAAAGCATTTGGTTTCCTGTTAGGCATGCTAAGTTGGTCTCATAGTTGTGTGATTTCCCCTAGAACCTACTTCTCTAATAATGTTAGCAATCTTTCTCTGCATTCGCTCTCAGTACAGGATCTCCCATTCTCACTGATCTTCTACATACAAGTTTCTGTTACTTCAGTAACAACAAATTGACTTTGTGTTTCTTGACAACTTTGACATTTTGCCTTGTTGTTTCATTCCTTTTCTCCAACAGCAAGCAATGTAGTAGAGGTAGATTTTATGGAAAACTGTAGTAAAATAGAGACCATTCCTGATCCCTGGCAAATAAGCCCTTCAGTGCTGTTTGCTTAACGAACGCACTCTAAAGTAAGTATCCAAAGATAACTATTGGGAATGCAGTGAGTATCTGAGCCTGAAAAGTAGTCAAATAACACATTTGCCAAGCCAGCAGGAAATGCACTCTGCTCTGAAGGTAGAGGCAGACTAAGCTGATGTAATATAAAGAAAGAGTCATTATTAAGAAAGGAACATGACGATCACATTGTTTGTAAATTTGTGATTTTGGGTTTGCAACATTAAAAAAAAAAAAAAAGGAACAGAGGAACTGGCAGCTGTTCTACATGTAACCATGGGAAATGCAACTATTATTTTGTGCTCTATAATCTGAATGAAATGAAGTTTGGAAATGAAAGAATAGAGGAGGAAGAAGAATTTAATGAAATGGAACTTTGGGCAACATTAGCACAAAATCATTAATTTCCAATTTTATTAATATTGATGATATGCTTTTTGAAGGCAAAAAGGAGTAAAGATAAGTAACTTTGTCAGTGTCTATCACTCTCTTCTATAGTTTAAACTTCCTTGTTTACTTACCTAGCTTTTAGTTACTTTTCTGTGCTTATGTGGAAGTTTGGATTGGCTCTCTGCCAAAAGCCAAATCTCACAGGGAAGATTTCCCTCTCCCTCTCCCAAAAAAGCGAAAAGTAGCAAGAGAAAATTGTAGAAAAATATATATTTTTTTTTCATATATTATATATATTACATTTATATACAGTTAAATACTATGTACAAAGCAACAGGGAGCCCCAAACAACCCCAATAGGGACAAGGGAAAGGGGAAAAGGAGACAAAAAAAGGGAAAAGACAAACAAATATATACAATCTAAAATTAGGAATTAATAAATAATGAACACAATAGAAAACTCACTAGTTTCCTTAGAAAAAATAGATTCTTAACCTCCGCTGCTGGGCTGGACAAACAACCCTCAGACAGGCCTCGCTTAATGGAGAAAAGCAAGGCTAAAACACCAAGGTCTGTCACTGAGCTCGCCCAAGAAGGAAAAGAGAGAATGAACACCTCCTCTTTCAGTTTTTATACACCTGATTATGTAAAGACATGGGATGGAATACTTCCTATGTTTTGACCCCAGTTACCAAGGAAAGCCTACAAAAAACGACACATCAAATTACTGATTACTGAAAACCATATATACAACTACAGAAAGCTGTTTTCTCTGTGCATAATAGTAACAAAAAAAGCATTATATGATTGTGTCACTGTCTCATTTTAGAGATTCTTATTACAGGTTATAGAATGCCTTTTTGCAAACTATTGTTCACAGCGAAGGAAGAATAGTAAGAGGTAAAAAAAGAGGGAAAATGTAAACATTTATAGAATGTACTTAAAAAGTAACCAAATTAATTATAAGATGAAAATCCAATGTAAACCTGAAATAATAGGAGTATCCCAACTTTTCACATAAGCCTATATTGTTTGGCATTTCTAAGCTTATAGGTCTGCAATACCTGAAAAATAAGGCTATTGATTTTGACTTTCAATGTTTGTGAAAATGGTGAAAACTTTTAGTCCATTCTATAAGCCTACTCTCTATCTTCCAGTAGCACTCTTGCATACAGTAGAATTCTTTTGAACCCTTTAATGGGGTTGGAGACTAATTCGGATTAGCCAGATGTTTAGTTAAAGAGATTCCTAATTATCAGCATAAATGAGTGCATGAATGCAAACCTCTGTGTGTGTGAGCATGCACATGTGCATGTATATATGTTTTAATATATGAAAATTTCTTGCTTATGGCTGCTGAAATTCTAATCGCCAAACCATCACATGAAAAGTTTTCTACTCATATTTTAAAAAATCCCCTCCTGAAGAAATGTCTGAGATCATCGGGCATCCTGGGATTTGTACCATTTTACAGGAAAGAGTTTGTAGAGTTCTTGTAGGAAAGGACATGGGACTCCTGGTGGACTCCAATACGAACATGAGCCAGAAATGTGCCCGTGCAGCAAATGAGGCTGCATTAGGAGAAGTGCTGCTGGCATGTTGAGGGAGGTGATCTGTACCCTATTCTCAGCCCTGGTCAGGCCACACCTGGAGTACTGTGACCACTTCTGGACTCAGTATGAGAGAGACATAGACATACTGGAGAGAGACCAGCACAAGACCACAAAGTTGTTTAAGGAACTGGAACATCTCTTCTGTGAGAAAGGCTGAGAGAGCTGGGACTGTTCAGTCTGCATGAAAGCTCAGGAGCTACACTTGCCAATATGTAAAAATATCTGAAGGAAGGGTGCAAAAAATGGCAGAGCTGGGTTCTTTTCAGTGGTGGCCAGTGACAGGACCAGAGGTAATAGGCACAAACAGAAACACGGGAGCTGTGATCTGAATATCAGAAAAAACTTCTGCTGTGAGGGTGTCAGAGCACTGGCACAGGTTCCCTTGATTGGTATGGGAGTCTCCATTCATGGAGATATTCAAAAGCTGTCTGGACATGGTCCTGAGAAACTGGGTCTATGGGACACTGCTTCAGCAGGGGGGTTAGACAAGGCGACCTCCAGAGGTCCCTTCAAACCTCAGCCATGATATGATTCTGTGAAACACCACAGCCTATGTGACCTGTCATTGTTCTTTTTTCTAGCTGTGGCAGGACAGCCCACCATGATGAGACTTAAAATCTAATCAGAGGATTCATACTATGGAAGCTCTCACTAAGCTCAACTGTTGGCATTAAGATGCTGTCTTGGTGTTAAATTATGCTAAAATAATCCTGGTTCACCAGATTTCAAATACACATCCTGCATTTGAAACAGGACTTGACAGATTAACAAGTCTGCTGGCCTGTAGATCTGTGACTACCAGTCAATCAATTTATCTTTTAAAAGTCCAGTCCCCTTCCATAGTCAGGTTCTTCTGACATAACTCTTCTTGGGGTGTATGTGTGGAGATTCCTTCCTTGGCTGGGGACACTCTCCAAGGATGTTCCCCAAGCCTGAGCAAAAGAGATCTCCCCACAAGCAATGGTATGGGTGAGTTACATCAAATCTTTACTTAATAATTATTTTCTTCTTGCTCACTTTAGTACAATTGTTTAATACTTGTTTCAATATAGTACACTGTCTTATACTATACTACTTTATGTTATATAATATTCTACTAGTGGATTTTTAGCTTTTTATATTTTGTAGTAAATAATCCTGATTAAGATATTTTGTCTCATCATTTGTAATAAAAATGATTCATTTTATATAAATACTCTCATTTTTCCAGTCATTAAAACCTGTGGGACAAGAGTGGTTCAATCACACCTCTGCAATTCCTTAGATTCAAAACATTGACATAATCCAAGGCTAAGATTGGATTCAGCCACACCTAGACTTCTCTCTGAGAAGGGGTTTAGAAAGCAATGGAGCCCTTTCTGCACCTCGTGACTCAATGGCAGGGCTTCTTTAATCAATTTTATCTAAGCTTTCCACTCCCACCCGCAACACTAGCATCCTGTATTGATTGCTACCGGAGATATAGGATACAGGTTCTGTGCCTGGTGAAGATGGTTCTTTACTTAATCTAATATTTCTGCTTCTGAGAGGAAGGTAGAGGAAGAAACCTGAATTTTTTTATGTTTTTTTTTAACCTCATTCTAAGGGCTTCTAATAGCACTGAAAATTTTATGATGTTGGAAAGTGTTTTTTCACCAAGCGAGGACATATCTTGGAAAGGAATATAAAAGCATTAATTCTCTGGAAAGAGAAAGTGGCTGACCTTGTGGTGTTTGTCCTGCATAACAGTCTGAGGTATGCTGAGAGTAAAAATAAACTGGTAAGTTTTCATCTTAAGAAGAATAGAGCAGGTCAGCATTGAGGCTTATAGCAATGTTAAGGAGGGAAAGGAGAGAAGCTAGTTCCAGGATCTGGATGATGGAATAAAGAGAGGAAGCAGGTTAGAATCTGCCATGAATTGCCGAAGCCCATACGTGGGTGAGAACGGGAAAGAACGAATGCACCAATATGATGCAAATTCAATCCACTTTATTCACGTAACCGCCACCTTTATATACTCTCTAAGAGGTCATTCACCCAAACACACGCCTTTGTGATTGGTCGGCAGTCCCTGTCCATGCGCCCTTCCCTGATCCGCAGTTGGTCAGCAGTCTGTGTCCACGCGCTTTAGGCAAGCATTTCATTGGTGCTTGTTAAATGCTAGCTTCAGCTCCAC
>JAWWEU010000111.1:89729155-89760465 GCA_035583155.1 Acropternis orthonyx
CCCCGCGCAGGATGACAACCATCTCTTATAAAAATTAAAATATGAAACTTAGTAGGGAAACACATTCTCAAAGATCACCTGGTATAATTTGTAACACCTGTCAGCCCATCACAATTATTTCCTTGCCAAAGTGGCTGACAAACAAGGAAGAGAAAGAGTGTTTTATTGTCTGTAATCCATATCAATAATCTCTGTCAGCCCTTGTGGTTTATCAAATAATATTATTCTCTTAATATCTGACATTCAACCTTGAGAAGAGTGTTCTCATCCAGTTCTTGAATTAGGTTTTTGCTTCTTTATAAATTCCAGGAAGTCTCACTGTAATCCTTTGTGCTTGTTACACAGAGAGACCATTGTACCCGTGCTGCACTTGAACTTTGCTGACTTTAAATGCCACCTTAAATGGTTACATAACTTTTCACATTGTTGCAGTGTAGTAATATATCTATTTCAGAGTCTTAAGGTCCCATAAGCCGCTGCTGCTAAAGAAATAAACAGTGAACTGTTAGTGAACTTCTCTGAGATCTCCCATGAGTTGGAAGGCCAGTGCATTTTGTTTATTGTGTATGGCATGGCATGGTCTGTTATGTTTCTGAGTGGTTGAACAGTGAAGAGAAAATCAATTTTCCTTGCTTCAACCGTGTTGTATTTGTGCAGCCTATCTCTCTGCTGGGAGGGAGAGAGCTCTCCTTTCCCATTAATTTGACTGGGTTTTAACCCCATTTATAGTTGTACCATCCACAATATCCTATGGCAGAGTTCCACAACTTAATTTTGAGGTATATGAAAAACAAACCCTTTATCATGCTTTCATCTCTGCACTGATTTATGTCATTTCACATCCTTTTGGTACTGTATTCTGAGAAATTGTGAAAACTCTTTTTTTCATATGTTCTAACTCTTCTTGGTGGTGAGTTTTCCTGATTAACAATTCCTGGTCTATAGAGTCATTCGAAATCCTCATATGTATCAACATCCTTATATACCTTACAGTTTTTGCATATTGTGACTTTTTTACATATTGTGAAATCTTATTCTCAGGATTGATTTTGTTATCCTGAGTAATGCAGGAAACATTGAGCTACTTGAATATGTTGAGGAGCACAGACCCTATTACAGATTTGCAGAGGGAATTTCTAGGGGTTTTCCATACTGAGAAAGTTCACCATTTATTCACAATACTTCTGTTTTAACCGTTCTCTTTATTTATTGAAAGCTTTGCTTACTATCTCAGGGTGACTGGGTTGCTTTACAATTTTTTAGCATAGAAGCTTGTTAAAATCCTTTGGAAATCAAAAGCTATGTGCCAAGGCATCCTTTTTCACATATTCAGTGTTTCTCCTGTGAGTTACAATTTCCCCTCTCAGAAACCTTCTCAACTATTCCCCCAAACATTATATTCATCTATGTATCTGTTAATTCTGTTCTTCATTGTAATTCTTAACTTCTTTAAAGTTTGTCTTGAATGGAATAGGGACTTATTGATATGCAGCTTGAAGTGTGTCCTTGCATGGCCTAGTCTTGTCCCCATTTTCATAAATCATAAAAAGCAAAAAACCCAAACTATTAAAACAAAAAGAAAATCCACATCTACCATTCCCATGGTTTGGATGGCATTTTAAGTGATGACCGCAGTAATTTCTCACAACAATCCCAGGCAAACACTTTTTTCTACTGTTCACTTTTTAGTTATTTTTAAAAAGCACTTTCCAGTAATAATTCTATTTGAGACAGATTTCTGTTGTACCCCTGCTAAAGATGGGTTCTGTCATGGGAACTTCCCAAAGTTACCCTACATTAATTTCTTATTTGATGAGTTCATTTACATTTCCTGCTAAAGCCTTGTCTCTTTGAATATTTCCTTTATACTTAGATGGTCTATTAGACCTAAAGACTTTCTGGCAGGCTTACTGCTCCTGCTGGGTTTTAAAAAGCATCTAATGCTTGCCATTATGCTTTTAGCAAATTGTTCCTCAACATCTTTTTATTTTTCTTTTTGCAAGTATCTAAACCTGACTTCACATTCAGTGTTAGAAACTGGTCCTCGGCAGTGCATAACAATTTATTGTTCTGTGTGTTTTCAGTGCCGCTAAAGTGATTCCCATTTTAGTAGGTCCTTAGGCATCTTTGAAACATGATTAATGGTATTAGATATCTTTTGAGCAGGGAAGTAGTAAACTTACAAGTAGATTTTTCAAAGCTTCCCTGTTTGCCATTCCCCACGACCTGTGTTCCTCTAAAAAAAATGAATATCTGATTAAAGGTAGAGAAATCCACTTTTTGCTAGTGTTTCACCATACCCGTTGTGCTGTCTGTGTGTCTAAAACTCTCTTTTAAAGTTTTTTTAATAGGTTATTTTTTAAGTCAGTACTGTTTATCATGCTGTACTTTCTTTTCACATTCATTTTTTTAAATAGAATTTCACTATAGAAAAAATGGGGATCAGAAGGTTTTTTCGGGGGTAGGTGAAATTATGCCACAAATCTTTCTGCAGAAACTTATATAGTTTTAAAATGGATCACAATGGCAACAAGCAAAAGAACTGTGTGCATTTTTTCCTTTGTAGATTTCCGGACCTGTCTACAATTTCACTGGCTGTATACAAGTCATAGAAATAAATAATGTGGGACCTTTCAGCTTCTCTAATGCTGTCGGAAGAAATAATGTTGACAATTGCAGGTAAACTGCCCTCTGTGTCTTTTCAAATTGAAAGAAACTGTTTGTGCTGATTTTGCTTTTTTCCCTACACCATTTTAGATAATTTCAACAATGGTTACAGAGAAAAAGACAGGAAAAAAAATAGACAAATATTATACTTTCTTTTATGGTTTTTAAGCTTTTACTTTGTGGAAGGTTTTTGTTTTTTTTTTTTTTGTTGCAGAGTACTTCAATTAAGCTTGACAGCATATTTAGAGTGAGTTCTCAACCACTGAATGCTGAAACATAGTATAGTAAGAAAGACAATCTGCAAAAAAACACAGGAATGGGAAATGGGGTGATATGGTGGTTATGTCTTACTGATGATTTTGGGATTTCCATTAATCTTATAACAAATTTGATGACCTGCTACATTTGGATACAAGATATTGTGGAAAATGTTGGAAAGCATTGTTGCTGAATATATTTAAACCCCCAGTTCATTTCTACATATTCAAATAGCTATTGGCCATGCATTGAATTAAAAGGCTATAAATAAAAAACAATGGTGTACATTAAGATTCTATTCTGTAATATAATAGGTTTGAACATGGAAAAGTGAAAAGTCAAAGACAACAGAGGTGAATTGCATTTGTAGATAATTAAGTCACTCAGAATAGAATGTCATTTCAGTCACAGGACATATGTGTCCTATATCCCTGGAGAACATTATATAAGTCTTTTTACATCTCCCCTGAAACTTACAGAATAGTTTAATTAATGTTCATGTGCTTGTTTAAACAGTACCTTAGAAAGCTAGTGGTACCTGCCTAGATCATTAACTAAAGATTCATGAGATCTGACCTTTGCACTCACCTCCACCCTTAAAGAATTTACACACATCACACTCACAGTTACGAAAGATTGTAAACAATAAGCCCATTGTTTAACCAATTACCTGTCCCAAGTCCCAAGTAACTAACCTTTTGCCAGTAAAACTTACTCTGAATATAAAGTTCAATTTGTTACTCCTGTCCAGACCTGCCACCACTTTCATTTAGAACAACAGCTCAGTATCATCTCCTTGTCCAAACTTTACAAAGAAATAAATCTTTGAGCTTTTAAGTTGCCCAAGGCCTTTGTTTGGAACATATTCTCTAAGTGCATTAAACAGATAATTGTGGGTCTAGATCCTGACCAAAATAGGGAACCATGGCCTTTGTTGCAACAAATCCTAGGTAAGAAAGAAGCAGTGGGTCTACTCTTATCTTTCTGCACAGAGTTTTTCAGATTTTCCTGGTCAGAACTATGGTCTCCTTCAAAATGAGGGCACACTATTGTCTGTGAAACTACGTCTCTACTCAGAACAAAAATTCATAAGGTTGAAAGCAAGTGAGGAAGCTACTTCATGTCTTTAATTCGGGTGTTAACTTAGGTAGAAAACAGTGTTGACTTCAAGGGCTATCTATATATTAGAAATTTAATAATCATGGGGGAAAAAAAGTCATACGTCACCTCAGGTATCTCCTCTAGTTACTAGATTAGGAGATTGTTCTCCATATTGCAAATCCTAGGTGAGATGTAACTCTATTTTCCAAATTACTAGATAAAAGAAGAATAATTTAAAAATCAGGATCGTTACTATCTTTTGTACTTTTTTTCATTCTCCATAATAATCCTTTCTCTAAAATAGGTGCCTACATCCTTGGGCTTTTTGACACCTTTTTTTTTTTAGTTTTTCCTATTGAATAATTTATATAACCATTCCTTCAAGAACCAATATCTTTCAAGAAACCAAAGATAAAAGAGAACTGCTTTGGTCAGCCTGTGTGTGTAACAGAGAGAGAGATGTAAATGGAATGAAGGTTTGTAAGAAAACTGACTTAATTCCTTTTTAAATTTGTTTAATATAGAATGCTATATTATCTGTTATTATAATCTATATACCAAGATTTATTGCATTTTTTATTGATTCTGATACTTCCCTTCATAGTCAATTAGCATACAAAGATGGCTTATATGGTATAATATAGACATTAAAGATCTGTTCATTTGAATCACAACTCAGTGATTACAGTCTAGGACTGTTTCTGGCAAATACTTACTGTGTACTTATATGTTACTGATTAGGTGAGTAAAATGACATGATAGTTTGTATAGATGAACTGTGGAAATAGTCTTGTACGTAAAAATATGCTGAAAGGATGTTGGACCTTCTTAATCCTTTATGCTGAACAACATGGTTTTTTTACCTCTCTGCTTCTTCAGAATGCTGCTGATGAGCCTAACAGCGCCCAGCCCCATGCAGTCCACACAGACCTGGCACCATCCTGGTCCAGATCACAACTATTCCGCTCTGGGGAAAGCTGAAATTGTTGGAATTAGTCTGTTGACATTCAGAGTAATTTCATCGGGGAATTGAAATTAGTCTGAATTTCCTTTCATGGGAAGGGAGGTCCATAAGAGTGGACTGCAGGGCACCCTGGCAATCATTCTTCTTACTCATTGCTGTCATGTGACACAAGAATTTCACAAAATCACAGAATATGTTGAGTTGCAAGGGACTCACAAGGATCATAGAGTCCAACTCCTGCCCTGCATAGAACCATCCCCAAGTGTCACACCATGTGCCTGACAGTATCATGCAAATGCTTCTTGAACTCTGTCAGGCTTGCTGCTGTGACCACTTCCCTGGAGAGCCTGTTCCATATCTGTTCACATAGGAGATTTTCACTTTAGGTATAATCTACATCCATCCAACAGACATCATCTGTTCTTACATATAAAGTCTCCTTCCGAGAAAACACCTAGGAAGCTCAGCTGTCATTCTCTTTTCAGTAGACAGGCTCTTGGGGAAGACAAATTTATTTTGAGAAGAAAGGAGAAAGTGATTGAAGAAAGCTGCTTAAATAGGTCAACAGTGGATTATATACTTTGCAAATACGGGCAGCTAGTAAATGTTAGAAAGCCTGGTGTACTTATGTTGTATTTGCCTACTTTGTATGGTTCTGTAGATGCAAGATTACTACAGTTGGAGCTACCTGATAATAGTAGAGACCTCTACAGTGTGGCAGACAAAGTAATCCAATTTCTTCCTGCAAGTACATTCCTATATTTTTCAGGCAGTGGCACTAATTATTTCTGTTCTTCATGTAATTTTTCTTTAATTGACCTTCTACTTATCATCACCTGTTTGTACTGGGGTTTTTTGTTTTTTTTTTTTTTTTGCTTATTTAGCCATACTCTAATGGCATTAATTTACCCTTCTGGGTTTTGTCCTGCTTGGTGTCCTAGCAGCATGAGTCACTTCATTATTGTGGACATTCAAATACTTCTTAAAATGTATTGGTTTGTGAGTAAATTTTAAGCTTATGAGTTTTTAATAGGTTTGAAATTTACTCAAATGCATTCTGTGGTTTTGTTTTTTTTTTTACTGGATCTGTTTGAATTTTAAAATACCAAAAATATGATCTATTATGTGCAATGAAAATAGAGAGCTTTCAAAAACATATTTTAGAAAAAGTTCATTAACCTTTTCAAAACCATTACTATCACGACTTCAGGACAAGTCAGTACCTTTCATTGAGTATTATATACTTTATGTTGCTTATCTCAGAGATTTACATTACTGTTTAAAAATGTTCAGAATTAAGAGATGTAAAGAATTGCACCATAACTTTAATTTCTCTGGCATACATATCTGTCTACTGTCTGAAATGCCCTACATATATTAGGGCAAGAATGCTATTTGTTCCTTTAGAATTCATACTTTGTAGTGCAAATATCATACACTACCAAGGAGGGAGAAGTATTTTATCTTGGTAGAACTAAATTGGAGATGGGGGCAACATGGAAATTACCATGCATGTAATTTTGGAAGCAGGTGAAAAATTCTACTTAAATTCAGGAAGATAATTGATACAGGCAGCACCAGGAAATTGGATAAGATCAAAGCTCAAGGACTTTCAATATCTTCATCATTCTGAAAATGCAGGATTCCTGTGCATGCTCAGATACGAGTCTTTAACTCAGCTAATCTGTAAGGCCATGGCCCATATCCTTCTGCTTATTCACAAGCATCACTGTTTAAGCCTGGATTTCATAGTTCCACTACACCACATGACACCAAGGAGAGAGAACAGGTAGAAGGGGTGCATTGCACTGAGCAATACTCATCAGAGCTTCCTGCCATAAGATGTAACCAAAGCGAAGCAGGAAATGGCAGAATAATGGTATGGGCAGCAGAATGAGTTTGACTCTCTGAGAGCAGATTTGCAGCCATAAAAATACTCTGAGCTATGCAGCTTTTGCTTTCAGAAAAGGTTACAATGGAATTGTATCAATTAGTAAAGGTCAGTCTCCAATAGGTAGTTTTCTAGAATTATGCTAGACTATATACTTACCTAAATCTTGTCAAGGTTTATTTTAAGATTTTGTTTAAACTATACTTGTCTCAGAGTTATATATAGTCAATATATAATAGATATTATATAATGGCCAGTAGTAGTAGAAAACAACTGAAAACAACAAATCTCTGATGACATTTTTTAACAAATGAAATCTCTTTTATTGTTTCCTTTTTCTGAAGGATACTTGTGATATGTTAATGCAATATAAAGCTTCTGTAAGTGATTCAGAAAATGTTACTGGAATAGATTTGCAGGATAAATGACCATCACTTCCAGATAGAGTTCAGATGACAGATATAAATGAAGTTTTGAGTCCCAGTTTTAAAATCTGGTGTTTACTGCAGTCTGTTTCTGTTTTAGTGTCTGGGAGCTATGACTGCTATATATTTTTGTAAGAGTGTACTGTAACAGTTTACTGCATTTACTAAATTCAAAGGTTTCAAACACAAACATATAAAATATAGACATATATATATATATATATATATATGTATGTACCTATACCTATTCAAGCCACAAATTTTTTATTAAAAGAAATCCTAACTAGGAAACAGAAAAATACTGTTTTCTATTTTCCTAAGAGTTTTACTGATGGATACAAATGTACAAGAGTGATTCGCATTTTCAGAGGGGAACTAATAAGCTGAAATCTTCATTACTGCCAAATGGACAGATTTTCTGTAGATTTTTTTAGAATATTTTACTTTGCTATTAATTTATCTTAAGATGCATTCTCCAGGCTGAAACAGCTTTGTTTCAGCAAAGATTCTGATTGCTATTTGCATTTAGGAAAGAGGCTCTTGAAAGTGCATTATCCAACTTCCATTCCATCAAGAGGACTGGTGGGTTTTCTAATAATGGCAATTTTCTCAGGAACTATGTAATAAATTTTGGAGAGTTCTACATTTTTTTCAGTAAGCCCTCAGTTCCACTTTCCCCTTACTTACACACTTTCTAACAATCTCCAAATCACCTTCCTTATGTGTGACTACTCCCTTTTTCTTCCATAGTTTTCTGTGATATTTTGACACCCCCACAGACCCCAACACATTTGTGAAGTCAGTCTCCTGTGCAACTTCTTAGAGTTTTTCAACAGCAGAACTTCCTGTTTTTCAGACTATTATAAAACATCACAACTCAAAGCACCTAACACCAAGCATCTGAAGGTGTTTGATTTCTGTCTTTGGAATCGACTGCACACTTTAATAAGGGGAAAATTCAACCTGCTGAAAGTTATTTTTCAGCCAGTTGTGAAAGTCATACAGTTGCCATTCCTCACCTAGAAAGGAAGGTATATATTGGTGCATACTGGATGTTAGAGTTCATCCTAAGAGTACATACAAGATTCAGGTAGGCTTAAAGAATTTCTCCATATGAATCCACCTGAGCTGAAATTTTTAAAGTCAATCAAATGTACAAGCTGGTTCAAAACCAAAAGTGAAATCACAGAGTTCCAAGCTCTTCTGTCTACTTACATATTCATTTATGAAAAAATGCAAGATCCTATAAGCATTGAGCTTCTGTTGTATGTGAGAGACTCTAAATTGTATTCTTAAATCTCAACATCTCAATTCTTATATCTTAAACATTTGCTAAATTTGTATTTTCTCATTCTCAACTATTTGAAGTTACATGCTTAATTCTGAAACAGAAAAAGAAAATAAAATCAACTAAAAAGAATGTGCAGTGCTCCTCAATACTGTAGAAGAAAATGATTAAATGAAGAATGCCGACACTACTTAATTTTATTTATTGTACAGGTTTGATGAGTTTTCTCTGGTTAACATGGAGATTGGACTAAGTGTTTCTGAAATACAGAACTGAAAATAAAGCTTTGGAAATAATATTCATTTTCACCACGTTTGTAATGCTTGATATTATGTTAATAATGTTTCAGTGCAATTCTAACACAGAGAATGATAACAAGAACTTGTTCTTTATGAATTTATTTTGTTAGATTTTTTTCTTTCTCATCAATTCCTTTTGCTGGCTGATAATCTTTTTCTGTGTGTTTCTAATTGCCCCTTTCTCCTCTTCCAATGCCTGGATTACTTTTATATGCTTTCATCTTTTTTACTTGATTAACCCTTCTTGATTTCCCTCATCTTTTATAACATTTGTTTGTAATATTTTCTTTTCCTTTGGGAGTTTTGCTGTCCTGTGCCATTGTTTTTCTGCTCTCTGTCTGTACATGAATTATGACTATTTTTCTGTTGCCTTTTCTTTCTGTTCTGGCATTCCCATTCAGTGATAGCCTTCAAAGTTGAAAAACAAAAAAATAGAAAGAAGAGACGTATCTAATCTTTCCTACTGATATAAATCCTCAACATCACTGTAAATTGTTGTATAAGCCCTTTAGCTCAATCTTTTGAAGTATTCTATGAAAATTGTTTCTGATGGATATTAGACAAATCCATGTGTCAAATACATGTAGGTGAGATAATGTGTATTTGTTGTATGTTTGTAAATATTACATTTGTCAGATTGTTTCTGGAAAAGGTTTTCTCTCATCAGTATACCACAAAATTAATATTAAGCCTCTTTAGGACTGTTCTCTGTTTCTAGATTAGCAATAATATTTGGTGATGTTTATCTTGCTCTTACTTATCCCTCTGTAACTTTAGGTATATACATTATACCAACAGAAGATTGTTTCTTAATTCTGTCAACAGATTTCAATGGCAGTCACTGTCTGTTGGTATGTCGGTAATGAACAATTGTAATAAGATGATTTATGTGGAAATTGCCATGTGCAAGTTAATAAGATGAGTCTTAAAGGATACCACACATTTTTTACTTCCATTTTTATCAAGCAGGTATTTGCAAGTATACATGTCGATGTACGCATACAATGCCTAAGTCTGAGAATTTGTTACTTAAATAAATAATCTCTCAATTAAATATTTTGGAAAATACTGTGACACAGTTGTGCTAAAAGAAGATGTTTTTGTGAATGAGGTCTGCAGGAGTTTTTTTAATGAAATTGTCTTTCTACTACTGTTCATGTGCTCTTCATTATTTTACACTGTTTTAATTTCATGTGCTAAAAAAAGGTTCCAGTTCTGGAATTACACTGTTTTGCACCCATGTCATACCTTTTGGATCTATTTTTGTTCATTTCTATAATATTTAATACCTCCAGTTACTGATGATTCCTACTTTAGATTACTAAATTTACTAATGGAATTTGTAAAGCTACTTTCACCCCAAATACTTAGCCTTCATACTGATCCCTTCATATCTCATAGAATCACAGAGTCGCAGAATCACAACATCACAGAACTGTAGAATCACAGAACGGGTAAGGTTGGAAGGGACCACAGTGGGTAACAATAAGCAGAACACTCATTATAGAACTGAATTTGTTCACGTCCAGCTCTGGGGTCCTCAACAGAAGAAAGATGTGTACCTATTGGACAAAGTCCAGAGGAGAGACACTAAGTTGATCACCACACTGGAACACCTCTCCTGTGAAGACAGCTTGAGAGAGTTGGGGTTGTTCAGTCTGGAGAAAAGCAGACTCTGGGAAGACCTTATATGACCTTCCAGTGTCTAAAAGGGGCTTACAAGAAAGCTGGAGAGGGTCTTTTCATGGGCTCATGTGGTGATAAGAAAAGGGGCAATGGCTTTCAATTGAAGGAGGGTAGGCTTAAATTAGATAATATGAAGAAATTCTTTACTGTGAGGGTAGTGAGGCACTCGAACAGGTTGCTCAGAAGTGTTCAAGGCTGAGTTGGATGGGGTTCTGAGCAACCTGCCCATGGCACTGCACTGTGGGAACTAGTTGATCTTTAAGATTCCTTCCAACGCAAATCATTCTATAACTCTGATTCTAACTACTTTTGGAAAGAGAAATATGTGTCAAAGACTTCTACTACAGCAAAAGAATCTTTATCTGCTATGGCCTCTTCTTATTGAGTGGGAGATTCAAAGTTCCACAAACAACTGTGGTTAGTGAATAAAGTCTCTGTATCCATCTTCAGCACATTCTTAAAGTGTGGAAATGAGAGAGATCACCTGTCAGGTGCCTGTTCAGTAGGTTGTCACAAGTTCTTACATAGGAAGTAAGAAAGTTAAGGATGACACAGATCTCAGTGGACCAGCATATGGAAATCCTGGAAAATATTATTGTCCAAAGGACAACACAGTGAATCCTCTCTATTTGGAGTTCCTTCAGTATCAGGAGTGATCAGAATTAGAAGACTGCCAAGATACCTTAAAAGCCTTGTTGTAATGTTTTGGCCTTTCTTACCGGTGGATTATACAGTAATTTGATGGTTGGAGAGGTGTGGGATTTCAGCTGTATATTTTTAGCTCCTGCAAATTAGAAAGACCCTGGTTTTGCTATACATCAAAGATCATAGCTCCAAGAACACTACAGATTGCCACAGCATTTGGGTTGGTCTAAGTTATCAACAGTGTTCTCTACCTTCTGCCAAGTTGCTTTGAGTATTTATACTTCCCTGGAAAATCAGTCATTCAAACAAGAAGTATTCTTGAACATAATTAGCTTCTGAAATGTAGAAGCATAAAAGATTTATGAGAAAGGTTCCTTTTCTAATGAATTATTGTAACTTTTTCATTTTAGATTTCAGCACAGCTTCTCCTAAAAACAAAATATTATTATTAACATGAAAACAGAACTTATTTGCTAGAATTAAAAAAAAAAAAGACAAAATTATTATATTGAGAATATACCAACTTTCCTATAAAACTTGAGCAGATTCACAAAATAGAAGGTCAACTTAAAGCCATTTTTCAAAGTTCCTAAAACTTCACTAAGTATGTTTTTCACAGCATTAATAATATCGTGTCATAGGCATTGAACTTTGTAAACTTTACCTCAATTCTTAAGAAAAATTGTCTTAGTGACACAAGACATCAAGTGGTATGGTTCAGTAACTTCCTGAAATAAGCACTTAGGCTTCTAACCAAACAGTTATGTGAATAAGAAAACCCTCTACTCCTACTTTCTTAGAATACAAAAAATAATTTCAATTTTGTTCTGTCCGTCTTGCAGATGGGTACACAAATTGTTCGATAAAATTGTGCTTTGAGAATATTTCCCTATATATCTCATCTTACATTTATTATGAGCAGGGGTTCAGAAAAGCCAAGTATATCATAGAGGGAGTTGTCTAAAAATAGTCAAACAGTAAAAAAGTCTTGCATACTTTCTTTATTGAACTACAGTCACACTTAGCTTTAGTGCTCGCCTTTGCTGCCATTTGAGTTACAGAAATCCAGAAATAGAGAAGAAGTGTTTTGTTATATACTCACAAATAATTAAACTTTGCACCAGGTTTCCATGACTTCCCAGTTATGTGCAGAAAGTGCCTTGTAATGGAGCTGTAGTTGTACCTGCTATTATATCAGACTGCATTCTGAAGAGAGGCATATTAGAGAAAATAGGTAAGAATGAGAGTCATACTGAAAGGAGTAATTTGCCTACTGGAAGCTTGAATTGGTATAATACTCACTCTGTCATTTGAATTTGATATAGAAGTAATAAGAAATCTTCAGAGTTACCTTCAACTGCTAACAGCCAGAATGTGAAGAGAAAAGTTCGGAAGTTAGTTCAGTTTTATTCTGTCTAGCAGCTTTCTGCTGGCATCCATTCTGCGTCCTTCACTGTGTCAGTGGACAGACCGCAGGATTTAGTGACTTATAAAATAATTGTAGGTTTGTAAAAATCTCATTTAACAAAGCTAAACATGAAACAATCAGCATCACAAAACCTTGTGTGATTTTATAGAAAATAAAAGCCATCACAAATAATATTCCACTTTTTGAAATAAACATTGTATATTTTTTATAATTCAAAACATGATTTGAGCTTCTCTTTGCAAGAACACTTTTAATACCAACAGTTCATTTCCAGATCTAAAAATTAGTCAGGAATCAAAGTTTTAGAAACAGCCTTATATTGTTAAGATAAAAATATGTTCTTTACAATTATATTTATTGTGAACATATAAATCAAAATGTTATGTATTAATATGCAATCAATTTAACAAAAAGTATTTAAATTAAAATAAAATTCATCTACAATTTCTCAAACATCACAAATTTTGTTCTTACAAGAAAGTCTGAAAAAATGCGACATTAATAATTTTTTGAAATTGTTTTTGTACAAAACTTCATATTTGGACTGCTTTAAACTGGCCAAACCCCAAAGGAAGAGCAATGTCCTGAAGAGTTGGTTTTAGTTAAGGTAGACAAGTCACTCAGTGTAAGCTTCTGGGGCAAAATGATCAATGTGATTTCTGTGTGTCTAAACAAGAAAGAAGGCAGACAATTTCATTTCTGTGTACACTATTGACTGGATATTAATTGTTCTATATTTCATTGTGTATTGGTGTGCAATGGAGCAGTACCTACAGAGTATAAAAGATGAAGTGTATAATTAAAAAACCCTCAAATAAATTGGTGATTTTTAAAAAAAGTTATGCAGAAAAATAATTTAGTAATTTCAGTCTCTTTTTCTAAAGTATGACTGAGGTGATTATAGTGTATACAAAGGTAGCACATATGTTTAATGAGGTGAAGCACGGGACATGGAGGAGTTTTCTTTAGCTCAGCAGAGACCAGCATGTTAGAACCAGTGGCTGAAAGCTGTAGCCAGAAGGTCTGATTTGGAAAAAAACCCTCAAAGAAACTGTACTAATAATGATGATTATAATCGGTATAAATTGCCAATTGAAGTGATGGGTTCTTCATGAGTTGCTGTGTTAAAATTACGCTGCTTTTCTGGAAAGGGTTCTTTAGGCAGCTGTAACTTAATACAGTTGTAAATGCAGAAAATACTAAGATCTGAGAAGAACAGAAAAGACTTAACTCTGGTGTAGCTGTATTAAAAAAAAAAAAAAAAAGTAATTATATGCAGAAGGGAATTAAACAATAGATAGGCAGTGCTGAATGCAAACCACATGATGCAGACATTGTGTGTCTACTATATGTTGCTGAGTCATAAATAGTCATATATTCTTATTATCAGGAAATCTCTGCATCTTAAATGCATCAATCTTAGGTCCTATAATAGACAATATTAAACAAACCGATATAATACGTAATTATTTCTTTAAAAATATCATTACATCTTATTGTAATAGAGTCTTACTTAAATGACTTTGTGAATCAGATAGTATGTGTATTGGCTGATTAATATATAAGGAAGTTATTATCTAGAGTGAATAAATGGGCTTCTCTGGAGATCTGCTAAGCAAAATTTTATTCTCTACGGGGGATAAGGATTGTTTGTTTAAGGTTGTAATATTAAGTAATGCAACACTAGAAAGATATATCATCCTTCAAAGGACCTTGATTATAAAGTTAAGAGTCTTACCCCTACAACCCCTTGAATGCAGCAGAAAAACAAATATATTAACCAGTAAAAGAAATATTAATTCCCATCCAAAACTCATATAAATATTTTACAATTACCTAATTTCTCAAAACCTAAATTGATTATAAATAGTTATGTGGCTTTTTTCTGAATCTGTAACCTGCAGGACTGTTTAATCTTATCCTGTCTGACTCTTGCTCTGCAGTACTGTATATAAATAGTGCAACACTGCCCCCTGCAGCCCTGAAACACTGGTATAACAGAAAAAAACAAAAATGCTATTGATCTTTGTGGAAGTCACTATTCAGAAAGAGAACTGCTTTAAATCCTGTTATATTCTTCTCATTTTTCTTCTTCCTTCTTTAAAAGTGAAATCGCAGTTCTTGTGTAAAAAGAAAATTCTTTAGAAATGTAACCTAAAATGCAAGACAGATCCTAATATACTTGTGAGAACAAAAATTACTTTTTTTTCCTTCAAAAATTCTGGTGTATGAAAAGCAGAAACCAGAACATAAGCAATTCAGAATATAAGTGTAATGTTTAAAATGAATAGTTACAAAATTAAAGAAAATCTGGCTCTTGGAAGATCAATTTCTGTCATGTGTAGAATGTTCAGAGGGTACCAAAATACTTCTTCTTCTGTGCAAAACGGCAGATTTTTGACAATTTACTCAAAATCACACAAGTAATATAAAGAGAAGTTTGGGGGTTGTTTTCTCTCATTCAGCTCCTACTCACATCTTTCCAAAGTCATTGGTAAATTTGCAGAGACAATATTAGTTATGGGTTTAGAGATTTCATTTGAAGCTCTGAAGTTTCAACAAAACATGGCTGACAATAGTAAAAATCTAAAGTAATTTATCTATGTATGGGGGAAAAGAAGGTTTTCAGCTCATAAAACTACGAGCTATTAAAATTGCCAGCACTGCCAAAAAGAGACATGAACATAAATGAACTACATTTCAAAAAAAAAAAAAAAAAAAAAAAAAACACACCTATCTCTATGCTGTGCATGAAGTTGTTGAGATATACGAGCTCTGGACCAGTTTTTTGAAGCCAGATTTTCTGTCTCGCTCTGTCTCTACTATGCTAAACTTAAGAGGTAGATAGAACAACATGCTACATTACTAGTACCCATAGAAAGTCCTAGTTGACATATAAGTGTGACTTGGCATATCTTAACTCAAAAAAATTCCTTATTTAAATAAAAAGATGCAATATGGAATATATGCATCTGTAAGAATCAAGGCTGGAGGACAAATTACATTAGTCAATTAAATTAATTTCTTAAGACTAACTGCTTGACATAGTTCACTGATATTATAAAATTGAGTAAGTATTGTATGGAAATGATAGGAAGGGATTAAATCTCTTCTGGGCATTATAAGCACGAGTGCAATGTCAATAACTGGCTTCCAGCAATTACCAATTATAAAATCCATTTCATAAACCAGAAGACATAAAATATTCTTGACTGAATTAAAGTATATGAAGGAAATTCAGCAGCATTCAGAACTCTTAAGTGGAAGGACAGTTCGGGTTGCAAGCAAGATTACTTTTATTTGCAGTAAATAATTTTTCCCCCTCAGAATAAATTTCTAATATAAACTGAGTGAGATCAGTTCTCTAATTGGAGAATATGACTATGCAAACTTTATCAGATTTTCATCAAATGAAGAAAATTACTATTTTTACTCCAAAAGTAAGCCTCACTAAGCCCTTCGCAAATGGCAAAGCACAATCTACTTGCCATGCTTGATTTTATTCCCATAGTTTAAATCTATAGGTGAGATATTTTAAATCTTGATTGCTAAATGAGCTGTATAAACTTTTCACAAGGAAGCCAAGTACATCTTTTAAAAAAAAGGAAGTAAGCAAAATATATTTGTATCTTACACATGTATCTTTTAATCTCCTGACTGTGTTCATAAAGTTGTTTCATTGATATGATGATGACGAGGACTTGGCTGATATTTTTAAATCTGATCTACTTTGATATAATGACCCAGTTAAATCACTAATATAAATGTTTCAAATATAGGTGCCCTTCATGATTTAAAGTTGCTTAAGAAAGAATGGCTGAAAAATATAGTTCAGTTTGAAGGTAATAATGAGAAGTATTCTCTGCCATTGAGGCAGGTTTCTCCTTTGCCTCAGGTTTCTCCTTTTTTTCTTGTTTTGAGGCTTGTTTTGTAGTTGGAAAGATCATTTAGCCTTTGCAAGGCATTTTGCCTGTTGCCAAGTCATAGCCAGGTACTTAAACCTCCAATAACTTAACATTTGGGTTCAGGTAGTATTTAAGATAATCAAAAGTTGTTAGGATCAGTAGATGCAAAATCCCCCAAAATTCAAATGTTACCCTGGAACAGATTGACCATCTGATAATTTCAATATAACATGGTTTAAGTTTAACATGCTTTCTGTCTCTGTATGATCTTGCCATGTCACAGCTTTTGGGGTGATAAGAAGATGGGAGGGTATGAATGATCCATTTTTAGCATTTTTATGTTAAATAATCCAGGTCAAGAAAATGAAACTCCTCAATTATTCTTAGTCCTAATCAAAAGTGAATAGTTTAATGAAGTGCAGTAACAGGTTCTTTTGCTGCACTTGATCTTGATTTCACTGCAGACAGTCTTGAATACTGCTCTGCAAGCTGAAAGGAAAACCAGAGATCTGCTCACAAGGCATCTGGAGTTTCCTTATTCATGAACTGTTATGCTTTTCTTCCAGTCGTTCACATTTACAATAAAATTTATCAGTCTTTATAATGTTGCCTGTTACTATCTCTCCATGTTTTAATATTTTCCTAAATCAGAGTCACATTCTGTTACTCCTGTTAAAGTCATAGCACTCTTCATTGCAAACTTAAATTGCTTAAAGTTTTAGAAAGATTACTTTAGGTTGTAAGTAAAGGAACTCCCTTCTTTGCTGTAAAAGTATGTGACTCCTAGGAAGTGCTTTTAGGAAATATTTTGAATACCTAAAAATTGTTTGGGATGTTTTTCAGTTATATAATCAAAACAGGCATGATTTTAGGTGTGACATAGTCAGTAGAAGTAGGAATTTGTACTCACTCACAGCAGTTATTTTATTCCATTCCATCTCTGGTCAATGAAGAAAGGTAGTTACTTTTCACAGAATGGGATGAACTGGAAATGCCTTTCTCTGCACATCTACAGGGAGAACCAAGTTGATCAGTGCAGGCAGGTTTCAAAGCTCTTAAGCAGATAATATTTGACAAAGTCAATTCCGTCCAAGAGTTTTATTTGCAGGTGAAATTTCTTCAAATATTTAGGAGGGAAAAACCTACTTGGGGTGATATTTTGATGCCTTGGAGAATTAGGAATAGAAAAGAGATTGAACATGAGGTCATAAGTACTGAACTTCTTAATTACTTTGCTATTGATTATTCTTGTTTCTTCTGTCAATGCTGTTTTTACAGTGTTTGTTCACTCTCAAGTAAAGTGAGAGTGTTCATTACAAAAACACATTTGGGGCCAAAATTCAAATAGTTTTCCAATTGCATGAGAGATAAATATTCCTTACTTTACCATCTAACAACCTTCCTTTAGGAAAATCCCATTAATAAGAACAAAACATTATTTAGTGTATCCTTACAGTCATTACAAGAAGGAAAATTCACCTACCAGCATTGCATAACACACTGGGACACTGTAAAATATGATATTGTTGTAGGGCTAAAAAAAATTATTAAATTTTAAACAATAGCAGGGAACATATAATGGGGCACACACACAAATATCCAAACCTGAACTTTTTAATTCTCAAACAGAAGCCTCCTACTTGATAGCTACAATCAACATGAGATGTTGAACATTTTGATAACATCTGGACCCAACAAAAGTAGCACGTCCTGAAGCCTCTAGTTAATAAAGAGGCATGAGACAAAAGTGCCACTTAGGAGGCTGAACTCACACTGTGGTTCTGCACAGAAAGACTATGGGTAGTTGGAGGCTATCTGAGACATAGCAGCCATGAAATGATAGAGTTTTCCATTCTTGGTGAAGTAAGGAAGGAGGTCAAGAAAACCTCTACCTTGGACTTACAGATGGCAGACTTTGGCCTGTTCAGGACACTGGTTCAGAGAGTCCCTTGGGAAATGGTCCTTAAGCGTCCAGGAAGGCTAGATAAACTTTAAGATGAAAATCTTAAAACTGCAAGAGAAGGCTGTCCCTATGTGCCAAAAGATGTGACAGCAGGGAAGAAGATTAACCTGGCTGAACAATGAGATTTAGCATGAACTCAGGAAAAAAAATAGAGTTTAAGAGCTTTGGAAGAAGGTGCTGGCAACTCATGAAGAGTACAAGAATATTGTTATATGTAGAAAGGCAAAAGCTCAGCTAGAACTCAGTCTGATCACTTCTGTGAAAGATGATAAAAAGAGTTTTTATAAATACATTAAAAGCAAAAGGAGGATGAAGGAACATCTCCATCCTTTACTGGATGTAGAGAGGAACACTTTCACCAAGAATGAGGAGAAGGCTGAAGTACTTAATGCCTTCTTTACCTGTCTTTAACAGAAACAACATTTATCCTCAGGGCAACTGGCCCCCTGAGCCAGTAGACAGGGACAGGAAGAAGAATAGACCTTCCGTAATCCAGGAGGAACTAATTAGTGACAAGCTGTGTCATGTAGACTCTCACAAGTCTATGGGGAAGATGCGAGTCACAGTAGTGTACTGAGGAGCTGGCAGAAGAGCTCACCCAGCCTCTCTCATTTTTCATCAGTTCTGGCTAAACTGGGAGGTCCTGGGCAACTGGAGGTTTTCCAATGTGAGGTTCACCCCCCGAAGAAGGGTCAAAAGGAGGATCCAGGGAACTACAGGCTGGTCAGCCTTACCTCAGTGCTGGGAAAGGTTGCAGAATGGATCATCTTGAGTGTGATCACATGGCACATACAGGACAACCAGGGGATCAGGCCCAGCCAGCATGGGTTTAGGAAGGGCAAGTCCTGCTTGACCAACCTGATATCCTTTTATGACCAGGTGACCTGCCTAGTGGATGAGAAGAAGGCTGTGGATGTGTCTACCTGCACTTCAGTAAAGCCTTTGTTACTGTCTCCCATGGTATTCTCCTGGACAAGTCAGCAGCCCATGGCTTGGACAGGTGCATTCTTTACTGGATTAAAAACCGGGTGGATGGCTGGGCCCAGAGAGTGGTGGTGAATGGTGCTACATCCAGTCACTAGTGGGGTTCCCCAAAGCTCAGTACTGGAGCCAGTCCTGTTTAATATCTTCTTCTGTGATTTGGATGAGAGAATCAAGTGCACCCTCAGTCAGTTTGCAGAAGACACCAGGCTGGGTGGGTCTGTCAGAGGGCAGGAAGGCTCTGAAGAATCTGGACAGGCTGGATCAATGTGCCAAGGCCAATTATATGAGGTTCAATAAGGCAAAGTGCTGGATCCTGTACTTGTGTCACAACAACCCCAGGCAGTGCTATAGGCTGAGTCAAGGGTATCTGCAATGTCGCCCAGTAGAAAAGGACCTGTGGATGCTAGTCAACAGCCAGGTGAATATGAGCCAACAGTGTGCACAGGTGGCAAAAAAGGCCAATAGCATCCTGGCCTGTATCAGAAATATTGTGGCTACCAGGACCAGGACAGTGATCACCCCTCTGTAAGCAGCACTGGTGAGGCTGCACCTCAAATCCTGTGTCCACTTCTGGGCCCCTCACTACAAGAAAGACATTGAGGTTCTGGAGCATGTCCAGACAAGAGCAATGGGGCTGGAGAAGGGTCTGGAGAGTAAGTCATATGAGGAGCAGATGAGGGAGCTGAGGTTGTTTAGTCTGGAGAAAAGGAAGCTCCTGAACGGAGGTTGTAGTCAGGTAGGGGGAAGCCTCCTCTCCAAGGAAGCTAGCAATAGGACAAGAGGAAATGGCCTCAAGCTGCACCAGGAGAGGTTCAGGTTGGGAATTTCCTCACTGAAAGGGTGGTTAAACATTGTAATGGGCTTCCTAGGAAAGTGGTGGAGTCACCATCCTTGGAAGTGTTTGAGAAACTGCTTGATGGGGCCCTTATTGCTATTGACAAGGTAGTATTCAGTCAAAAGTTGGAGTCAATGATCTTGGAGGTCTTTTCCAACCATAATTATTCTATGACTATGACTCTGTGCTTCTACTTTTATTTGGGAAAATGGGTACTAGTTGTTCTGAAGAGAAAAGAGATTGCTGAAAAATAAAAATTCCTGAAAAGAAGTTATGGTCTTGGACAAAAGAAGGCAGACAGGAAAGTAGGAAATAAACATCTGTGATGGACTAAAATATTTTTAAAACATTGTCAAAATCATAGAAACCTTTGTTGTCAAACTGCAAGGAAGCAACTGCCTGTCTCCAATCACCAAAACAGCCCTGTTTCTTAAATATGCTTCCTAACCGGAGTTTGAACTGTGAAGGGGAACTTGAGATAAGACTATTGTCTACTCATCTCAGGTCTGAGGAGAAGTAAAAAAGCCTCAGGAGAGAAGAATGTATCTATGTTAAGAAACCCCCCTAGCTCAGCTCTGCAAGTGGCAGAGGAGAAGTATTTTGGGTGTGTGATGACCAAATCTCTCCACACCAAACAGAGTAAACCCCTCCGTTCCAGGAAGACCATGTACACATGGGATATTCACATGAGAGGCAACTGAGAAGTGGCGATAAATCATCAAAGACCCTGAAAGTGCCCATAGAGTCATTCCTGAGGCCTTCCACCACCAGAGGACTGCACATGATCCAAGCGCTGAAACAAATCCAGAGCCTGTCACAAAACTGCACAGCTTCCCCCCCTGCCCAGTGGAGGTGCCTGGGCATCTCTTGAATATATATTAATCCATTGAACTCTACATTTTCAGGAGATCTTCACCACCAAGAAGACCAAAAGAAGACCTACAGGATGCCATGGGGTCCATGGAGTGGTGATACATTTTCTATTATAATCTCTCTCTGTCACTCTTTCTTACCCATTTCCAGTCCCCTTCCCCCACCCACCACCTGCCCCTGTCCCCCTCTTTTCCTGTTTCTATCTCTCTCTGCCTCACATTTTCTGTTAAATAAAATCCATACTATTGACTTTGGCATATGGTCTCATTTGCACCTTCAGGCAGAAGCATCTCTAATAATTTTTTAAAAAAGGATCATAACAACATCCTGGCTGGAAGAAAGATCTTGAAAGTGAGGGAGGATACTGAAGATAAGAGGGAGGTGGATGGAGATGAATACCATGGGATGCACAAGGACCATAGCTGGTGACAGTCTAGACCAATTCCGACAAACAGCAGCTTAGTGTGAATCAATATGACTTTCCACTCGAGCTTCCCGGACCAGCAGAAACCTCCCTGCTAGAAATAGAAACCTAGTGAACATAACAGGGCATGGGTGAAGTGAGGGCATGTGGGAGTGCATGAGATAAACAAGTAAGGTAAAAACTCTAATCTCCTTACTCCTTAAATAAACCCCATTACCCAGTATCACTATGGGTTGTTGTTCAACTAGGGGCTCTCATTGATGTCATGTACTTTATTGACTATAAAATATTTTTTTCCTCCAGAAAGTGTATTTTTTCATTCTATCAGTTAATATAATGGAGACTTTTTTGACTTGTCATATTTACAACATTCTTTCTTATGCATTCGATGAGAATGAAGTAATATTTTAATTAAATGCCAAATTACTGATGAATAAATGATGTTTGAGTCTATGCATGCCAGCCATTCTCCAACATTAAGATATAATTAGAAATTAATTCTGGAAGAAAGACTAGATGATACATAACAGTACTCTGCATTTTTAACCCTTTCTGTACTAATAATTTCTACATATTGGTCTCATCTTTCCTGCAGGACAGTTTTTATGGTAATTTCTATAGGTACAGAATGCCTTTTTATATTCCCATTTCTCTCCAGTAAGACAGTCTTTGAATAACAATATGCTTTCTATCCAGAAATCTTCATTAATATTTAGAAAGTGTCATGGTTTAACCCCAGTGGGCAACTAACCCTCACTCAGCCGCTTGCTCAGTCCTCCCTGGTGGAATGGCAGAGAAAATCAAAAGGGTATCTGTGAGAAAAATTTTAGGTGGAGATAAAGACGCTTAATATGTAAAACTAAAGCAACACACGCAAGCAAAGCAAAACAAGGAATTCATTCACCACTTCCCATGGGCAGGCGGGTGTTCAGCTGCCTCCAGAAAAGCAGGACTTCGTCATGTGCAATAGTGCCTTGGGAAATAAAATGCCATCACTCCAAATGTATCCTCTATCTTCTTCTTCCCCCAGCTTTATATGCTGAGCATTATGCCACATAGTGTGGGGCATCCCTTTGGTCAGTTGGGATCAGGCTGTGTCCCCTCCCAACTCCTTGTGCAATCCCAGCCTCCTCACTGGTGGAGGGGCGAGAGGAGCAGAAAATGCCTTGATGCTCTGCATGCACTGCTCATCAATAACTAAAACATCTCTGTATTACCAACACTGTTCTCAGTACAAATCCAAGGCACAGACTCATAGTTGCAGACCCATAGATACATAATTGCAGAAGTGGAGATTGGTGGCTGTCATCGCCACTGTGACCATGAATAGATCAAGTTTAAAATCTCTGTTGACAGGAGGAAAAGTGCCAGTGAAACATCAGCTCCGGACATGATGAGAGCAGGCTTCGGACTGTTCAGGTAATTTGTAAGATTCCCTGGAAAAACATTTTGCAGGTGCTGGAGTCCATCACTGCTTGTCACTTTTCAAACATCACCTCCTAAGGGCAATTCTCAAATATTGAAAGTCAATCAGGAGAGGCAGAAGGCTGGCTTGACTGAACAGGAATCCTCGCTTTGAAATAAGGCCGAAAAAAGGAAGGTGCATGCCCAGTGGAAGCAAGATCAAGTGACATGGGAAGAAGTCAGAGATGCTGCTTACTGCTGTAGGGAGAAAATTTGTGTGGCCAAAGATGAACTTGGAGCTGAAGCTCGACAGAAATGTGGGGGACAAAAAAAAAAGAGGTTTTTTTTAATATATTAATGTCAATATGCAGTATAGAAATACCATTGGCCCATTACAGGATGAGGATGGTTACCTCACAATCAGGGACAGAGACAAGGCCGAGGTGTTCAAGGCTTTCTTTGCCTCTGTCTTGAACATGGATGATTGAACAAGGGGGTCTCACTGCTCTGAGGTGAAGGACTATGGCTGCAAGAATGATAAACTCCTAGTTGAACCTGAAATTGCACGGGATCTGCTGTTCCTGCTAAATCCCTAAAAATCTATGGGGCCTGATGGCATTCATCCCAGAACCCTCAGAACTGGCTGACATCATTGCAAAACCTCCCTCAATGACTTGTGAGTGGTCTTGGGAATACAGAGAGGCCCCAGCTGACTAGAAACTGGCAAATGTTGTCCTGATTTTCAAGAAGGGCAAGAAAGAAACTACAGGCCTGTCAGTTTCACTTCAGTGCCTGATAAAGTTATGGAGAAGATTATTCTGGGAAGTGTCAAAGGTGGCCACATGGGGCACCTGTCAATAATATGGCCCACCTGGTAGCCTGTGCACACACAGTTAGGGGCACACTGAGTGTCCAGTGAACCAAAGGTCCCACCTGGAGGAGTGGCCATAGTAGATAAAAGAGGCACACACAAGGTCTCCATTTTGCCTCAGCTTGCCCTCCTGGAGTTTGCCAACATGCAATCTCTTAGTGGTAGCTATATTTTTCTTTATTCTTTCTTCTCTTATTCCTTCTTCCTTTGCTCTTCTTTTGTGTAGATTAAACCCCTATTTTCTGTATTTCACTTAAGTTGCAGGTACTTCACTTAAGTTGTGAGTTGGTGTTTGCCTAGTAGCTTGCTATTAAGTGGAATATTTTCCTTGACTTTATGTTGCTCCTGTAAGCACTTTTTGCCAAAATGCATATTTTCGCTCCAAACTAAAAGAAATCTCTTAGCGAAAAGTGTGTAGCTTTTTATCTGCATGTGAATTCAAGGTATCAAAGAACCAAAGGCTTTGCAAGAGTTCATGTGGGCAAAATCTCTTGAAGTCTGAAATAAAAGTGTATACCTGGTAAAGCTTGGAGCTTCTGGACTGAGGTGTACAAAAAGTACTGAAAAACACCTGAAAGACAACACAGTCATTGGTCACAGTCAGCATGGCTTCATGAGAGTAAATCCTGCTTATCAAACCTGATTTCCTTTTATGAAAAGGTAACCCTCCTGGTTGATTAAGGGAAGCCAGTTGATACAAATTTTTTTTATTTCAATGAAGCTTTCAATACTGTCTCTCACAGGATAGTTCTGGACAAAATGTCCAGCACATAGCTGTTATAAACACATCATATGGTGGGTGAGCAATTGGCTCATGGGCTGAGCACAAAGCATAATAGAACTGTTGACTCCCTCAAAGGCAGGGAGATCCTGCAGAGAGACCTCAACTAATTAGAGAACTGGGCAATCACCAACCATATGAAATTCAACAAGGAAAAGTGTTGGATTCAGCGCCTGGGATGGGGTAACCCTGGATATTTGTACAGACTGCGAAATGAGATGTCAGAAAGCAGTGCCATGGAAAGGGACCTGGGAGTCCTGGTCATTGGCAAGCTGAATCTGAGTCAGCAGTGCCCTGGCAGCCAGGAGGGCCAACCATGTCCTGGGGGGCATCAGGCAAAGCTTTGCCAGCCAGTCAAGGGAGGGGATTGTCCCACTCAGCTCTGCTCTGAGGCGGCCTCACCTTGGATATTGTGTGCAGTTTTGGGCACCACAATATAAGAAAGATATTAAGCTAATGGAGAGTGTCCAAAGGAGGACAACAAGGACAGTGAAGGGCCTTGAGGGGAAGCCGTATGGTGAGTAGCTGAGGGCTCTTGGTCTGTTCAGCCTGAAGAAGAGGAGACTGAGGGGAGACCTCATTCCAGTTACAACTTCCTCGTGAGGGAAAGAGAAACTGCAGGCACTGATCTCTTCTCTGTGGTGAACAGTGACAGGAGCTGAGGGAACGGTCTGAACTTGTGTCAGTGAAGGTTTAGGTTAGGTATTAGAAAAAGGTTGTTTCCCCTAGGGGGTGGTTGGGCACTGGAACAGGCTCCCCAGAGAAGAGGTCACAGTACCAAGCCTGGCAGAGTTCAAGACACATTTGAATGATACTCTCAGGCACGTGTGATTCTTACGGATGGTCTTGTGCAGGGCGAGAGCTGGACTTGACAATCCTTGTGTGTCCCTTGCAACTCAGCATATTCTGTGATTACGCCTGTGAAGAAAATTAATTCTATCTCAATCAAAAAACACCAGTATAGACCTCCCCTACTTCAATTAAATATGCAAGAACTATTTTCAGCACATGGGAAATTAATGCTGAAAGAAATAAGGCAATATATCTCTAAAAAATCTTTAAATGTCTAAACTATTTTTATGTGAGACATCTAAAAGCAAAGCATGTACTCACAAAATTGCATTTTTTCTGTAATGTAATCAAGGTGCATTGAGGTTTCAGCCTGCCTTTCATTTCTGGATGCACCTTGATTCTCTTGAGAGTTCCCCTCACACTTGTTAGGGTCTCTCCCAGAGGACGGTATCTCCTAAATATTCCCAGAAGAAATTAAGATGAAACTCTACAAGACATGTCCACTGGTGGTCCATACTTTCTGTTTTTATTTTTCAGCTCAGTAAGCACTACTATTCTAGTTTATCAGATTCTTGACTTCAGTTCTGTCTTCAGCTTGGTGCAATTATAAACATGCCAATCTGCTTCCACAAGTTCTGCAAACTTTTTCTTTTATGTCCTCCATGGAATAAACATTTGTTGAGTTGAATGGAGAACCGAAAAGTGTTCACATATGGTTCCCCATCCCTTGGGTTAGAATATTTAACTGACTACAGATTTGAACTTTTCCACTGTATCATTTTGATTTTGTAATGTATCTCTTGAAGTATTTCAGGTTTTTTCTTTTTTTTTTTTTTTCTCCCTTGTCAAACATGGCATTATCCACCTGGAAAATCTTCAGTGTGGGCAAAGACCAAGGTTTTGGCTACTATAGTCCTGAAAATTACAAGCATAAGTCTTGCCTGAATAAATTATTGCTTAGGAAATCAACTGCAAATTCAGGATCTAGAAGTGATTCTCCTTTATCCCTCACAGAAACATTGTGCAATAATATTGCATAAGTAGATCATGCATTTTGTAGTCTAAATTATGGATGGAATCAATGAGGTGGAAGAATGTCCTTATTCCTTGAAGCTGGGCAGAATCTTTGGTAAACAGTAGTGACTCCATTCTGGAACTCTGATTTTTGAGATAGCTGTCATAGCATCTCTGTTACAGGAACTCAATTTACCCAGTACAATTTACTCAGCCATTTACAACTGGGACAAAATGATTCTATTCTAATCTTGCAGAGCCTTTTCAGAAGAACAAGTACAGTGTAATGTTAAAAAAAATAATAATTTTTCATCTGCTGAAAGAACCTTCAAGGAGGCAGTGAAAGTATTTTTCCCTTTCAAAACCACCAGTTCCAAGAAACAAAACTAGCCACATAAATCAACAAAAAAGATGCAGTACTTAGGTCTTTCAAGTGCTCTTTTTCTAAACAGCAGCTAAGATGTAATTGGGAAGAGGTTTTCTAACTGTGATTATTGACCTAATGTAAAAGAGAAAGCTGAAGTTCAGACAGATTTGAGATTTGTTTAAACTTCAGAAAGTGTAAGATTTGCACATTGGGACATTCAGTATTCAGTAGCTTGGCTACTTTCCTTTTTTTTGAGTTAAATATTTGGATGAAAGTCAGGAGAGACTTAAAAAAGAGGATCAGAAAGGCTATGAAACAGCAAAACCACACCTTAGTAAAGATCACTGTGAAGACCTGAAAGATTCAATGCTCTCTTATTTCTCCAAGAAAGTCAAGTAAAAAGATTACTGGATTTGGTGCAGAAATTCAGTTCTTCAGTTTTAGCAAAACTGTTGTTTGCCATGTCCTAAACTTAGGGACTTAGGATGTTTTTCAAGTGTTGTCTAAGGAACACTCACTTTAATGTCTTGTTTAGAAAGCGTCTTGCTATCCAACTTTCAATATAAATTATTGTTACTGCAAATTCTGTGTCATATTGGCTTATTTATCCATTACAAAGTTTATGGAATCTATGTGTTTTCAAGCAAACAGAACAGGAATATGTCTCTTGAGTACAAGTGTTTCCTTTTCATCTTTCCTTTTCCCCTCTCTTTCCATAACTGACAATTCTTCCCACTGCTATACATCCTGGATTTTACAATTTTTTCTTAGTATTCATAAATAGAGCTTTAATAAACTTTGTTATGTATGTTAATTGCATTTTCACATCCTCAGTTGCATTTTATGTAGAATATATTATTTACATTGCTAAGAGTTTGTACCATTTAATGAGATCCTGTGTGAGCAAAAGAAGTTACACATGATGATGTTATACCAACTGCAAATTTTTGAATGGAAAGATGCAACTACAGTATCACTTGTTCTGCTACCAAATGTTGTGGCTAGTAGGAGGTAGAAGATGGGCTCACAGTCTGGAACATACATTGAGAATTGAATTTTTTTAAGAGATGTGCCTGAGTATATGTCATCTCTTTTAGGAAAACAAACCTCTGATTCTTACAAATCAAACAAAAAATGTGAGGAAATCAAATTCATGTACAGACTGCTAAATATAAACAATCCATATCTGGTAATCTCTTAAATAGTTTTTACAATTACTGTGTTGAGTGACGTAAATGGTTTCTCCAAGAGGATAAGTGCACAGATATAGTGCTCTGTGGATTCATTGAAATCAGTGAGATGCTATTTAAACTACTCTGCTTGACATGGTTGTGAACAGTGAAATAAACAGCCTGTAAAAGGCTTTATTCATTCTTGCCAAATTATATGCAAGGTACTAGGTTTTTATTCCTGTTTAAACCAACATTTCCATGAAGTGTAGTTGTTTTCAGATTGATAAGGTTCTAATGCTTTTGAAAAATCTTTCCTTTGGCTTCAAATTCTAAAACACTTGCTTAAAATAATATTCTGTCACAACCTAAGAAAAATGACATATGCAACTTTTCCACCAAAGAAAATTACAAATAAAAGCAGTTGCTTTCTGGCACAAACTATTTTATTGACAAGCTAAAAATACAAACTTCCTAATCACACTTAGATAAGGCTAAATCCATTACTCCAGTAATAAAATGTTAAGTGCGTAAGTACCAGAAGGTATAGGCATATAGGATATATGACTCCCCTGCCATTGCATGTCTCATCAACCTGCTTCATGGGAAATGTCAGTGCTTCTGTAGACATGGCTACCATCAGCCTGATAATGGATTACTTGGGGGACAAGTCTGCTCTCTTTTCAAGTCTCCGTTTGAAGTCCATTATACAGACAGATCACTACCCCCTCCCCACTCCAAAAAAAAAAACAAAAAAAAAAAAAAAAAAAAAAAAAAAAAATCTTATGTTTAGGTGGAATTTCTTGCATTTCTCTTTGTGTGCATTGTCACATGTCCTCTTTGCTGCATGTCCTTTCACTGGCCACCAGCAAGAAAAGTATGGCTCCAGCTTTTCAAACTTCCCTCCCCACTCAGGTATTTATAAAAATTGACAAGATTCTCTAGAGCCTTTCCTTCCTTTGACTGCAGAGCTCTCTTGACCCTGGTCACTGACCCCAGTGCAGAAGTTAAACCAGCAACACCCGAGTCCCGCTCAAGTCTGAATCTGTCACTGTGAGGTCAGTGCACAGCTGCAGCATGCCAGACAGTTTCTTAACTTTTGAATCTGCACTGTCTCTACCTCCACACACTAATATTTTCAGGCTCTAGTTGAATAGAGGACAGTGCAGGGGAGAGAGAAGCACAACTGGTTTGGATATGTGTGCTTTTGGTTTAAAAACATAGCATGGAGCATTATCCCTAAGTGCTATAGTCCTGCCACTCAGTTCATCATACATTTCCTTGAGTGGCAAACAATGTAATATAAAATAAACAAGACTTCAAATTGCACTAACATCTATGTTGAGACAAGCATTTCAAGCTTATGTGCACTTAGCTATGAAACTCAAGCTTTCAGGCCTTTAAAGCTCAACTTTTTGAGCTCATTTTAAGATTTAAAAAAACATGTTGATGCTTGCAGCAAGTTAGAAGATATTTGTGTGCATTATTGACCTGAGAGGCAGTGGCAGCCTGGAAAATTGAATAAAAACAAAACAAAACAAAACAAACCACCATAAAATTGTAGCCTAGTTGTGTAGTAACAGTGAATCAAGGGGTTTTTTTTAATATATTTTTGTTACACTTTGTCAAAACTTTTAACACCTCAATTACTATTTTGCTTTAAACACTTCCCAGCTCCAGCTCTTGCTTCAAATAATGTTTTAGTTAAAATCCGTTGAGCTGAAGTCATTACTTATTCACAGCAGCAGCTTGAATGGCTTGTGAGCACGGCTGCTGATGTTTGCCCCACTAACCAGCCCCAGCAAACTCATCCTGCTTTTGTGGTAAGGCAGTGAGCTTCAGGGCGCCTGGAAGCAGCACTGGCACGTACGCAGTCAGGCACCATCTAGAAGCAAAACATCCAGAACAGCACTGCAAAGGTTGACATCCTGTGAAAAATTAGCAAATGAACTGGGGAGAAATCAGCCTACCACAGAGCTTTCATTTCTTTCTTCTTTGTGGATTAGATTGTCAACCAAAAAATTAAGCAAGGCGGCATTATTTGCCCTCATAAAATTTCATTTAAAGCACACTGCTGTGTTTCTATTTTAGAGAAAAACAGTAGTTTCCCATCAGATAGGGGATGTGAAACTTCCACATCTGGAAATCAGTGCTTCCAGTGGACACAAGAATGCGCGACCTGCCAGTCAGACAGCTCTCCCTCTTTCTCTGCATTTTACCCCTGGTGGTAGCTGTGGCCAGGTTCGGAGGAGCAAATTTTGCATTCGTCATGTGTAGGATTATCTGTCATTAGAAAACTGGTCTCTCTAACAGCTAGTAGTGAGAGCTTAGTTTATCCCCTGTTTATTCCCCATGTTTCATGTCGGTTTTGTAGATTTTACTTTTTTTCAGGAGTAACAGAAAAATCAACCCAAATATCAGTAATTGCTCCCAATAAATTTCTCCTGTAAATGTATGAATGTTTTATGTAAATGTACTATTACGTCAGAGTTTATACAACATTTAGGTTATGCTTGGGAAGAAAATGAAGATTTTTTTTTTTTTAATCAATGATTGTAATCTCAGCAACAGGTGACTAAGCATTTTTAATTTGATGTGCCAGCCTGGTAGAAGAAAAACTACATGTTACTGCACTTCTAATGTTACTCTGAATGGATAGCCTTCATGAAGATCATGTTAGTTATTTCCCTTAGGAGAAAAGTACTGTTATAAATCCAGCAATTTCTTTGTTTTCATTGTATTCATATAAATGGAAATGTTGTTCTTCTATTCATGTAAATGGAAATAAACAGGAAGTCCCTTATTTTCTTAAAGTTTCAGGCATTTTATCTGCAAGTCCTCAGCCTCAAAAATATTCCAGAGATTTAATTTCAGCCTTCTTGTTGACTGCTGTCTTTTCTGGCTGCTTTCCTCTCATATAAATTAGATGGCTTTAACTGCCTTGAAATCCTCACTGCTAAGCACCAGTGTGTGTCTTTTGGCTATTTTGTATTTTGGATGCAATCTGCAAGCCTACTTATTATCCCATTCAAATGTTTTCCTTACCATTATAGCTCTGCACATCTCTTTACTGTCATATATGCCCTGTGTCCCTTTATTTCTTTCCCAGCCTCCACTCCTTTCTCACTTACTGTGCCTTTCTCTGGGTCCCCTTAGATATTTATCTTGTCCTGAATTATTTCTCTCCTTTCTCTGTCCAGCTGATTTTCCTTTTTTCCTTCCTACCTGCCTGCCTCTTGACCTGTCTCCTTTGGGGGGGGGGGGGGGGGGGGGGG
>JAWWEU010000111.1:89769048-89831096 GCA_035583155.1 Acropternis orthonyx
GTTACACATCTGTTTTCTGTGGGTCAAATGGGCTATTTCCTCTGTAACCTTGTACTTATTGTGATCTTTTTATTAAATTGCAGTTTTTTTGTGAGTTGGATTCTTTTCTCCTGCTGGTTTACCTTAAACCAGCACAATGTGCTTAATGTTAAGGACACAGGTATTCTGCTACATCAGATGCTGAATTAGGATTCATCCATTCTGTTACTTTTTGGCCATTTATGCAGCTTGTCACTGAAAAATGACCTACATCTGAAATCCCCCCAAAAGACTTAATGTAAAGGGATGTGCCAGTTTTCTATGGTTATTAAGACTAGATTAAACATGTGATTAAATGATAGTTTAAGATACACATTTGTTATACCTAGAGGAAGATAACAAGAAAGAAAAATCTTGTTGAGATGGGTAAAGAGCTCTTCAAAGCACCACCTAACTCTGAAAAGCTTGTGTCCCAGTCTCTAAAAAGTTATTTATGTTTGCATCTGCCATCTACCCACAATCAATGAGCTTCAGAACAGCTATAGGGTCTACTGCTACAGCATATAATACAGAACTATATGGAATACTATAGAACTATAGGGTTCTCTTACTGAACAGAGATATATATTTCACAAGTCTGTTCTCTGAAATAGATTATGTTTCCTGTTGGGCATTTGTTGCTTTGAGAGATTATGTTTAAAAACAATAATGATAGAAAAATTTTAAATAGTTTTCAATTTACTAGTACATCTTCTGTCTTTTATACATATCCATTCATATCCAGTCTTGAGCATTTTTACTTGGATTTTATTAAAAACAAGATAGCTGTAACATTTTGCTATAAAGACTTGCATGAATAAGCATTTCTGAGAAAAAATAGTTGATAAAAGCAGTAGAAAACTCTTTGTCTCATCATGGAGAGCAGACCTGTGAAATTTTGGCATTTCTAGCACTAGGCTTTCAAATCACTATTTTTTTAATGTGGATGAAAGTTTTCATAGTAATTTTTAGGAGATTTGTAGCAATTTGATAACAAACACTACTTTGGGCAGGAACAGATAACAGAAAATGAAATAATGATGAGTTTAGAATTTGCAGGGAACAAGCTTTCTTCCCTTCATTTTCTGCTTGAAAATGCCAGTATAAAAGTTGATTGTTTCTAAAGCTTGCAACCTATTTAGCTGCTAATCTCCCAGTTCCTTTGAGGAATTTTTTGTTTGAAGCTAATCATTGTTGCATAGGTGACAAATACTTACTTATTTTTTTTACTTTACTTCTCAATTTATGGTATTTTCTGGAAAAAACTTCTTTCATTAACCCCTGAATTGCAGCCATTTGTTTTGTTGGTGCTAATTTGCTGATAATCAAGTCATCTGTGAAAATGTTATGTGTCTCCCCTGGCAGTATGGCAGTGCTTATTTTCTGAGCTTGATTCACATGAGTTCTTCCACCAGAGATCCCATGTAGTAAAGCCAGTGAGGTATTAAATAATGTTTTTGAGCTTTATTACATAACCTGTAAGAAGGAAATATAGAAGGCAGTGTTTGCTTTTGCAGCACAGAATAAGCAGTAGTTGGTTAGGCTTCTTAGCAATCAAATCATTTGTGTTCCTGAGTTAGAATAACAGTACATTGTACTATCTTGGCATTTTGATTTCAAGAATGTTGTGATTAAAAACAGGGGTTTTTTTTCATTCCTGGATACAAGATGTGCTGCTGCTGGTCTGCTCCCAAACCACTCTCAGGAGTCTCAGCCAGATGAGAGAGTGAACATCAGGATTTTCTAGGGACCTCACTAAAGTGTCACCTCCCAGAGTGAGAAGGACACTGGCTGCTTACATGAAGTTGTTACAGAGGAAATGGATTTGCTAGGTTTTTTTGGCCTAAACATAGCTTTCTGACTTAAGCATGAAAACCCGCAATATTTCTAATTAGGAGTGCCTGACATGTTCCTTTACATGCATTTTCATGGAACACTGGTCTTTGCATTCACTTAAAATCTCAAACTACTGTTGTTTAAAGAGGGGGGAAAATTATGATATAGATGTTAGGAAGTAACTATATTGAGACTTCTCAAGGAACTCAGTTCCTATCCTCTGAGGAACTCAGCTTCTCTTGTGTAATACAAAAAGCCAGTTTTTGTTTCCTCCATTGTAGTTTCTTTACATAATTTTAATAAGACTTCTTGGTGCTAAAATATGCAACTAATTATATAGCAAAAATGTTTTAGCTATTTAGCATTTTAGCTACCCAGGAAATTCAGAATTCAAAACATGAACTTCCTAGTAGCACAGTATACCTACATGCTTACATTCTACATGGATGTAAAATGCATTAGGTCTGTGCAGAATGTTCAGAGGTTGGAAGCACGTAGAGTCTCCCTGTGTTTCAGTGTAATTAGTGAAAATATTTAATACATTATCAAACAGAGCAAAGACTTGAGGCATTGCCCAAACCACTCTTCAAATTACTGTCAAATTCTTATTTTCTGCCATGTTCATCCTTAAGACAAGAACTTGTGTAAATGAAAACAATTTTCCTATGTGAATTGTATTCCCTGTATCAAGAATTTTCCTTAATGGATTCTTTAGCCCTATACAAGACAAAAATAAAACTATGGTATTATAAATAATGAATAAAAGACACATGTATTGGATTCAACATAAAATATGCAAATATGGGAAACAAAACCAAGAAAATAAAAGCAAGGATCCTATCAGCTTCTACCAAAATGGAAAACTAGTCATCTGACTTCCAGAGCAGTTTTCCAATATATAGTATTGGAATGTTTAATCCTATCTTATGGAAATAATCATAGATGAATGACTGTTTCTTTTTATTCATACGTGCAGTCTGTTTCAGCAACTGGTGAAGTTCAGCAAAATAAAGAACATAAATCAATCAAGGATTTATATGAGTAAAATACGTACAAAAATGGTGAAGATCAGCCACAAACTTTTTAACTTTCTATTAGAGTTTAATAGCAGAGGCCCAGTCCCTGTTGGACACTTGTCCCTTCACATGCATTTTCTCATATTAGAGGGAGTATGCTACTGGGTTTTTTACAGCACAATTGCAAAATGAAAAAGGTTTATAACTGTGAGTTTGTCTGAGGTTTAAATTATGGAGTTGTTATTTTAATAGTAAAAAAAAAAGCATAAGATGGGAATATTACTACTAAATATATGTGTACTTCATTGAATGTCTGGCTAAGAGCATTGTAAAATCACTACACAACCCTCTCTGTTCCTGGAGATTCTTATATAGGAGTTTTACAGGAACTCCTTTTACATTAATTCTGCTCTGGATATAAGAGCATTTTAAATCACTCATAAAAATATTAATGCACAAAAAAAGTGCAGAAAACCAAGGACCTCCATGCATTAAAAAAATTGAGTATGAAGGGAGCTTTCATTCATTGCTCTTTGAAGTGCAGCAGACTGCATAAATTTCTTCCTTTAAAGATGAATTTAGAGAGACTCATACAGGAATTGAGAATATGAAATTCATTTCTAGATGATCGGAATCAGTCTCCCATTTTTTGACATTTCTGGAGACCAACCTAGGTGAAATTGATAATGAAGGAAAGAATGTCAGCCCAGATTTAAAGCCTGAACATTCCCATGAATAATCCAGCTACTGATGCTTGAGGGTCTAAAATTTATCCAGAGATGCTGGAGAGGCAAAAGATTTAAAAGGAACAGTAAAAATAAATTTTGTCAAAACTAAACATTTTGATCCAAAATATTAGCCCTAAATGTGCCTGATTCAACTGCTGTCCTTGCTGGGTTTTTTTCCTTTGCTTTGTTTTTAAACCAACAAACACATGGGGATTTAGTTAAATTTACAAGGTAACCTAATGGTCCATGTTAGATATTCTAAAAAGTTGATAACATTTAAGGAAAGGAGTGGGGAACAGGATAAAGAAACTACTACTGTATCACTTCACAGCAAGCAGGAGAGATTTGTGAGGCTCCATGATAGGGCAGCTGAACAATGAAAATATTCTTGAAATATAAATCTAGAAAAGTAAAATGAAATGAGCAGTCATAAAGAAAAGTTGTCAGCACTGTACTTAATCCAGCTGAAGGTATCTTAAAAGTATAAAGAAAAAGTCTTGGATGCAGACAGTGTTAATACGACCTCAGAATTCTCTGAGGAAGGAAATTAACGTTTTTTACTTGATATTTGCACAAACACTTTCAGTTTACTGTGTTTATCATCTTAGTGCAGGGGAAGACTGCCGCTTTTGTCGTTCCTAAAATGAGGTTCCAAATGGGACCTTATGGTCCCCTCCAATTGTCTACACTTACTGTTACATGTAAAAATATACCATATGTTTTTGGTATTTTCAGAACAGCAACATTCTTCATTCTTTGTTCTGATTCCAGTAGTGGCACACTGAAATCCTGCTGCAGTTACAGTTTCAGAAGCAGTAGATTAATACTTTGCTATCATATTGCTGTATCTTACTTTTCACATGAACAACTTGCCAAAAACATATAGAACTCTGAGTAGTGGTGAAGCTTACTCCTAATAATCAAGAAGGCTTAGTCACTGTGCATGGCATTAGGATTTTTATAGGTTCTGGTAATATCTTCATTCATCTGTGCTACGATTTTTTTGCTCATAGCATGGTTATTTTCATTTTCTGCTTTAAAAAGGTGCTTCACCAACAAAAAGTGTCTTCCACCTTAACATATGATCCATTAATCTTTAAGAGAAAATATAATCGATACCTGCCTACTTAAAAAAAAAAAAAACTGCTGAAAGCATCTATTACAGTACTGGGGAATATCACTAAAAGTAGAGTCTTTGTTATAAACAGAAATGCTTCTTGCTAACCCTACCAGTGATGTTTCTTCTTTTTTTTTCTTAGTATGACGTCACAGACCACATAATACTGATACTGTAACTTTATTTATTTTCTGGCTTTGTCCTCTGAAATAACAATAGACTATTTATATGATATTGTGTATATGTATATAAAACACAACAATCACATAAGAATAATATATTTCCACTTCATAATAGTTTTGTATCTTTTCCTGCAACCATTTGCCATTCTCTTATTCTCTCTTTTTTCTTATAGCTGTTACAGTTGTGACTTGCCAAATTTCCCATTGCAGTGTGAACAGAAACAAGAGACTGACGCTGCATCTCCTTTCTTTGAGCTACACTATTTAGACAGACACATTTTTATCATCTCCTTATATTTGACAATTTCTTTGTCACAGAATTGCAAAAAAAAAAATAGGGTTGGAAGGACCCTCTGGAGATCATGTGGTCCAACCCCCGCTGCCAAGGCAGGGTCACCTAGAGGTCTAGTTACATTTTCAATGTCTCTAGAGAGGCAGACTCCATGACCTTTTGGGGCACCCTGTTCCAATGCTCTTTCAACCTCAATGTAAGGAACTTCTTCCTCATGTTGAGCTGAAACTTATTGTGTTTTAGCTTGTGGCCATTATGTCTTGCTCTGTTGCAGGGCACTGCTGAAAAGAGTCTGGCACCATCCTCTTGGCACTCACCTTTGAGATATTTATGTGCAATAATTAGATCCCCTCTGTCTTCTCTTCTGTGGAATCTGATGGGATTCATCCAAAAATCCTCAAAGAGCTGGCTGATGTAATTGTTAAACTCGTCTCAATGATTTTTGAAGGGTCTTGGGAATCCAGAGAGGTCCCAGCTGACTGAAAAGCAGCAACATGTCCCAGTTTTCAAGAAGAGCAAGAAGTAAGACTCCAGAAGCTTTAGACCTTTTTGTCTCACTTCAGTGCTTCGTCAAGTTATGGAGAAGATTATTCTGGAAAGTACCAAAAAACACCTGGAAGACAACACAGTCACTGGTCACAGCCAGCATGGCTTCATGAGAAGAAAGTTCTGCTTATCAAACCTAATTTCCTTTTATGACAAGGTAACTCTCCTAGCTGATCAAGAGAAGCCAGCTGATGTACTTTTTTTGGATTTCAGTGAAGCTTTCAATACTGTCTCTCACAGGATAGTTCTGGACAAAATATCCAGCACAGCTGGATAAACACATCATGGACTGGATGAGCAATTGGCTCATGAGCCAACCACAGAGGATCACAGAGCTATTGACTCCCTCAAAGGCAGGGAGACCCTGCAAGAGACCTCAACAAATTAGAGGACTGGGAAATCACCAACCATATGAAATTCAATAAGGAAAAGTGTTGGATTCTGCACCTGGGATGGGGTCACCCTGGATGCTTGTACAGACTGGGGAATGAGATGCTGGAAAGCAGTGCCAGGAAAAGGGACCCAGGGATCCTGGTTGATGGCAAGTTGAATCTGAGTCAGCAGTGCCCTGGCAGCCAGGAGGGCCAACCCTGTCCGGAGGGGCATCAGACAAAGCTTTGCCAGCCGGTTGAGGGAGGGGATTGTCCTGCTCTGCGCTGCACTGGGGCAGCCTCACCTTGGATATTGTGTGCAGTTTGGGGCACCACAATATAGGAAAGATATTAAGCCAATAGAGAGTGTCCAGAGGGCAATGAAGATGTTGAAGGGCCTTGAGGGGAAGCCATGTGGGGAGCAGCTGCGGGCGCTTGGTCTGTTCAGCCTGAAGAAGAGACTGAGGGAGGAGACCTCATTCCAGTTACCACTTCCTCGTGAGGGAAAGAGAAGCTGCAGGCACTGATCTCTTCTCTGTGGTGAACAGTGACAGGAGCTGAGGGAACGGTCTGAACTTGTGTCAGTGAAGGTTTAGGCTGGATCTTAGAAAAAGGTTCTTCACCCAGAGGGTGGTTGGGCACTGGAATAGGCCCCCCAGGGAAGTGGTCACAATGCCAAGCTGTATTCAAGAAGCATTTGGACAATACTCTCAGGCACATGATGTGACTCTTGGGATGGTCCTATGCAGGGCTAAGGTTTGGACTCAATGATCCTTGTGGGTCACTTACAACTCAGCATATTCTGTGATTCTCTAGACTTAAAAGGCCAGTTTCCCACAGTCTCTTCTCATGAGAGAGATGCACCAGACCCCTAATCATCTTTGTGACCCTCTGCTGGACCCTCTCCAGTAGCTCCTTTTCTTTCTTGTACTGCCCAGAACTGGACACAGTACTCCAGGCATGGCCCCACTAGGGCCAACTTACATCTGTACGCTCTTTCACTCAGGTGGAAGTCTTTCTCATGCCTGCCCACTGTTACAACTTGCATGACTCTTTTTGTAGTCCAGCTATGTGGAAAACATTTCTGATTTCCAGTTCAGAGGTAGCTTAATGTAAAGTTAGCTTTACAGGTGCAGCAAAGCATATGTGAGTTATGTTGTGTGTTGGCTACCACACAGCTGCTCTATGAGGCAAACTGAGCCATGCAGCACCCACCCTGTTTGAACTAACCTGCTCATTGTCATGAGTTGAGAGGATATACATTCTGTGGTGGTTCATGGTGGCTGTGGGTACAGCTGTTTGTACTGTGGTGGGAACATGGGGTCAGTTCTGTACCACACCCCATAGGGGATGTAGGTGAGACAAGAAGTGAAAGATTCTTTACTACTAATGTGTTACTTAATGTTAAGCGGCAAAAATATTTTTATATTAAATATTCTTTCAGTTTTCTCATTGCTTTTATTTGCTGTCTACACACACATAGTGCTCTATGTGGTTATTTATAACTGATGATGACAATAACTTTGAAAATGAGATAATATTAAACAAAAACTGAATTTAGTTATCTCTAGGTAGTATCTCTTAGTGCAAATCTGGGTGTAATTTGAAAGCCAGTCATATTTCGTTCAAGTCCTACCTAGACTAATTTCTTGAATGAATGTTTCCTTATTATCATCACTGTGTAAAGACTGAACTATGAAGTTTCTTTCATCATTTGGGAAAAAACAAACAAACAAAAAGCCAAGAAAACACAGAAAAAACAAACAAACAAAAAACCCCACAACTTTTCTTTTGTTGCTTCCATTTATAGTTTCTATGCTATAATCCAAACTTTTATTCTGTCTGAAAATGGAAAACTTTGTAGTACACTGAAGGTACAGCAGCATAACTATTATAAAGCAACTCAGAAAAATAATGATGAAAGTAAAAACTGAGAAAGGGTTGACCTTCAAGTATCTTCATAATGTTTGTAATTATTAATGTTATTTCTTTTGTCCTTAATGGTTTTTGACAGTAGCATCTATAGAATTAAGGCAGTAAGTTTTCCAATCAATATTTCACTATGTAGCATCATGATGTCCTACTTGCTTCTTTTTCTAATTCTGGGATGTGGAATCATTCAGATTAGCTGCTTACAAAAACTTTTATATTATCATAAAGAGCATGAGGCTCAATTGAATTAGCAGCCATCATGATAATCAAAATTAATAGAATGTGGTGAAGATGTAATGGAAAGTTCCATGAAAATTTGGGATTGACATTTTGTTAGCATGTAAATCACATAAAGAGACAATGCTAGGAAATTATTGGAGAATTTGAATAAAAAGCTGAATACCTTCAGTGTTATCAGCCAGACTACATCAGGATGTATATCCAAATACTTGTGTTATAATTTGACATTAGCAATCACTGTGTTTTATTCATCCTATCTTTGACTACAAAACCCATGGCCTGTGCTCCTTGTTTTTCTGGTGGGTCCATAAAACCTTCTCTGGAAACATGCAGCAGTTTGTTGCTTTTTTTCCTTGCTTTTGTGACCACTGGATCATCACAGAAAACAGAATCCACCACTCAGCTTATCTTGGTGCTCTGCACATCACATCAGATTTACAATAAGGATAAAGGAGAGGGGGAAAGATTTAAGGAGAAAGAATAATACATATATTGTGAGATGGCCTGAATTACTTTAGTAAGACCACAGAAATGGTTTTCTTTGGCTATACATAGTGGATTATAAAGATGAATTAAAGGTAGCAAAGAAAAATACCCTCACCAAATTGGATTATAGAGAGAAAAAGTTTGACTTGAAAGAGAAATGTTTTGGAGATAGATGATGTCACATAGCTTTGCAGAATTGCTTTCCTGAAGCAAAGTACTCCATTATTTGATGGTACCAGTAGAAGAGGTACTTGCACTAACAAAGTTCAGTGTAAGAGAAGAAATAACAAAGCCAAATATACTGAAAGAAAAGTAAAATAAACTTCCACAAGCCAAAGAATGTGTCTGTTTCTCAGTCAATACAGAGTATATTTGAGGAAAGAAAAAGCAATCCGATAAGGAAGTGAAATCATTGCCTCCACCTCCAAGTAAATCTACAGCCTTTAAGTAGAGAAAAAGTCTGTCCGTGGGAGCAGTTTAAGGAGGATACATCAGGACAGTGGAAGCAGCTCAGTGCATGCTCTGTAAGAAACTGATTTTCCAGTTAAGGATGTATATTTTACTTTTGTGGTCTGACAAGTTCAGTGCCCAATACAGAAAAATGTTACTATTAAATAGTATAGGAGACTAAAAATCAAGCTCACCTGTATTCCTGAATTAGCTCAGACTCTCTGTATGACCTTGGATTTCTGTTCCCTCACTACAATTCTTGCTGCACTTCCTTCCAGAGTTTATTTGGGTTGTTTTGGGGGTTTTTTTGGTTTTTGTTTTTTTGTTTTGTTTTTTTTGGGAGGATCATAATAATGTGATTCTACTTGCTAATTGATAATTAACTTGTCCATCCTTTATCTAGATGTTTTTTAAAATTTCTAGGGCTGCTTCATGGAGGTCTTTATTTACATCTTTTCCTAATCATGGAATGTCTGATAATTCATAACAGCTGCCTTTGAAAGTTAATACAATACCAGAAGGAGTGCAAGGCTCAATAAATTAGCAGGTGGTGTAATTTTTTCAGGTCTCACACATTAAATTAAATGTATTTGAGAGCAATCATGTTCCACAAAGGTTAATTGTAAACCCATTTTTTCTGCAAAGGATCAGCAGATCACCAAGAGGGAGATGGTGTTTCCATAGTTCCAACCAACTGTCCTTAACTCAGTATGGGACAGTCAGCACAGACATACTCATTCTTATGAGAATGATTGTGAATAGAAACATAGACTGTGGATGCAGCTATTTCTGATCAACAGTTTTAAATCCACTGCCCAGTATCTAAGACCAACCACAGAGGATCCAATTCATTATATGTTTTCACAGAACACAAACCTTTAATTTTGTTTCTCTGAAAAAGACACATGTACATTATCTGTGACTTTTTTCTTTTCTAAGCAGAAAATTTCATTTCTCAAGGCAACGCTTACTTGGATTTTAATGTAGAAAAGATACTTTAGGTCTTTTGCACTGAACAATTTTAAAATATACATTTTTCTATGTCAACACTATTATATCAAGTATCCATAATTCATTCTTGACAAAAAAATCCTATCTGCTATTAATTAAAAATATGCCTGTCAGTCTAGTAATTACATAAACACACTGTCTTGGAATCAGTTATACACATAATTAAAAAAAAAAAAAGCTTTTTCTTGGTGCACATTTCCTTGGTGATTGGCTGATACAAGAGAAAACATCATCTTACAAGTTAGATGCACAGCATATATTCCACACGTTAAGTAACCTATAGTAGCTGTGATATGTGATTTTTCTTGAGAAAACTCTGAGTTCAGAGTTTATCTGGTTTAGTTCAGATTTCAGACTCTTATAATCCAGGCCCTGTGTTACTTAACTTGCTATAATGGATGTCTGTTTCATAATATCAGAACTTATACTATATTCTATATTATGTATCCTTATTTGCCTTTTGAATTGTACTTTGACCCAATGCTGCATGATTGCTCCACTCTGTGCACGTTCTTAAGATCAGTGACAGATGGTCATGCTCTAATTTTATCTGGAAAATCACTGGTCTTGAAGCAGTGTGTGAAGAAATCTCAAATAATGTGATTTTATTAGCATAGGATTTCACACATTTGGGAAAATTACTACCATCTGTGTGCATTATGCAGCATCATGACTTGTAGATCAGATCTGATTCATGCCCTGTCAACTTTGAATAGAAATTGAATTACTAAGTATTTTTCTGCACAAGATCATGCAGACAGGGTTCTGTATGTCCATCCAATTACTGTTCCTGGAATATCAGAAATACATTATTGTCAACATTTTCATATATGGTTACATGCCAGAGAACTCTGATTATGATAAAATACAAATAAATACAGTAATTTTATTATATATTATATTCTCCATCTATAAGAGAGGATTTGTCTGGAAGCTGACCACACAACACCAGATCATGTTTACCTTGACTCATCCATCAGGTCTGCAAAACACTGTAACAGAAAACTTTAGCAGATGTGTTCTTGTTATACCATGAGTGGTAAATCAAAGGCTCCCTATGACAACACATCTTTTAAAGACTAGGACATAGCCTTAGGTGTGTGTGTATTTAGGCACTGATTAGTTCCTAAAATATGGATGACAAGTAGTATTCCAGCAATTGGTTTCCAGAGTTCAAATCCTTTCATCTCCCCTCCTCAACATCCTACTCCACTTGAATCTCTGGTCACTGAACAAAGCAGCTCTATAAATAAACAAACAATTACAGACATCACCAACAGGTTCACTTTTCTCCATCAGAAAGCCATAGGACCTACAGTAAAAGTGACACTTTTCACATTACTTATGGAGATACCTCAGGAGATTTATGACTCCAGTGAGACTATGGTACCTTCTATCCTAGAGAGTTTATTAAAGCTGAGAGCAATTTGGCAATAAATTTGGTCAAATATTATTTTTCTGCTATCATCTTGACTATTTGTGTCAAACAACTTTCTCCCTTCCTCCTTTAAAATAAAATCATTAGCAGTTTTGATTAAAAAGGATAAGTGTTTAAACCCTTAAATATTTAAAAAGTCACATCTAGGACCTTAATTTAACATTTTTAGCCTATGGTACTCTTTTAAATCAGTGGCAACATAATCCCTGATAGCCGTAATACTAAAAGTCTCTTGCAGTGTGGCAAGAGAATGGATTTTTCTTCCGTGATTGCACTTTTCTTGTCTTCCATCTTTATAAGACATTTCCTTTGAAGTTGTTGAAAGTAATTATGGAAATAAATTTTAATGCAAAGTCTTAATGTATCAGTACTATTTCCTAGTTTTATCCTTTGTATGCTATAAGAGCTGGTAACAGCTCTCACGTAGTGTGTTCAGTATGTTCCAGTCTTCTGTCTTCAAAACCTGAAATCATCCAGATATTTGCCAGTAATTTCTGCAGATGTCTCAAAAAGGAATTAAAGGCAAAGCTGTCTGAACTCAGTCTGATAGCATCATTTTAATCTGAATGAAAACTTGTGATTGAGTAGTCTACCACTTAAAAGTCACTTATCCAGCACTCCCTGGTATCACTGGAGTATGTGTTCAATTTGAATATTGATACAACAGCTGCAGGCATCTGTTTATAATTTCATGAAAACTGCTGTCATTAAATCTTCAAGAGGTTGAGATAATTCTTTTTTGCTATTTGTTCTCTTAGCACAGAGTATAAGAATTTTCTGGTGCCTTTTGTGTAGAAAAAAAGAGTTCAAATAAATCTTCATAAGAAATACACACTGTCTGTGTCATTAGTAGAATATGCAAATGGACAACACATTTTGAAGAAGTATCTAATGTGAGGCAATTAAGTTCTTATTTTCTATTGCATACTCCAGAAATTATGAGAAAGTTGTCTAATGTATAATTGAACTTATGTGGATATTTGAGCAGTAGTCTATAGAACTTGGTTTAGACTTATGTATCAGTCCTACATGAAGTTCTGTGTAACATGGTAATTTTTTGCTACATTTTATAGAAGGAGACTGTTCAGTATTATATATACAAATTAAACACTTGGTGAGTAGTTTACTATGATAAATATGCCAATTAAACTTCAGGAAGACTTGTACCTGAATTAGCACCTAGAAGTCCTTGGCATTCTGTCACTTACTTTTATTTGCTCCAGCAAAATTTAATAATGTGAAGTAGGAAAGCCATGAAAACTTCTGCCCAAGAGAACAAAAGTCTTTAACTAAAGTTTGATGAGAAAAGTATTAATAATAGTCACAAAACCAGGGCAAAGTAGATCAGGAAACTTACTGTGCTTTGCAACTATTGATTATAGCCTCATAGAATGCTTCATTATCGGCCAACTATGCATTACTTATAAATGCATTAGAGTTTTGGGACAAATAAGTCGTTGTTAAAATTGGCAGTTTAATCCCTAAAGAGAGACAGAGTGCAGAGCCTAGATGTGTGCAGTCCCTCAGTAACATCCCTCTTGTACTTGTACTTCTTTCCAGATAGTTTTGTTACAGACTATAAAGTATCCTATTGATTGAGCTCTGAAAGTTGTAAATGTGATTTATGAGCTATATTTGATTAAAAGCGTCAGTGCTCTGGGGGACAGAAGGATTTCTTCCCCCCTGGTTTAGCACTGAGTAAATCAGTTAAATCCATTGCCTGAGAGAGTAAGCCTTTTAAAAAGACTAGTAAAAATGGAAAGTTGCATTGGAAAACCAGAGAGCTTTATTTTAACCAGAGTGCCAAGCAAAAAACAATGTATGACCATGGGAGAACTAAAACACTGCAAACATTACTCACTAGCAGATAAAGTAATTCAGTTTTTCCAGCAATTTTTTAAGTACAGCAGTTTGAAGATAGTAAAATAAAACTTAATGGCAGGGTAAGTAGCTATGTAGTTGCTCCTGTCACCATTTTTTTAATTGTGCTTTCATTTGATGTGCAGTGCTAGGTATCTGTTTTCCTTCAACAGGAAGAAAACTTTATTTAAAAAAAAAAAAAAAAGTGAGAATAGCTTTTAATCAGACAACACATTGTCCTAGCTTTATAGAAGCAAGTATTTGTCTTTCAAATTGTTTACATATGAAATAAGAGGTCTTTACAGGCTTTAGACTTGCATTGTTTTTAAGTTAGAACCAAGTAAACACATAATGAAGATATGTGATATGTGTTGGTGTCTCTGCTACTAATTAAGATTAGGCATTTTGTGAGTGTCCACATAACTTACCTCTTCTGGCTGATATCCAGTGAGGCTGTAGTCTGTAAGTTTAAAAGAAAAATGTCTCTCTTGCAGCCTATAAAATTGGCTGGAGGACTGTGCTTGCTCTACCAATTGATCAAACTAACCTTGCAATGTACTGCAACTTCTTTCTTATATTAATCATATTCCTAATGAGACTCATTTAGCAAGAAGGATATTTCAAGTCTTCGTATTTCAGGATATGAAGGACTGAGAAAACCAATCATTAACAAGAGTTGAAAAAACATATTTAAAAACTGATTGGGTCACTTTTCCCTAATATGCATCAATTTTTTTTATTTTTTTTTTTTTTTTAACATAATTATATTAGTTGTTTCTTTCTTGGACACAAGATGTATTGGTGTAGCAAATAGTAACAGAAGCCATGTGATGAAATTTTAAAGCATGTGACAAATTATTGACGAATCTTTAGGCATACATTCCTGTATATTCTTCCCATGGACATGTTTTCATCAAATCACTGATAGCTTTATGTACTTCTTATTTCAAACACTGCAAAAAAATGAGTGCTGCCTTCTTTTGGATCAAATGTTAATTTGCCTTAAAAATACTTAGCCTGAACTGATGGACAGTCAATATTTAGTCAGACACTGGTGCTACGTTGCAGACAATACTTTCCTACTTTGCTTAGATCCGTGAACTTTCTAATATGACAAAATGCACATTAAAATAACTGTGCCACTCTTGGGAATGCTCTTTTGCTTTCTTCAGAAAGATCTGCATGTGAAATAGGCTCTCAGAAAATGTTGTGTTGAGCTTTCTTGACAGAGAACTCCAGAAAATAGCAACAATAATATTTTAAAACACTTCAGTTCTAGTTTGTTCATCTATAAAATATGTGATTCCTTAAGACAGGTAGAAAACTAACTGTGGTAGCACAGAATACAAGCTGTGATAACTCTGGGCATAACTTTATATAAATGGGTATGACTATATATATATATACACTAACTGTATGCCATTACTTGGACAGCCAGCCTGTACAAAGGTTTAACTCTGTGAAACTGACCTCTAGAGACTGGGTACTTTTCTTCTTAGCTCAAACCTACCAACAGCTTTAACCAATATTGCCATATTTCTCACTGTAGTTTTAAAAAAGCAGTGAAGTCCCATGGACTTAGTTTCCCAGGCTTGACTATCCTCTGTTTTTCTGATATTTAAGATTATATTAATGATATTAAGCTAAAAGTAAGTCTTCACTCATGCAAAGAGAAGCCTGCAAACCTACTATTATAATTTAAAAAAAAAAAAAAACAAACAAAACAAACAAACAAAAAAACCCCACAAACACTTAACCAAAGTTCTGGAGGAGCCTTCAATTTGAATTGTATTTAAGCAGCTTAATTTTGGCACTTTTATTTCCCTTTAGTCTCACGATAATTAAAATTAGTGATGCACTTTATGTTAGCTCTTTTTACCATCTTTCAAGAGAAGAGACATTTTTTATAACACTGGTTTGAGTCTTCCAATGTTTTCTGCTTCTCTGATATATGAAAAATATGCACCTCACTAAGTGATAGCTTGCATAGATATTACTCCTACTGTTCATACAACACCAAAATACAGGGTTTAATTAATTAAGAATCTACACCGTATTTTTGTGTATCCATCACACTTACCTACATAGGTACTCATCCACCATACTGAGCTCCAAACCAGCTATAGTCAGTTATATGTCTGTCAGGTCACTGTCTTACCTGCTAGTTAGAATATGCAGTGATTGATCTCCTAGATTATGCCTTTTCTGTTTCACTGCAGCACGAAAATTGCAGTCTCATTTGTTCTGTAAACATTCTCTCTGTAAACTCCTAGTGGTTCTGATTTCACTTCACACAGCACTGTGCAGTCAGTTTTCTGAATAAAGCAGTGCCTATTCAAAATGGGACAACAGACAGTGCAGTTCTTTCTTTCTGTTCCTCAATCTCTACTGTGCAGACAGTGCAACTCCAGGAAACTATAGAAAGAGAACTGGAGACAAGTCCAAATCAAGATTTAAAAAAACAGGATCAAACTCTGAAAATACTGATATGGATTCTAAATTGTTATTCCTTAAATAAAATTAATTAATTTGACCATAGGTTATATTACATATAGGATGTGTCTACTCAGTCCATTAAAGCTTCAGTCAAGCTTGTACCATGGAGACAGCTGAGTGTTTATCTGGTTTTGCCCCAAAGCAGAACATCTGTATGGATGCCACGTTGCTCATGAACTTTGCGAAGAGCACACTTTGCAATTAACTTTATTTTGTTAGAATTGAATATGATCAGTGCAGTATAAGCGATAGCTTTATAATTGTCAGTAACTCCTTTTCTAGTAGCATTTCCTTGGGAGCACTATAAACAACCAGTGTTTAAATCAGAATATAAAAGTGTCTGAGGCTGAACTGACACATTGAACCTGTTAGTGTAGATCTGTCTTTAACACTAACGAATGACCAGCCTCCCTGACCACAGTGGGGAAGATGGGTTAGCCTGGGAGGAAATCCAGGCAGATTAGGGTAAAAGTTCCTCACAGAAAACCCCGGTCCCGTGGCAGCAGCAGTGGTGGCAGTGGTGGTGGCGGCTGTGGCAGTGGTGGTGGTGGTGGAAGTGGTAGTACGATAAAGCACAGGTAGGAGGTGGGTCAGGTTGGGGCAACACTCCCAGCCAGGTGGGCTGGGCAGAGCCAGAGGCCATCAGAGTCCCAAAGCATTCTCTCCCTCAATGACCACAGCTCCTGTCAGTCACAGGAGTAGAGAGGGAACACCTGGCTCTGAGTCAAGTTCCCATGGCAGCTGGCAGCTGGTGGCCACTGTATGGGTACTCCCCACCTCTTACTCCAGAGGATTCTATGCAGCCAGGTAAGAACTGAGCTGCCATTAGCACTGAAAGACAGGGGAGTCATCTGCAGGCCAGCAAGATTTAACCAACTCTGTGCAGAGTTAAACTCAAAGCTAAAACCAAAAACTGAGTTTAGATTGTTATCTAGACAGTAGTGTCTGTTTTAACCCATTGGGCCACTGCTGAAGGTCATGCTTCCTGACTGTCTTAATGTGCAGGACCAACTGCTCTTCATGAGTATAAACACTTGAGTAGGAACACTGTTTTTCCACTGTATAATGAAGGTTAATATTTATGAAGAATTTTAGGTAAGTACCCGTTGTTCATGGCACTGAAATGGTAAACTCACCCGTGAGTGTTAACTGTTGTATTTTATTGCCTTTTGTTTAGCTAGGATCTCCATATACTTCATATTGACATTATTTGGATTCCTTTAACACTAATAATAATAAACCAGGAAATTTTACAATGAGCCCTCATTTTGTTGAGGCTGCAACATCAGCCTAAGGCAAAACCACCATTTTACTCATTATTACTTTAGTCTAACACTCTGAATAGAAGCAAAGATACAGAGAAACAAGATTTTTTTCATTCAGATGCTCTTCAAAGTCATGAGATGTACAGAAGGATTAAAAGGCAAAGAAGACTGTGAACATGCTTGAGGGTCATGTAAGGACAACCTTTACATTTCTAAATGTAAACTTTTTAATTTATAGCCTAAAAAAAAAAAAAAAAAAAAAAAAGTAGAACCTACAAGTGCCTTATAACCACTTTGTATAACCAGATTCTTGAGTGTCACCTTACATTACAAATCACTTTCCCCAGCTGATCTATCCTTTCCTTTTGTTGGCACTCTAGTCCAAGCTGACAAATACAAGAGGCTTACATTACCCTATGGTGATGCAGCTGCTGCTGCCTTTTCACTTCTGGGAAATTTTGAGTAATTATCAGTGCCAATCTTCACTTGGTAGTAATGTCCAAACAAAACTGAAGTCTTTCAACCCCTATGGACCACTGTTCTCTTTCCAGTGGGTGTGCCGTTTTCCCTTTCAAGGGTAGAGGAAACTCTTATGTCTTCTTTGGTGTTTTTTCATAGACAATAGAGGTTTTTTTCCTAGTTTTTTTAATTTTTTTTTTTCATTTTCATGCTCAAACTGCTGTTATTTTATATGGTCAGCAGCAGTTGTAGTGCAATCATCTTGTTTGTTCTGAAAGATAATAGTAATGATTAAGTAGCTTGTGAGCAGCTGCTTATTGAGGGCACCCATACTTCATATATTTCAGAACACAGTCTTTTTAAGATAATGGTAAGTTTGTGGACCTAAGCCTTCTTCCAACAATTCTAGCAGGCTTAGATACCTGCAAAGAGGAAAAAAAGAAAGAGTAGGTAATTTTCTCCACAATAACATAAATTACTAACAATATCTCAGATTCTGGATATCTTAAACTATTTGCTTAACCAGGTGTGCCTCTCACCGGATTTGATAACAATATATTTTGCTGCTACCTCAGCCATGTATCATCTATTGCAGGGTTTTTTCAACATTTTGTCAGCAAATGGCATCCCTTTCAAATGATTTTTTTAAAAAAAAGGTCTATTAAGTGGATGTAGTATACTGAATTTATATTTGTGTTTGGTTATATCAAACCTCATGATCCCACATGATCTTACAGCTATTTTATATCTCCTTACCAGTGGCAATACCTCCATTAAAAATGTGAATACCAGACATTGATAATTGAATCTTCTCTAGTTTTCCATGCCATCTCTGTTAAAATGCATCTTATACAGATGTCTAAGTTAAATGTGTGTCATTTCATAAAGGAACAACTCTTCTTATTAGCCTTTCCAAATTACTTTCAGGTAAGGAGAACACAGACTATAATACTACATGCTTGCAGAGTATTTTCACTCCATCTAGACAGGCACTTTTTAGAAAATGTCCTGGACAGCTGGAAATATATTGTTGAAGGATAAACTACAGTCCATCACTAATGAAGGGATCTCTAGTGGAAGATGTGGATGTATCAGGTTATAGCATCATGTGGATGAAAGACTTGCTGATTCTGAAAACATTGCAGAGCATTATTTTAGGACTCAGACCCATCAAATGAACATTGGACGTAGGCAATTGTTTAGCTTGTATTCTTTGGGGAATCCGATACGGTCATCTTTTTAATGTTCTCTAACTAAATATCTCATTTCTATGGTGCAAAACTTTTACTTTGGTTAGAGAGTACATTATTTTTTTTGTCAGAGTTTCTATTAAAAAAACCCTATTGTAATAGATCATCAGCCATAAAATATATACATAGAGCCACTCAAGGAGGAAACTGCCTGTTATTTCCCAGTAAATGATGTACCATGATATATGTTGCAACTGATTTTGTGATGTGCTTTCTGTTACCATTATTTAGTCATGACCACTTTGCGGAAAAGAAACCTTCCCAATTGCTGTAATAAGTGAAAAAGTCTTTGGATTGATACTTTGAATCTCACTTGAACAAGATTAAAATGCCATCATGCACAGTATATCTCAAAACCCACTGGCTGTCACAAGGCACGTAAGTGCTTTTCATCACTTGTATATATATCATACACAAATTACCAAGTTGTTTTCATTATTTATGTATTTTGCCTATGATTCCCAATGAACCACTTGCTAAGTGATAAAACTAACTAAGTATGAAGTATCCATTAAATATTTCCTTTAAGAGAATGACAAAATGAGAGAGTTAGTGTCTGTCTTTTGCTTTTTCATATATTCTATTCTATTTCCACTTGTTTTCAATGTTCTATATCATCAGTTCTTCCTGAAAATTTTTATTTATTTGGTGGGATAAAGTGTATTTTATCTATTACGGTGATGAATGCTTCAGAAAAGCAGAATTTGTCAACACAGATTCTACTGGTTGCATACTTAAGTGTTAGATTCCATTTCAGGGGATCTGTCCATAATTTAAAGAGATTAGTGATGCAAAAGTGTATTCTCTTCTTCAGGAACAAATGCACATATTGTTCTGTTGATGGGAATGAAAGTTATCTTTTTGTAATCAGTTAATTTTGCTGACACAATGTAGCTTAATATAACTGTAATGCAAATCGACCCAAACATCTTAGTCAAAAAAGCAAAAATATCAAAGAAAAAAACTATTAGGAATTTTGTAGCAGAGTTTTAAATGTACCTTCACTAGTCTTTAGCTTTTAGTGTCTGTCTGTAAGATGAACAACTAATTCCAGTCCTAACACTACTTCTTTGGCACAGTCATATACTTATGTGACAGAAATATGAACTTCATTATTAATTATAAAATTGGTGTATTTAGTGGAGTTCTTTAAAAATGGAGAGAAAAGAAATTGTGATGATATTTAAGAAACAGAACATTCCTTAAAATTTATTTTCCTTTGCACTTGCAGGATGTTTTTCAGGACTGAAGGGTTTCATGCAACTAAACTATTAATCCCTGTTTCTACTCTCCAAATAAGCAGAGCACTTTTAACAGTTACGCTTGTATCAGTACTTGCCTTCTCAGTGAATTATTGACAGCAACATTTGGAGCTTATCTCCAGCACATGGCAAATCTTTCTCCAAGCTAACTGATAGGTTTAAAATTATTCATAGTACAACTTGTTATGGTGTGGTACTGACACTGAATCAGAAATCAGACAGGATCATCAAATCTTTTTATTTTTATGTGGGTCATCGAAAACTCACAGTCTCACAGTGGCCTCCCCAGTGCCATTTTTCACATGGCTAATTGGTGTGCATAAGCAGCTTGAGACTGGACAGCTCTTCGTGTTGTGAGTGTGTGGTAACAAGAGCTTTATCTCCCTGCATCATGAATATGTGATGTTGCCCAATCTACTTCCCAGCTGCCTCATGTATGACACAGATAATATCAATTGTCTGTACACCCCTTAACAATTCTCACTCAGTGAATGTTGAGCTAGACGATCTTAAAAGGTCCCTTCCAACCTCAACCATTCTATGATTCTAAGTGTAGATGATAGTTATTCTGTCTGAAACATAAAGATTGACTAAGTTTAGCCAGACTTAATCTGTGAATGTTAATTTTCTTGTTTTTCTTTAAATCTCTACAGTTAAATTCTAGCATTCTAGTGACATCTTTTGGACATGAGTCAGATTTTACGTGGCCAAATTTTTTTGGTTTGGTTTGGTTTGGTTTTTTATTTTGTTTTGTTTTGGGGTTTTTTTGTTTTGTTTAACCAAGTGCTGAACAACTGAAACTATGTTCTTAGTAAATGTGATATAAAGTTCCACTGATATCATGATAAAATTTCCACCTCAACTCTGTGTGTGGTAGAGGTAAAGAAAGAGAAATACTCTTACAAACTTTATTACACCGAATTTCAGTGGTCAGTTTGCATCAATGTTCCATGTCATACTGTAGAGGCTGGAGCTCCACATCAGCTGTTCCAAAGCTATGACAAAAACAAGGTAACGCTGCTAAAATTTCTTTGCATAACACAAAATCCTGAACAAAGTATTGTAATTTATTCCTGCTATTCTATGTGAGAGTATAGTCACAGAAATATAGTGCCATTTTGATTATCTGAAATATGACTATTGCAAACCTCATCATATTTGAGAATTATTTATTCTTGTATGAAAAATTCTGAACAGGATCCTACCAAAATATCATATGCACAAGAATGTAAGTACTCTTAAAAACATGAGTTTAACAATGATAGTCATTGTATTATAATAATATAAAGTATAATCTACTGCAGAATGCATTAATTAAGCAAGAACAGGAAACAAAGATCATGGAAGCTTATGCTGAATGTGTGTTGGGAGTTATCATCATTATTCTTACTTGGGGCTGGCTAATTAAGCTATCAAGAGTGTTCTGGTTCTTTAGAAAGATGTGTTTTCCACATGCATGCCCCAAGGCAGTACTAATTTCATGATTTGTGTAAAATTTTAAAAGTCTAAAATTTCCTGTTTTCTCAAAAACTGCTTGTTTAGCTTTTGGAAGCACAAAATTGAATGCATGAAGTAAAAGGCATCATTTTAGAGAGTGTGAATATACTGTCTAGTATTTCACCTAATTTAGGATATTAATGTAATCCATGATGATAAAAGTTGATTCTGTAATGCTCTCATTTGTAAGATGATTTAAGTCAACATGTTTTACTGTGCACTGAAATGTACTGAACAGGATCACTGTTCACATGATTAGATCTTATCTGAGGGCACAGTAATAAGCAGCTGAAAAAAGTAACATTTTAAGCTACTACATCTAATTCATAAATGAACATGAGTATAGTGTCAGCGTTTCCACTATTTCTGAAATTGTAGCTCATTTAGAAAATTATTTTCTGCTTTCATTTTCAAATTAGCAAGTTCTTCTTGTTCTCTCTGTGTATGCCCTTTGATGTTCTTTTTCAGATGAGTTAGTTAAACTTCAGTTGTTTCATTAGATGGTAGAAGAACAAAAATTGAGGCATGAATTAAATTGTTTTTGCAGATAGAGAGATGAGGAGTAGATGTGTCTGGATGAACATGAGGGTTTTGACCAGGAATTTCTCCTGTGACACAAGAATTCACTCTGTGGAGGAATAACTGAAGGTTCAGGGCTTCTTGAGCTCTCCCTGTAAATTTATGCTGGTAGAAACCAGTTTCTTAACAGAAGATGCTCTCTTTTATTTCTTTTAACAGTAGGAATGATAGTTTGTTATATTTTGCTATGCCTATATACTTTTTAGTCATCAAGAATTTTTTTTAATTTGCAATCGACAGTAGTAGAATCAGTTGCTTTCACTCTCAGCAAACATGCTGAAAATTATAATAGGGTTTTTTAGTTTTCAGATTCTGAAGATAAATATGAAATTTATAAGGAAAAAAAAAAAAGCTAGAATGTCCAAAGAACTGTTTAATGGAACTCATATTTTCCAAAGGTTTCAACTGTTTTACCTTTTTTAAGACAGTGTTCTCAGGGAAAAGAAACCTTAATTGAAATAATTTGGTATTTTCTGCTTGTATTCCTCACATAGTGCAATTAAACAGTTGGACTAATTTTTTTTTTTTTTTTTGGTAGGAAATTGTGGATGCTAAAAGTTACATCAATTCAAAGAGCAACAGGTATAAATTCATGAGATAAAGATTCCTTAAAAGATATTAAATGCAAGGACAAAGCCTTTGGCTCATAAACTACACAAGCTTCAAATGGTTGAAGGATGAAAGAATATTTTTCAGAAGCATCACTATATACTTGCCATGTTCCTATCCTCTTCTGTGTCATCCTCTCAGCCTCTGTCATAAAAAAGATTCCTGGATTAGGCTGTGGCTGCACTACCTGTTCTTATGACACCAGGATTTTATCTGTGTAGCAGCTCAGGTCATATGCAAATTTCGTTTGTCTTACAGGATGGCTATTTCTAGCCACAAAGATAAGTGGAATGTTTAAGAATCTCATCATGCGTGTATCTGCTCCATATGCAAATCCTAGTTGGAGGGGTCAGCATTTAAACAGCGTCACCAGCTTGATGTTTCCGACTGCACATCTCTCATATCTGAAGTTTCAATATCTCAGATCCCTCCTGCGTATTTCTCCATTGGGAAATCTCATTTCTGATGTTTCTCTTAGGAGAGCTTTAATGTATGACTTGCACCAGCTGCTCTGGTCCCTTCCCAGCCCCTGTAGGAAAACAGAAGGAGCACTTCTCTAATTGAAGAGAAAAAACAATTGACTTGTTTTGTTGATCCATCAGGATGTTGTTTTTTGTCTCCTTGATACATAAACATAAACAAAGAAGGATCAACATGTTTTGGCTCTATATACCTCCTTATGCAAATGTGTGAATCTGATTGAAGACCAGACAGTATATTTTTACAATAGTAGTATAAATTCAGTTGCCACACTTTCTGCTCCCTGGCAGAGTTGTTTGTCATAAAAGCAGATACATTCATTTCTTGCCAAAGAATAAGGAGGTCACACTTCTTAACATATATGAAAACTTCCAATAGATTTAGCAGGAAATATGTCAGTTTAGGTGGTTGGGGAAGGTACTAGTCCATGTTCATGTTATTATTTTCTCTCTTGTTCATCTTCTACAATTTTAAACAAGTATAACAAAGCCAACATGGTAACTGAGCAAGACCACTACTGTGTGCTCTTAGCAATAACAACAGGATTTATAAATTCATTTTATCTTTGGATATAATTTTGAAAATGTTTTACTTATTTCTCACAATTTGTTCTTTAAAATCATCATGAAACTATTTTCAAAACATTTGCTGCTCCGAAATAAAGGAATATACACTATATACTGAGGTTTTAAACATTTATTGATTATTTACATGCTGTGCATAAAAGGAACAAAAGCAAGTTGTGGTTTTTTTCTGTTGACTCAAGATACAAAAAGGGATTAAGCATATTTTAATGGTATTTTATATTGTTAATAACAGTTGCCCATGTTTTGTGGCAGCAGTGACTATCATACTTCACTTTACAGACTCTATATTTTGGATTTATAGTCCTCTGTCTAACATAAATAAGCACAATAGAAGAACAAACCAAATGGCAAATTTCAAATTTTATAGGGATGCATTAAAATAAATGTGAATTTAAATCAGTCTAAACAAGGCTGCTCAATGTCTGACTGTGCTAGACATTAGATAATAAAGGTAAAGAACATTTTGCAAAATGACAGATGTTATTTTGTGCCTTACATCCAAATTATAAAACAGAAGTGTTGTACTAATGACATGACTTTCTTTTCTGTATTTGTTGGGTTTTTTTGGTTGATTGGTTGTTTTTTTTAATTTGTGAGGTTATTTGACTAGAGGAAAGTATATGAGGGTTTTGGGTTTTGTTTGTTTTTTTTTTTTTTTCCCCCAAATAAGGGGTTTCATTATTTTTTGTTTGTTTGTTTGTTTGTTTGTTTGTTTGTTTTAAAAATCTGGAAGTAACAGCTGACAGTCCAAAAACTAATTAAAGTGATTAGCAGATGAATTAGATTAAAGCTGTGTTGGATCATTTACCTGCAGTTCATCCATTGTGGTACTTTTTAGCAGATTTGTTACCAAAAGAATGTAGTAAAAACTCAGAAAAGCAATTGCGTTTTCCAATCTGAAATCCATCAGCACTGAGACTGTTAGGAAGAAAATATTTGAAGTGCAACTTGGAGTAAAATAGGGTTCAAAGAGAAAAAAATAAAAAAAATGCAGAATGTACTTTTGTTAATAAATACCACAAGCTAAAATGACAGGTGTTCTTTATGTTTGGACGTGTTCTTATGAGCATATTTTGATTTTATCACACTTTCAGTGTGTCTTGAGATTGTGTTTCTCAAGAATAATCAGCGCTGCTACTGCTCTAGAATGTATCTGAGCTATGTTGAATGATAATTCATTAAAGCCTTGCTTTTTCCTTACATATGCATTTTTCATCTATGATTAGAAAAAGAAGTCATTTCCTAGATGACTACAGACAGTAAGGCAGATGCAAAATGTGTATTTAAAAGTAGCAGTAAATGCTATTTCAGTATGGTTTTAGTCACTGTTTTATTGTTTTCTTTTTCATGTACCAGAGAATGGTAATATCATGCGGTGTTAGTGGCAGCACTTTGACATTACTGAAAGGTTGTTTTAGTTGTTTTCCACTTGCTAGGCTGGAAAAAATGTATAGAGCATTAATACTACAGTAGTGCAAGTGGTTTTCAAAATTAAACTTAACTTAGCTCTGCCAGTGACTCTAAACACAATTTGCCATCCTAAAGTACCATTAGAAAGGAATTTTTAGTAACTATGTTTTTGGTTTTGGTTTTGGTTTTGGTTTTATATAAGAGCAGATGTTGGAAGAGTTTCCATTCTGCACAGTTCAGATCCACAGTTTCTGGAGTCAAAGAATTAAAACAGTTACTTGAGCTATGCTTGTGAACCAAAAACTGAATATAATAAATTCCTCTACCTATTCTTCTTCAGTTGCACCAGTTATGCAGTTAAAATTGTGTGATTCGTTTTGTTTTTTTCTCTTTTTCCATCCCTCGCATTGCATGTGGCCAAGCCTCTTATTCTAAAATGACCTTTTAGATTTTGCTGAAAGAAAAGAACAGTTGGTATAAAACAGGACTGTCAAAGGAGTGATACCTCATTTTATTTGAATCTATCAATTATTGTTCTGATTCTGTTACTTCAGACATTTCAGGTCTTTTTCAGAAATTCTTGCAGTTGCCAGTCAATGAAGATCTTGCTGTTTATTTTGAAAGTTCTCTGTTCAGTCTTAGGGCTCTAGGCAGATGTGTACTTCCCAGCTATTATTTCCAGTATCCAAAGCTGAGCAAGTAGCTTCACCTGCTTTTCAGAATTACTAATAGTTGGTTTCTAAAAAATGTCAGCAAACTGAATTGCAATTCTTTGTAGATGGCCTGAAAGTATTTTTATTAGAACACTGTTGTAGTAACCCCAGTAGGCATCTCAATCCCACACAGCTGCTCACTCCTTCCCTCTGGCGGGATGGAGAAGAGAACTGGAATTTAGGAAGTGAGAAACACTGCTTTCATCACAAGACCAAAACATAGCACCACATGACTATGCCTCTATCCCAGCTAAAACCAGTACAGTCATGACATTGAAATTTACTGTGGAACATCTGAGGTTTAAAATGGAAAGAATAACTTTATAATCAGCAAAAATAACAGAAGTACTGCACTTCCTGAAGTAGCTCTTGACATTCTAATTAATGTGCCAAAAGAATGACACACTGAAGAATTAATTCTACTCTAGATTATTGGTTGTCTATGATTCTATTAGAAAGGGACAGCCTAACTGTCACAACAGCTTCATTTCAAAATGACCTTTCAGAGGTTGCTGGGAGAAAAGAACAACTGATATAAAAACATTAAACCTCTGATTTGTATGTAATAATTGGCATAAAATTATTGTTTGTGGCTTGCTAAGAAAGATGTATGAATTGGTAGGAATGCAAATGTCAAGCAAAATATAAAGGTACTTGTCCTGAGACTCTGTGTTCTGGTATGCCAATATTTTATCTGTACAAAGTATTGATCTAAATCAGAAAATAAGAGAAACAAAAAATATTGTGACACAGCAGAACACAAACTCTCAGAACAAGTAGACTCTGTAGTTTTCAGTAGCTTCAAGCAGACAATTGTTCCACTCACTTGTAACCAGAAATTAATTCTTTGAGTCCTTGAAGTGATGTGGATTCTTGATACAGTATCAGTATACAGGTCTGCTTTGATCTGCAGTTCCATGGGGTCATATGGAGTGAAGAGTAAGTTTGTACTATATGATTTCTACTTTTAACATATCCACTGGGCTGTGATATCAGATTTTATGCTTGTATTTTAAGGTGTCCCAGAGAACATAAACCCATTAGGTTGTAAAAACCTCCATGGATATCCTTGAGAAGTCACTATTCAGGGAGAATTCCTAGTGAAATAATTTAAAACTATGAGCTGCTAAAACATTTCTGTCCAGATATGAAAATTAAATTAATATATTTCATACAAATTCATATGATGTTTTCCATTCTGTCTTTAACACTGGAATTTACTGGATGGATTTATGCCTGTATTTCCTATCTAAACTTTTGGCCTGAAAATTTTCTTTTTACAACAAGAATGAAAAAAAAAGGTAGACTATTTCAGATATCTTCTCCTGGCTGTAGAAAGTAGCACACAAAAAATATGCAGTGTGGCAAAGTAATAAATCAGAATAACATAGATGACTACCAGCCAAAAAGTTAGTGATTGTGCAATGTAATTCAACAATAGTTTTTAAGCTTTGCCAGAGAAATGGGTTCCTTAGCTGTGGGGAAAAACAGCAGACAAACAAACAAAAACACAAACATCAAACAACAAAACCCCCAAACAAATAAATAAAACCCATCAAAAAACAAAAACAAATTAAAAGACAGGAGTTACATTTTTTCTTTTACTTTCAATATGAAATATTAAAAAGACAATTAGATGGTTACTGAGACCTAGTACTTTGTGATTACTACCATCAGAAACTCATTATGGCTTTTCAAACTTGAGGCACCTGGTTCTTCAGTCTTGCAGCTATTCATTAGTCTGCAGACCAAGTACATCATAATCTGTAAATCCCTGGATGATCTGACGGATGTCCTGAAGTATAGAGTTTCCTTCCTCAGGGCTGGAGACCAGACCATCTGAAGATCTGGATCCTAAGTAAGGCTGCAGGAGCTCTGAACTGGGTCACAGCACAAACTCCAAATGTTTCCTGTTCTGTGTTGGGTTATTGGGGAAACAGATGGACAGCCGAGTGTAGCTCTCTTTTAGGACAGCTGTGAGGGATGAAGAACTAAGTCTGTCTCAGGATATTCTGTATTTTTACAAAGTCATGTTTTATTTGTAATTGGGTTTGTTCGTTTGTGGGTTTTGTTGTTTTGGGTTTCTTGTGGGGTGTTTTGGGGGGGGGGCGGTTTGGGATTTGGTTTTTTGTGGGTTTTGTTGGTTTGGTTTTGTTTGGGGTTTTGTTTTGTTTGTTTGTTTGTTTGTTTGTTTGTTTGTTTGTTTTTAATAGTTCACTTTTCCTTCTAGCTGGGAGCAAAATTCTTTCTCCTGATGTAAATCAATACTTAAGTGTCTCCTGCCTAAAACATACTTCTCTCCTATGAGTTCAGCTGTGATATTTACCAACAGGAAAGTGTGTATATTATGATGCACATTTTTCTCAGACCATCCACAAGCATTTCTACTAATGTAAGAAGGAGTATTTTGGCAATGCAGCAGAAAGGGGCATCCATATTTCAAATGCACACATTATTATTACTTATCTTCCACCCTTTTCATCACCAACTTTAATGGAAGTCTGTCCTGATTTTATATTACATTAAAATCTTAAATGTTTAGACTTAGAAATCTAAAAGTTTAGATGCAATGTCTGTGCCAAAAAGAGCTCAGTATCAGCCTCCCAGTGCTGATTTTTTTTTTTAATTGCTGCCCAACTTTTTAACAGGTCTCATAAAAACTGGAAAACTGCAAGAATTATTTTTCCCATAAAAATAAAGTCATCCCCTTATATGAGAAAATCATTGACATCAGTGAAAGAAATAGAGAGCTTGAAGATATATGAGAGAGTGCAACACACTATTTAAAAGTAGGTATTTCATTTAAAATATGATACCACAAGATGAATTCCTTAGCTCAACAACTATTAAAACTAAAAATTACTAAAATTAAATGTATTTCTTGTAGACATTGATGTCACTAATGAGGTGTATCCTGCATGCAATAAGTAATACTTTTTCAATACTTTTTTCCATTACACTTGCTTAGACTTTTGTCCCTTACAACACAGTAATAATAAAGGCAAAGAGATTTTTTAAAACAGTTCAATAAAACTGGATGTGATTTCTAAGACAGAGCTTTTAGGCTTTTCTCTAAATCCTCTGGGCACAGTAGTGTGCAGTGCTGTGAGTCCTACAACACTGGATAAACTGACACTATCTTCATTGCTTGACTGTAACAGCACAAAATCTTGAGATGCAAAGAAAAACTGTCACCTTAGAGATGTAAAAGTGAGTGGGAAACAACCTAATACAGAAAATGTCTAACTGCAACTTTTCTGTTAAATATATCATTTCTATTTCAGTAACCATTGATGCCCTAAACCATAGTTGGACCTTTTGTTTTGTTTTGTACAGTGCAGTCTCCAAGGAAATGTACCTCTGTGCATGGGTAGACAGAAAGGTGCTTATAATGTGAGAACAGACTGGAGTTCTATGGAGTAAAAGTTGTGAGTCCCTTTCGCTTCTATACTAGTGCCCTGCTTTTGTTATTACAATAGATCAGCTTCCACTAGCCCAAGTGCAGTTGCCTTCTGAAGTGGGAAAAAAAAAATAAACTCAACATACTGAAACATTAGTAGTTTTAGGTTTTTGTTTTCCCAATTCACTGTGAAATTGTAACACTGACATGTCTTATGCTTTTATTGCCACATAACCTTCATACATCTAGTTTGTGTTCCTTACATTTGAAAAAAAAAAAAAAAAAGAGCTATTTTTAATAGTTTCTGTCCTTTATTTCATAGTCAGCCTAGGTATACTTACAATCTGTTGCTTTTTACATACCCTGTTTAAGACATTCTCTTTTGCATTGTGTGTGAACAAGAATTCATTTCAACCTGCTTGAGTAGACCTACTTCCACTAATGTAAAGGGGATAGTAGTAGTGCTAAAATCTATGTCTGTGCAGTTAAACAAAAGGAAGATTATGGTATATGATTAAATCAATAGGCACATTATATCTTGCAGTAGGTGGAGAAAGAGTACCAGAAGGGGCTCTGAAGCAAGGAGTAACCACTTTTTAGATTCCCAAACCTAGATTTGAAGTGCTGTTTTCCTGCTCTTTAGAGAGAACCCCAGAACATGTAAGGAATCTTAGTCTAAAATTATCCTGCACAGAACATAAACCACTAAATTAGAATAAAATAACTCTCTGTATAGACAGAAGTCAAACCCACACTTCGAAGTTAAGAAAAGAAATGGTTGTAAACAGAACTGTCCAAGAAGGGTGTCTTTCTTCATGACATTTTCTTACCCTTGGGACTCAGTTTAGGCACACCTTTTTGGTCTAGGCAGAATGGAGGGTGAGGAAAAATGGGGTTGGGAATAATATGTTTACAGCCATGCTATAGGCTTCTCACATCCCCAAATTGAGCTTGCTCTGCTATTCCTTGGAGAAGCAGTCTTCTCCCTCTTTCATCCTTCTCAGAAGGGATTTTCACTGACCCAAGAGGCAGCAGCTATGGCAAGGCAGTAAGAGTCTTGTCTCCTGCTCAGTCTTTTCTGCTTTAATAAAATCAGAGAATCATAGAGTGGCTTGGGTTGAAAGAGACCTTGAAAGGTCATCTAGTTGAACTCCGCCTGCAAAAAACAGGGACATCTTCAAGTAGCTCAGGTTACTCAAAGCCCTGTCAAATGCTACAGTGCAAAAATCCATGCTAGTGTTTGCTCAAGCAAGGCAACGTACAGGTAAATTGAAGTTATGCATCTTGTTTCACCTACACCCACAGCAGGGGTTTGCTAACACTGTAACATCAAATCAGTGGAAAAAAAGCAAGCAGATGAACTGAAAGCTTTAATACTGAACATCCATCTCATCTGGTGCTTCGACCAGATATGTTTTGGAATGGGAGAGTGAAAGTACCGCAATTAAAGACCAAAGCCAAGATAAAGCCTAAGATGTCAGACAGTATTGCTTTTACACCTTGGCTGATAAGTTTGCTTACTTATTGTAATATTCTTTTGCAATTTCATGTGACTGAACTAGTTGTTTGCCTACAATGCTGAGCCCAATTAAAATACTTTGAAATTATTGCTGTTGGGAATAAGCAAACATGAATATTTACAACTGAACATGCTTACCCCAAATGTTGCTATCTTTTAATTGTCAAGATAACAACCAAAGTTACTACAATTCAGATTTATTATTATTAGGTTTGTTATTGTTAAATATCAACACAGTAAATATTATATTAAAAATCAATTGGAAAATATTTTCAAAGGCCAACATTAGACGTGGTATAGTGTAGATGTTTAAACTGATCATTATATGTAAGTGGTGTTTCTAATCTTGTAATTTCTAACCAGCGTATTAGTGGTAAATGTTAGGAAATTAGGGAAAGGAATAGATTAGATGTCTGTAGAGATCCTTCTCCATTTTATATTTTTGCATTCTTCTATCAGGAAATTTAGGCTAAAAATAAATAAATTACATTAGCAAAACTGTTTGGAGGCAGAAAAATACTGTTTTCTGAATCCTCAAAGGAAAAGTAAATACAGTGAAATGTCTGGTTTTCTAATTCTTGCTCTGTTATTAACTGAAGATTAATCTACCTTAATTTGTTAATAATTTTAAATTTTAAGTATTCTTTGCCTGTTATTTGTTGATTTTTTTTTTCTCTACAAGACCCTGGAGTTAGCTACAATTCCCAAAAGAAGCCATAGCAAGATATTAATATTATTAAGAAATGGAGAAGAAATTTCTTTCATATCGCTGTTTTGTTTGCACCCTGAACCTATGAAAACAAGTTCAGATTAGAACGCAGATTAGATTTAGAGAGTTCTGTCAATTATGCATCTATGTAAGTTAAATAATAATAGGAAAATCTAATCAAAATCTCATCAAAATTTCCCAGGAAAGTAATAAAAATATGTTGCATGCACAATGTAGCAATATATAAACTGTGCTATTTTTATGAGCACATTAAATTTAGTGTTCTTAAAACTTCAGCTTGCATTTTACTTTTAATATTGATCATCTAATATCTGTTGCCAAGCATATGACAAATTAGTCTGCAGTGTTATCCAGATGGAATATTCCTCTTCAACTGACTAAATATGACACACACTGAAAAAGTCTGAATATTTGTGCAAATTAAACTTTTATAGCCAATTACTCTTCAAGTATTTCTGTGATCCTTTGGGATAGGAATGTTAGTTTATGTGTTCAAGCACCATTACAGAGAATAAAATTAAGCTTAAATGACAGAGTTAAAATTAAACTGACTGAAAATGCATTGATACCCCATAAAACAAAAAGATAGGCTTGGAATCTTGATAAATATAAAAATTACAAACATACAAATAAAATATGTACACATTTAGCTGAGATTCACTGTAAACCAATAGAAAATTAAGCTATTGGCTCATTCATTTGTGTAACCAAACAGTTCTCATTACAATGAGTAAATATATGATCTCTAGTATATCAACTTGTTATGAAAAGTCTGAGTCTTCCAACACCTTATGCCAGATGCCTTTTTTCCCGCTGAAAACCAATGCTTTATTTCATTCACTTCTTTTACCAGTTCATTAGACGTGAATCTAAACTGTGAAAGCTCATGTTCAAGTGCACCTTCTATGATATTTTACAGAGTAAATATATTAATGAGGGAACTTCAAAAGATTTTTACAAGTCCTTGCTTCATTAAAATTTGCCATAAAATGTGTCACAGTGACCTTCAAAGTAACGAGGGTTTCAACATCAAATATGGTAGTGCATTATGACAACTCCATACAGTAGTCCATCATGACAACTCACACTGGTATTAAAAGTCTGTCTTAGATTTTTTCCTATAATTGAGAAAGAGTGAAATATATAAATTAAGATAGAAAGGATCTTCATTTCCCTCCTAGATGGGATGTTTTTTAAAAATAGATAAAACTCTGGTGTTTTTACAGGAAGATCATATTTCCTGTCAAATATGTTAAGCTTGAAAAAAATATTAGATAATAGCTTCCCAATTTCCTCTGTGTCAAATTCAGGAAAAGAGATAAGTACTTAGGCATCATTTTGAATGCAGGTGGTAAAATACATCTGATTATGTACAAGTATCAATTAGGAACATTCTTTCCGCTTCAAAATCCAATGCACTTAGAAGCAAAGTAATAAATTTTGGAGATGAAACTAATCAAACAGAAAAAGATAAAGCACTGTGTTGTTTTCAAAACTATGGAAACGAGGCAGTAAGATTCTAATTCTGTTTGTGGATTTGAACTAACAATAGGTAGATCGGGATTTTTTCAACACCCAATGTCTTGACTATTTTTTATCCTTCTGTTGAGATACTACTGTCATTCCTATTTTCTCATAATCTTGAATTGAATGTTAATTAATAACTTTCCTTTTTCTTTTTTAATGTTAGTCTGTTCTACTTGCTTGCACATCTGGTCTTTACATGTTTATGCAATATCCAGAAAAAATAACAGCACTTAATAGTTACACAGCGCCTCTCATCTGGACAGTTTAGCATGTTTTATGCCCATTAACTGAATAAGCTGCTTCTTACTCTGTGAGATGGGTAATTTTCTTTCATTTCACAGACACACAAAATTCTCATGGCTGAATTCTCATCTGCTGTAAATGAATGCAGTTATAACTTTGCTGATGTACAACTGAGGATTTAGGCAAAAAAAAAAAATATTGTCTCATAAAATGTGACATTGGAAGAGCAATACTGGGGCCCTCAAAATAGGAATATGAAAAATATCTTTTTCTTCTTCTTGTGGCTCTTTTTTTTCCAAAGAATATGAACATCAAACTGCTTTACTATGATAAATTTTTGTCAGACATGCAGCTAACACTTGAACTTAGTATCTAAGGAATGCTAAAATTATCAACAGATTAATTTAATTTTCTTGAAATAAAACTGATAGCATATTTACATTGAGTTGATCTACTTATTACAACACAGCTGTCAAAAGAGCTCTAGCCACTGGCTAATGACAATTGCAGTGTTTCAGATATCTATGGGATCATTCATTTCCTTTATGTTAGATTGTCTGCATCTCCCTTATTTTCCATCATGCAGTCTTTAGTAATGATACCAAGAGCACAACAAGTCACACAAAAATTACAAGCCAGATCAGGCCAGGAGGACATCTAGTTCAATATCCTGTCTCAGAGCAAAACCAGTCCCACTTTGAAAAGGATATGTAAACCAGGACTATTGTGATTTTTCCCAGCTGCATTACTTCAGCTTTCACCAATTTTTAAGACTAGGATTTCCTGAGCTATAGTTCCATTGTCTTTAATTTTTCTTTTTTTTTTTTTTTCCTTCTTTTTCTTTTATATATATTTTTGATCCATGTAATATCTTTTGACAATAAATTATCCTAAATATTCTGCAAATAGTTAAGAATTTCTTGTTGTTTTTCAACCCTGTGACCTGATAGTAACATTGAGTGCCCTTAGCTTCTGCTTTTGCAAGACATGGAGTTGTCATTTCTTACTTTCATTTTCCTCTGCATGTTGAATAGGCCTGGTCGGTTTCCCCCACTGGAAGCCATAGCACTCCTTTGATCATTTCTGCTTCTGTTTTGTGTTTCATTATACCCTTGCAGATGCCTGTTTGACTCGCACCTTCTGTTTTGTTTTCCTGGAATATTTTAAACTGTTTTAATCTAATACTGCTCTACTTGTATGGCAGTTTCCTTCAAAGAAAATGAAGAGATGTCCTGTTCTTTAGGATTGCTTATGTGACCCATTGCCTCTCCATGCTTCCTCTAAGTCTTCACAATTAAATATACTGTCTTTCTGCCATTCAAATCCTCTAGCAATCTGCAAAGTAAGAGATTAAGTCAGTGATCTGAATTCAGAACTCCCAGTTGACAGCAGAGAGCATTATCAAAAAGGCACCAGACTGACTTGATAAAGGAAAACTTATACATTTTGTTTCATAAGGATTTTTGCTTCATGATGTAGGAATTTAGTTACAGGAAGCAGAAGGTTTTTGTGCATTGAAACAAATGAATGAAAGCAGCAAGAGTGAGATTTATTTTGTTTAATATTTTATTGTCTTGAAACAGCTGAACTCAGCTAATTGATTATTTTGTAGGAAATGGTTATTTTATTTCTGTACTATTGTAGGTGAGTATGATGCATTATGAAATACAAAAGTCAGATTTTGTATGTACTAGACATAATCTCTAGGAATTTTCTGAATCATATTTATTTCACTTTGATTTTCTTCACACTGTAAACATGAGATAAAAGAATGCATTACTCCTAGGTAGTTAAATTTGGTTCCCTGGGACCTCCTTTGAGCATGAGATGGATAGAGCAAATCATGTATTCATCAGTCCCTTGATATTGCTGCTTAAGTGACTTTCTGCCTTCTGGGAATACATCCATTCTTGATAATATGGAAAAGGTTTGCTGCACTAGTTGACAAAGTTTTTATCACCTGTGCTTCTATTATATTCACTGAGTGATGGAAGAGAAAAACAAGCAGAGAATCTGTCCATAAGTTTCAGATACCTGTAAAAGTATGTTTACCACTGTAATTGAAATATGCAAACAGCAAATTCAGAGTTTAAGCCCCTGACTATTCTGATATCCTGTTCAGTTCACATCTCTAACAGCTCAGAACTACTGTATTAAACTGGTTTTGCCTAAAGAAAATCCTCCAGCAGGCCCTTTGATTCTGACACACAAATATCAAGAACAAGAATTGTTCATCTACCTTCAGATATTGCCTGTGTACATGTTTACAGCTAAACTAGTGACCCTCAAGTCCTTTTATAGAAAGTTGAGAGAAATAGACAGGTTTAGGTAATAATTAGGTCTGGAGAATCACATCCAAGGATTACCCATTTCCTTTCATTATTAAAGGAAACCAAGGACATTCAATGAAGTTATCTATCTTGTAGATTGTAGACCTCTTAGTCAGATATTTGGTCTGATATCTGCTACCAGAAGATGAATGTATTACTTCCCTTTCTAGGATTTTGTGACATTAAAAGTCTTTCTTATTTCTCTTGAATTTATTTAATGATGGCTGGTGCAGGTGATGAGTCTTACCACCTTCAAGACTGAAAAGCCTATTTTTAATAGAATTCAATAGAATCCAGTACTAAGCCAAACTTGTCATAAAAATCAAAGAATGCAAATGGAAGGTTAGAAGTGGAAACAGACTGATTCCATTTTGCTAACAGTAGAAAACTGCATTCTTCCCCTTACTCCTGTTTATTTTCTAAGACAAAGTCAAATAAGGACATAATAGAAACTTGTCAATGTCTTTCAACATTTGCTTGTTGTACTATCTGTTATTGTGAAAAATGTAGTAGATAATATCCCCAATAATCTATTTTTTTCAGTAGAAGTTCTGAGTCTTCAATTAAACTGTTATAGTTCTCAGCAGTGTGTGTTCAGAGAATTCAGACCCAACTCTTTAGTCTCTATTACAGAATTTTTCTCTTGAATTATTTGTAATCTCCTTTTATTCCCTTAAAAGTTAGAAAATTTTTATTTTTTCCACTATAATTGAGATCTGCAAAGCTGTTCCCACTTATATTTGCTTGTTCTGTGTACTTGCAGAGTCTTTCATATGTATTAATTTTGTCATTGTATTATATTTGCTCCTGATCACTGATATATTTCAGAATCTAAAGATGAAGCTTGTATGCAGGAAGGGTCAAGATTTATCAAGTTTACATATCCTAAGAAATAGAGTTTGGGGACTAAAATTCATTAAGCCATTTTGCTTATTAAACGGGGACACGCTCTGAGTCAAAAAGAATTGTATGACTTTAAGAAGTTGTACTGTATTAATTTTCTTACTATCCTCTAGTAGCATAGTGTCACATTTGTCTCTATTTAGTTGCAGTAAGAGATATCTCAAAAAGTTACATTCTGTTCAAAGACCTTAAACCATTTTGATTGCACAACCCATCAGTAAAAAATTTTTGAGGACACCCCACAAATGTATGTATAGGTATCTATTTATAAATTACTTATATGTACTACTGCAGTTCTAATATTTTTTTCCTGCACCCCAGTGAATTATCATAAGAACTCTTTAGGGCACATGCACTCCATGGACAGAGCTGACAGTGTTAGGTAGTGAGCCCAGAGTAGAATAAAGTAACTATTTCTTCTATTAGTCTGTCCTGTGAAATATATTAAATACAAAATTACTTATTGCCATCAATCATCTTAAAATATGAAGATCTGTAAATACTGCTAGAAAACTGCTAAAATATTGTGGTAGAGCCTTATATGGAGTTGTAACTGGTATTGATAATATTTCTGTTATTAGCTTGTTGTAGTTCAGCATTAGCCCTCTTTGGCTCTGATTCATGGAACCTACCAGTGTGTAGTCATGTTCAGTGCTTCATGGAACTTTAATTTCTGCTAGTTAAGAGTTTAGTAGAATGAGGAACAGGGAAAAAATATTCCAGACTAACAGCTTTGCCCATAGTATTCTGTGTATTTTATCACAAACCCAGATTTTAGGCTCTTAATATACAGAGTCAATCCGTTTTCTACCAGTTAGGCCCTTCATCCAATGAGAGGACATACCCTATGATCTCAGTGACCTCTTTACTGATGTTATAGACTTGCAACAGATTGCAGCTGTTGTAGAGCTTTAGGGAAGAAAACGACTGTTAAAGATCAGCAGGCTAAATAGCTTGCGCTTCACAGGGATGAGGATGCACTCTGCATCTTGGCATTTCCAAATGACTTTCTTGGCCAGGTATGTGTTTGTCTCTGACTCACTCTGTGTTTGCTGTATCTCTTCTGCTGATTTCTGAGACAACTTCATGTCACTGGTGATGAAGGCCTAGGCTGCTTTGGGCACAGCACTGAAGGTGTAGACACTACAGTTGAAATAGACTTTTTTCTCAGTAGTTTTGTCTGTCCATTAGTGCAGAGACTTCTGGATGCAGGGTTCTGGACTACCTGGAAAGTTTTAAGTCTTTATGGGAGATCTTTCCTTTGAAGGGAACTATCCCTTGCAAAAGACTGATGAGATTGTCTTTCCTTTCAAGATTGCCCTGATATCCCTTTCCTTTCTCTTTCTTCTCCCCCTCCCCTTCACCGAGTTGAAAGAAACTTCACAGAATATTATTTTTAATGTAGAAAATAAATTGTGGACAATTAATCTTGAAGTTGAGTAGGTTTTTTTGAAAACTGACCAATAACTTTTTAATAGCCTTAGCTACAAAATGTACCACTATATTATGAGTAATGAACTTGACTGAGGTTTCTGAAGGCAACAGCACTTGAAGCATAAAAATCAAGGTTGTCTGCACAGTGAAGGATAACAGAATCACCAATTTATTGAGGTTGGAAGGGACCTCTTGAGACCATCTCATCCAATCACCCACTCAAGCAGAGCAGGATCACCTAGAGCAGGTTTCTCACAGTCATGCCCAGTCAGGTTTTGAAAGTCTTCAAGGACTGAGACTTGACAAACCTCTCTGGACAACCTATGCCAGTGCTTGACCACCCTTACAATGAAAAAGACTTTTAATGTGTTCAGGTGTAAGTTCCTGGGTTTTGATTTGTGCCCGTTGTCTGTCAAGGGCACCGCCAAAAAAGGTTTGTCTCCCTCTTCTCCAACCCCTCCAACCAGGTATGTATAGGTATTGATAAGATCCACCCAAGCCTGCTCTTCTCTAGCCTTAGAAGTCCTGGGTCTCTCAGCCTTTGCTCTTATGAAAGAGGTCCCAGTCCCTTAATCATGTTTGTGACCCTGCACTACAGTGGCTAGATCTCCTAATAGTCTATCCCTTGAAAGTATGAATTTAAACTAACAATGCTCTCATAGTTGTGCAGGTCTACTTCTGATTTGCAATGCCTTTGACTTTTACCTCACCCTCCAAGGGGAGTTTTTCATCCCAAAGTTTTTTCATTTTCTCTAAAAATCCTGATTTTTCCAGACATGGATTAGATACATAACTACTTCTTGCTTTCCATCCTGCCTTTCTTTTGTTGTCAGGGTGTGGGATGTTTTTAATGACTGTCTTTCGACATATGTTTTTTTTTAACTAGGCATTTAATTTTGTCCTTTCTTCTGAAGTCCAATAAAAATAGCAAAGAATAAAGGATTGTCAAATTCACAAACAAAGAAAAAAATTAATGAAGTGAAAAATTTTGAAAAAAAAAATCTATGTATTAGTCATGCCTATGTGTAATCATCAGTCACAAACCCACTGTACAATTTTAGTTCATTAAAATAAAAATTTCTTTGCAAACATACTGCCTGAACTCAGACTGTTTTTCTTGTTGCTCATTCTTTATTCATGTCCCTCGTGATGAATATGGGCAGTCTACAAGGTGTATTGCTTACGTAGGATGCTTAAGGCATCAGGAAGACATTCTGAATAACCGTAATTAGAGTATTTTTCATTACTTTAATGATATTATTTTCATGGTTACAGAGTAAAAAAAAAACCCAAACCACAATGACTAAAGTAATTAATGCAATAAATGTTGCAAATGTTAAGCATCCATTGCCATGACAGGATCAGTGTAGTGAAAAAACGTATATACTGCCCAATGGCATCCTCATAAAAATTTCAAACCCAGAACATCTGAGTATCTTCAAGATGAAGAAAACCTGTTTATTATGTAGAAGTGTGAACCAAAAGTACCTCACAGGGAAATCATAGAAGTTCTGCATAGACACATCTGTAAAGACGAAAATTTGTGACAATCTTTGGAACTTCATTGTATCTTCTAGTAGTAGTCCCTCCTATAGTGGTCTCTTCACTTCTGGTAATATGCAGATGCTAGAACATTTTCATTTTCCGCATATTTGATTTGAATATTTCATGCTCAGTGAGTAAAATAGTTGATTACACTATTCACAGTTATGCAGAAGAATGGATATTTTTAAATGTGCTTCACTGATTATAATGCATTTTATTACCTTATTTTTGTAATAAATTAATAAAATTATCTTTTTGTTATTCATTTCAGACACAGCACTGTTTTTTCCATCCTTCGCTGGAAATTCTTATTTGGAGCTACCTTCTCTGACATCTGTATCTGAGACCAGGACTGCATCTGGGCAGGAAACAAGCAATCTGACAACTCTGTACTTGACAGTGAAAACAACTGCTCTAAATGGCACAATCCTTTACAGTGAGTACCAGTGATACTTGAAGCTAAGTATCAGTTTTAGCTCCTTCAGGTCCTTATTAGCTTTAGTGTATATCAGCTGGCATTTCCTCTTCAACAGCAAAATGAGTCATTGAAATGCAGTAGAAGCCTTTTGGTATTCTAATGCATGATGCATTATAACATTCTCACCATTGTTCCTTGTGTTCCTCTGGAACGTTCTTTAATTTATGGCTCATTGAGCAAAACATAACTTACAACTGAAAATGCTGCTTCCTGACAAGAAAGAACATAGTAAGCATATGACTCCAGTTGTAAGTGTTACAGCTTTAAAATACAAATATTGAAGTTTTGAACAACTTATTACAGAGAAACAACTTTTCAGAGTTGGGCTGAGCCTCATTTATTATAATTGTGATCTTGGTTCCAAATTCTTGATTTACAGAGCTCTCTGCAGTTCTGCAATTTTGCCGCATTTCACAGTATTTACTGTGATTTCACACTTCAGAGGATTCTTTTGTGGTCCCAAGAGAGTTTACTTGCAGACCTGGACACCTGCCTGTTAACACTACATAAAAAAGTAGCTTCTTGCCTGCATATTTTATTCCTCAATATGTGGCATAAAATTCTGAGAGAGGAGTATGCTTTTCACTAGTCAGCAAGAAAAAATAACCTTCTCTGCCCGTTGAGTATTTCATTATATATTTTATCTTGCAATTTCTGTCCAAATAGAAAACATGGAAAGTGAGAGGATTTCTTCCTAAACCCAAGAAGAGCTAGAAAATTATGTTTATTTGATAGATTTACACCAGAAAGGCAAAATCATTAGGAGCATTCTCAGTTTGCTGCAGCTTCCTAGTGTTTCTCTACACAAAGAAATCTTGCTAATATAACATAAATCATTTTGATTTTTTTTTTTATTATTATTCTGGAAATAATATATGGGAATTCACCTGCACTATGTACATACTTATAATCCAGGGTTAAAATTAATATAAACTTCATGGCATTATTTAGTTATGCCTTTTATTATTATCTGCATTACATTTTATTTAGACATGAAATAATGCCACGCCAAATTGAACATTTATATTTACTGCTTTTCAAAATGGTATCTCAAGTCCTCGTGTGTTATAGCTGGGCTGTTACTGCAGCTGCTTAAGCTAAGTGCTGCAGAATTTGCTAAGAGTTGTGGATAAGTGGTTGTGTGGCAGGTTTTTTATGTTTTATATTTGTTCCAATTTCAAGAGGAGTTATTTGCCTTTGAAGAAGTATTCAAGGAAGGTCACTAGAAGTACTGTGGATGTATTTGGCATTTAGTGATTTTGTTTGCCTCACTACTGCAAAGTAATTGGCTTTCAGCCAAAGTTAAAGTAAAGCTTGCTGTCTACACATAAACCCTAAGTAAGTGTCTGGGCAGGGGGCAGGGACTAAAAAAAAAAAAAAAGAAACCAAAAACACACAGAAGTTTCTCTGTTATACTCCGGAGGAAGGGCTGTTTTCCAAAGCTGAGGGAGCTGATGTTGTTCAGTCTGGAGAGATCATTCCAGCCTTTCAGTATTTAACAGGTGTTTATAAGAAATATGAGGACAAACTTTAGCGGGGTTTGTTCAATAGGACAAGGGGTAATGTCTTTAAACTAAGAGAGGATATATTTAGAGTAGATATAGGGAAGGCATTTTTTGCAATGAAGGTGGTGAGGCCCTGGAACAAGTTGCCCAAAGAGGTAGTAGATTCCATTCCTGTAATCATCCAAAATCAGGTGTGACAGGGCTCTGAGCAACCTGCTCTAGTTGCAGATGTCCCTGCTCATGCAGTGAGGTTAACTAGATGACCAGTCCAAACTATTCTATGACTCTATGAGTCTATTTTCCTTTCTAGATAATGTACTCATCCTGCATGTAACCTAATAGTAGTTCAGTTATTCAGTCATATTGTCTGTGGAAAATCATTAATATGGTATTTTTGGGGTGTTTGCACAGATTTTGTTACAGCTGTGTTTAAGAGCTTTGCATTGTTTAGAACATTTGCCTTTCCACTTTCTGGAAAGATAGAATTGTATTAATAGAGAACAAATCAGTTTTTTGCTTTCCAGTTACCCCTATCTGAGACCTCCATGGAGAATGTCACAGCTCCCTTCTTGTCCCTTCCTGCATCCAGACAGAAGAAAGAAGGATGGGTAGGGATGAGTAGTACGAATTCATTTCTCCCCTAACAAGAGCTGGGGTAGCCCCAGAAACTTGGGATCATTTTTACAAGTTTTCAAGCAGCTCTTTAACTCATGTTTTCTTTGTTGATTCCCAGTAGCACGTCATCCTTGCATTCCTATTCCCCTTATTTCCCCTTGTTGTCCTATTCCCTAAAATAGGACTTCAACTAACTTGCAAGATTCCTCTCTTTTGGTGACCAGTAAGTTTTCTACTACGGTTGGATTTCTGTTAGGCTAAAGAAACAAATACATTTGGATCTCTTGCTGGTTGTGGAACACAGACCCAGAAGATAATGGATAACTGCACATCCTGTAGGACTCTAATACTGTATTTAACATTAGTTGCATTTTTGCTCTACATTTTTACTTAGACTTTATCAAGCTCTGTCCCACTTTCTATGCTACCCGTTTCTTTTCCCTGTTTTTACTTTTTCTTTTTTGTTGTTGTTGTTGTTGTTGTTGTTGTATATCTCTCTGGTAAATAATTCCTTTTCAAATAATAAATATGTTTGTTGCTATTGTCCATAGCAGTATTCATATTTATTTTTACATTAATGTGATATACAATATTCTATAAATTTATAAATAAAAGTCTGTCTGGTGTTTTGTGAATGAACACTATGTGCCTATACAGACGACCCAGAATTTTTTAATTTTTTTCTGTATGCGGGCACCAAGCACTTCTGTCGGATAAGTATATCCTTTGTAAGTTCTCTCCCTTGCTCCCTCTGTTCTTCTTTCATCCCCATTTTTTTGCTCCTTACTCTTTCATTTTATCTTCTAATAACTTCAAAAGAGAAGCTGCTGTTGTCAGCTGTTCTCTTTTTGATAGTAGTACAACTCCTGCTCCTACTACTGCTTTTTGAAGCTGTGTTACTGTCAAACATCTGAGGAATGAACTGTCAGCAGAAAGTAACTTGAGGCTTGCACACTCACTAGGTACAAGAACTGCAGAATCATAAGAGTTAATATTCCCAGAGTTTTCAGATTCTACTAATATATGCGTGTTAGCACTAACTTCATAATTAAGGTTGCATTAAGTTTTGCACATTCATAAAGCAAAAATCCTTTTTGTCAATTTTTTTTTTTTTTTAAACAGGAAGATTATCACAGTGATCTGCTTCCTTCAGGTGTATTTTACTAGAAAGTAGCTGCACCTTTTGATAACTTTTTTTAAAATTAGGCCACATTCAGATTACACATTTTACAAACACACTTGTTATTACCAAGTGGTGAGGAGGTTACATCTGTTTCTCTGGCAGATAATTAGTAAACATCTAATTACAGTGAGAAATCTCAGACAAGATGCTATTGATATATAAATAGACCTGAATCAGAAAGTATGCATAAGAAGATTATTAAAGTCAGAATCATAAAGAAAGTGAATGCTCTAAAATTTCAATGCATCCTTGTAATACATTTTAGTAGTTAATGTTATATATATGCAAATATATATAAGAAAAAGAAAATACATATATATAGAAAAGAAGGCTACTTATAGGCCAACCAACCAGCAGAATATGAAAATCAGTAAATGTACTAGGCATGTCACTTTATGAAATCATACTATATTGTTGTTGAAAATAATTTTCCTATTTGATACCTTTATTAGCAAGGATTTTGTCACTGTTGGGTTGAAAGCAACAAATATTAAGGACTAATTGTTTTTTTGCAGAGGCTGCCAAACGTAGATTGTCTGTTGAAAGAATGAAGAAATAGATAGGATACTACAGAATCATAGAATCCTATATGAGATTTATAGGAAATATGTCAGAGGCAAAGAAACTAATGCAAGAGGAACTCCTTTGTACATTATTTTTAATAGATTATAAACCATCATCTGTTTTAATACAAAGAAAAAGGTATTTATAATGTTTTCCGTAATTATTTCAGTATGTATTTAAGAAACATATGAATGGTAACAGTCAATGAACTAAAACTGTCTGGAGTTTTTACTGTTGACTTATTTTTAAATTGTTGATAGAATGTGAGGAGATTTCTGTTTATATATGCCAGGAGAAAAAATTGTAATATATACACAGTTATTACATTTGTGCCAATAGAGAATAGCCATCATTTGAGAGCTATTTATTTTTTGAATACAGTATGCATTCATACAATTTTTATTCTGTTCCTTAATGATTTTACTTCTTTGCATGATTTAATTTCATCAACATGTCAATGCAATTTGTGATATTTAGCCACAAAACAACATAAATTGTAAGTGGTCATAAAAACCTGATACTGTTGTAAAGTTCTACTTCATCATTTTCACTTGTAACAGAGTCAACATAATGCTGTTCCCAATTTGTTCAAGGGCAGAGTGTTTAACTTTTACTATATATGGTGGTCTATAACTTCTGACAATTGGATTTCAGATATCACAGCCCAGGTTTATAGCATTCCTTAAGGACAAGCAGCTCCCTTTTCAGAAGTTGTGCTCATAAATTATTTCCTGTGTGCTCAGAAACTCTGTTCCCCAGATCTACCCATATTATACTTTCCCTTCTGAAACTAAAAATGGATATTACAGGTGTTTCAGTTGTAGTCTATTTGACTCTTATTTCAGTTGGAATTCTCAGGCAGAACATTTCACAGCATCCTTCCTCTGTGTCAAAATATGTTTTTGCTTAATAAAACATCATCTCATGGTTTAATGGGAATTTAAATCTGCCTTTTAGGTAGGACACTTGTTTGTCATCATACTGATCTACAAAAATATCTTTTACAGTTTTCTGTGAAAGGATGATTTCTGATATTTGTTTCCTTTGACCAGATCCCTTCACATTATCTCTACTAAAGTCAAGACAGGTTACCCTTAATATCCAACAAGACTTTTTTCTCAGATGGTTCCTGATCTCTGTCTGTTCCCAGAACCTGTCTGTTTTGTTTAGGACTTGGGCTTTTCCTGTAAAGGCAACTTCCCATTATATTCACAAGGTAGCCTATGCTTTTTACATTGCCTCCCCATGTTCACTGCAGAAAGATTTAAAGGACTCGCCTTCCTAAGGATCTCATACCACCTAGAAAACACTATGAGGAATGCTATTAATCACCTGTAATCGTGACTTAAATATGCCCCCTAAACTGAAGTTCAAGCAGTAACACTCATTGAGGTTTCAAGGAGTAATGCTGCCTTCAGGGATCTGTCCCAGATTTTTTAATTTACTGGTAATAATGAGGACCTTCTTCCAAGTTTTCACTAGTGGAGAATGTGAGTGGACAGAGTCACTGGGAGAACAGGAAAAAGCTGTTCATCCGTAACTTCACTTTTTCAAGACTTGTTGTCAGTATATACATTCACAACTCTCCCCCACTTCATTCTGTCTGAATTCCATGTAACTTAGAGATTTGCTTACCAGCAGAAATTGGAAATATTGGGAACAGCATGTGCAGGGAGAGGAGAAGATAAGGAAACAAATGGTGCAATATGTGCATGTATCAGTTATGCTAGGGTTAAAAAGCAGTGACTTTTAATAGGGACAGGGCAATACATTTTAAAAGAGAATTATCAGGCTATTGTAGAAGGAAATCATAAAAGAAAAAAGCATAAAATCCAGTCAAATTAAAATAGCTTTGGATTTAATTAGGTATTCAGAATACAAAATATGTCTAAGCATAAAAGACTTTCAGTAGGTCATCAGGATTTATAACAGACTGATGAAATGCTATGTTGCTTTTGAAGAGGGAGTTTATGCTATGAACTGTTTTTGCTATGAAAAATACAAAAGGAAATGATCAGGCAGTTGCAGGCACTGTTGCCTCTCTTTACCTGCTAAAAGATTTTTGTTTTCCTTTTGTTTTGTCCTCCAAATTAAAGGTGATATTTTTTTCTTTACAAATTAGTCAGTTTCCTAAGTCCCAAGACCACCCACATTCTTTTAGCCTTTCTCAATAAAAATGTTAAGGGACATCCTAAGTTGTGGCCCCCTCCAATAGTTCCAGGTCTGACACTCCCTCCCACCCAGCCACTGAGACCCAGCCCAGACTCCAGGCCTCCTGGCCCACCCCAGGGGTCTCCTACTCACTGGCTCATGGACACACTCAATCAACACTCACACACCCATCCCTCTGTCACTGCACCTTCTGGGGTTCCCTAAATACCAGCATAAACTTTCCACCTACCTGATATCCATGTCAGGACCTGGAGCCTCCTACTCACAGGTACATCAAACAAATATATGAAGTAAATTCAGTTTCATGACCCAGCTATTGAGTCTTTTTTACTTCAGTTAAATATAGCAAAACATAGTGAAAAAATCAGATAACATTTTAACAGTTTGTCTTAAAGGAGAACAAAAATTGTAAACAGGAACAGTGTCTTACCTTCTTTGAGAATTAAATACAGTTCAATTCAAAAGTCAAATTCATAAACAATTACTTGTCCAATATAATTTGCAACTGTAGGTGTCAGTAATTTTCTTTTTTTGTAGATGAATCATGTGCCATTGATCATTTAAATATAAATATTGTGCTGTCATATTTATAATATACTATTTAGTGGAATCGAACTTAAGCATCTCTTTAGTCTTAGTTTGAACTGTGCAACTAACACAGTATGTTGGATGTTTTGTAGATGATTTTTCTTCTCGCTAAGTGTGACAAATATCATCATTTGGATGGGTGAATTGTTCATAGTATTAGCAGATATTATAAGAAAAACATGTTCTACTACAATTTTTAATTTTTATAATTAAGTTGAAAAATTGAATGAATGTGATTTAATTTCTTTTATTTTCACCTCTGTCACTTTAATGATATTGCTGGATATAGAGAAAAGTTCACCATCAACTAATGTGAAGATCTCTCTAAGAATTATAGGACTACAATGGTATTAAGTACATTTTATCTTTTGGTTATTTTCTTTTACTTTTAACTGGTATCTGCTGTTGATACAGAGTTTGGGGTTTTTTTCTCACTGTCACTCAAGAAGAGTCCTGTATGGGTAAAAGTCCTCAATGTCACATAGGCATTGTGGTTGGCGAAGGTGTTCCAGTACTGTGAAATTATTTTGTGAGGTCATACACTTTCAGAAGTGTGACTGTCTTCATTTTTGTTTTCAAAGCTAGTGAAAGGAATTTTGGAGAACACTTTCTACACTTGTATCTCGTGGAGGGAAGACCAACCGTTCGATTCAGCTGTGGAAATTCTCAGAACATTCTGATTCTATCCATCAAACAATCTGTTAGCAAGGGTATACTTGTCCCTATCACAATAAGGTAAGAATTCACCACTGGGTTACACCAAAAGAGCTTTAGCCTTATATATTGAGCAATAAAGTGTGATTAAACCTTTTTTTTTTTTTTTTTTTTTTTTTACAATAAAAAGACAAGTCATATTGGAAAACAAAACTGTACATGTATTTGGAAAATTGTTTCATAAGATGGTCTCATTTGAAAATACATTTTAGTTCACTCAGATTACTTCAGTCCTTTGGAGAACTTATGCATAATTCAAACTCCATATACCTGTACAGATACAAATTAGGTCTTTTTGAGAACTGAAACAATTTAAACATAACATTGGAGGTTAGAAATGGGGAGCTCATAATTTATGCTTATTAATGTATACATTGAATAAATTAAATTTGTTGTCAGAATTCTAGTGTTAGATATAGGACTGATTTATTGTTTAAGATGTAAAATTAAAAATGGGCATACTAACAGCATCTCACAATGCAGAGTGGACCTGGTTATTTGAAAAGTCTTTCCCAAACTACACTATGATTCTATAAGCTGTCGTGTCTACATACACAACTGTACTGTCAGCATTATACAATGGTGCCTGACCAGTACTGTCATTTTTCACCTACTACACACAAGAGTTCTCAAAATGGTTAATTTATCATTTTTAAAAGGTATTGGTAGCATGCCTTGGTAATGGATTAACTCTTTTCTGGTCATGGAATTTCATATGTGCAAGCTAGGTAAAAAAGAAATAATATAGATAATGTGTTATATTAGTAATGTTAGAGGCTGGTAAAGTATTCAATCTTTAAAAATATTTTAGAAATAATTCTGACACCAGTATAAAATTTCAAATTACTGTGATTAAGATAATATTTTATTTCTTATATAAAGTAGAAGAGATAATTGCTGCACCTGAACTGTAAATATTTGTGATGTGGGGGAGCTTGCTGCACAAATTATTGAATTAAAAGTATTTCTAGCTAGAACTATTTTTGCTGTTAGGGGATCATATGTGAAGGAGACCGCAAAATTTACCTTGAAACATGCACACCAGCTTTCTCAAAATTGCCTCTTACTATCAAACCAGGAAAATGAAAGCATAACCTTAAGATTTTTATGTTTGCCATCTGAGTTGTTTCTCTATGATGTAAATGTTGATAAATTCTAAAATTGTGGAGGTTTATTGATCCCAGTATATGCAGTATATTGATATGGGGAGAAGAGACTGTTTGGGAGGGAGTGGAGGGGGGTGGTTTTTTAGGCTTTATACTTATCCCATAAGCTTTAACACAGCTTTTAGAAAAAAAACTTGTTAAAATATAAATCCTCTTTTCCATATATGAAAGGATAAAAGTATCTACCATTTAAGAAACTGTTTCATTTCCATCTTATATTTCTTCTCAGCCACAGGTCTATACATTACTCTTATGCACCATTTAAAACAGGGTTTTTTTCCCTTTTATGCTCTCTTAGTGTTAACGTCTAGTATTAACAAAGCAGTCATATAGCATACATTCAAATTGAATTACTTATTAGCTGGCAGTTTATTTATTTTAGGATATTTGTACAAATATAAAACTTACGGGGTGGTCCCATGGCGTAATGGTTGGCACTCTGGACTTTGAATCCCAAGGGCCAGAGTTCAAGTCTCAGTGTGGACCATCCCCTGGACAGTTAAATGCCTTCCTGCCATTCGATCCCGTCAGATCTCGGATGCTCAACAGGGTCAGCCCTGGTTAGTACCAGGTGCTGTAGACAGTCCTGAGGATTTCACTATCACTGTCCAAGCTCGCTCGGCTGTGCCAAATGGACCTTAGGACTTAAACAGTGGGGCCAGTTCTGTGCACGCTGTGCCTCACCTAAAAAAATCCACTGCGCAGGCTGGAAGGGCACACCCATGTGGGGAGAGCCCTTCCCCAGATCTTCGTTCACGAAGTCTGGCCATTATATAAAACTTACAAATCAAATTCTATCCCTTCCTCTCCTTAGGATCTGGCAGATATAGAAGGGGTTTTTTTTCCCTCAGAAAGTACTAGAGGTATACAGCTCAATACTAATAAACTATTCTAAGGGGGTTTTTAATCTCAGAGACTACTCTTCTGTGAGATGTTGGTCAGCTAATTGTCTGCACTGTATCAGGTGTGGTACCATTGCCTCTGCTTCATAAGATTAAGATATTAAAACACTGTGCACCTTTCAAAGCCTAATATTATCTTAACAACAAATGCAACTAAATGTCAATTAAAAGATTGATTCTAGTTATAGAGTTCAAGTTTACACTGAAAAAGAAATTTATTTTCCTCTTTTTCTACCTTAAAATTATCACCTGTGTATTTATGGCTTCATTCTCCATGTTGTTGTGCTAAAAAGTAATGTCAGTTCAATTCACACATTACCTTTGTTTACTGCTATTTTATACTGCTATCTTTGAAACAGTGGCATACTAAATAACTTGCAAAGTATGATAGTAGACTATGATTGGCAGGGATATACATGCATTTGAGTTTATGGTCTTGGCCTTTAAAACACAGTGATTTTTCTTGTGAGTTCTTGTAAAATATAGAGAAAGCAGTATATCCTTCACCAAGCAGCAGTAAAATTGTGATCCTTCAGCATTCATCCTTAACCTCTGCCAAAGGAAAAAGCAAACTTGAAAAGCCATTTGTGGCCTCCCAAGATCTTGCATCCGAGATCAAACATGAATCCATGACAAAACTGTTGATTTTTGTTCTCAATGGCTGTTGGAGATAGATAATTCTATATGTATGTTTTGCCTGCAAAATTAATGTGTGGGGTCTTTTCCCTGTAATGCAGGAAAAGAGAGAAAGACTAGAATAAATATCTATTTTTGTTACTGTTTGAAAACTGGCCAGCTGGGGGGATATAACCCTGTTACCCTTGATTTTGAATAGGTCTATAAGATCATATTTGACAGTTATTCCAATTCTGGATGCAACTATGGCTCCACTGGTTAAATGTCACAATTAACACATCCAATAACATCCATAGATTGTCACCTTTTCAAACTTTTTTACTTCTAAATCCACCACATACGAGAAACTAATATATTCTGATAGTTTACAGCTGTGCTTTCTCTTAACTATATGATTGGTTTCCTTAGATATGGCAATTTTTTTCAAATCTGATAATGTTTAAATGCGTTTTAAATGTTCAGTCGTTGTCTTTATGGTCCTTGTGAAATGACAGCTTTATAGAAAAAAGTCAGTAAAACTCTGATTGCTTACATTTTTTGCCTTGCCTAAAGAAACTAGAAATGTATTTAAATGGAGTTTCATTCATTGTTTCAATTTCCATTTGTTTTAGAATGATTTGATTACTGCTTTGCAAATGTGCACTTCTTTGAGTTTAATCTTCTGTCATTTCATAATTGAGATTGTATTGATCTTTTCAGTTAAAGCTTTGAGCACATACTTGAAATGTAGTTTGGGTTAGTTTTATGGATTTGTTCTTTAAACTTATTCAAACAACATTAGTTCAAACACATTTCATTCCATGCCTGGGTTCTGAAATGCATTTGACTGATGCAAAATTTGCTCTACTTTGTGGTTAAGTGATGTGACTGTCACGGGGGCAATTCAGTGGTTGAAGGAAAGTAAATCTAACAATCAAAGTTTGAGATAATCAAGGATTTTGATTTTACTTGATAGTGGGGTGGATTTTAGTTTTTAGAATAGAAATGCCGATATTTTTCAGACACCTTACATTTTTCTTCTATAAATGATTTTTTTTTTTAATTATATTTCCTTAAGAAGTTTAGATTGTCTGTTCTATGCACTGATGGAAAACGAAGGATTGTTTTCTGTTTGGGAGATTCTAGGCAAGCATTAATTAAAACGTAGCCTCTATATTGTGACATCACTCTTTTTCATCTTGTTTACCTGCAGAATTTTCATAATTGTTCTCTGGAATTTAATGAACATAGTGTCCATCCGCGGAGAGCTAGATTATGGTGTTATGTGGATTAACTTTTCATGTATCTTCCAAGTGAGCATATTGAATGTAGTTGTTACCAGTTTTCTGTCACACTTTTAATTAGTAGTATGTACGTGAGTATTTACCCATGGCTAAGAAGGGCAGCTTTAGCTGTCCTTAAAAGAGTTTATTTGTTAAATACTTTATTCAGTTAATGTTGTTTGGCTAGGTCTTGCCTAAACCATGCACTGGTACAGAAGTTGCTGAAGCTTATTATCTGGTCTTCCAGCTTCAAAAGCAGATGGCATGCTCTGAACTGTGAAAGTCCTCAACAGGTTTTTGTACCTTCACATGGAAACTTTGGCAAGATGTAATGTACTAAGTGCAGACTACGTGATTATATTACCAGTGTCCATGATTTCACCTGCACTCCTATTTACTCATTTTCCTCAGAAGAGGAGAACTATTGTTTGAACAATTCTGCAATTTTTTTTAATTCATGTGCATTCTTAAGATGCTTTTTAAAAATGAGTATGTAAATCACCATCTATACAGTCTATTGGCTTGAGTAATGGTGTTTACCTATTTCATCTTGTTATTCTAGAAGTATGTACATTTTCATATTAGTGCATAATTTTAAGTTATCTATTTATTAGCATTTACAGGTGTTGGGTGCTCTGCATAGTGTGAAAGTATTACTGAAGATTACATTAAATCATTAAACCAAAAAATTACTAATTTTCTGATGTCTTGTTATTGTTTCCAATATTACCAGTTACCCATGAATACAGGGGTTTTTTGTTGGATGACTTGGAAATATCTGAGCAGCGGGTTTTGTATATGAGCAGGTAAATAGTGTAACCTGTTTCATACTTGTGATACTAACTACCAACATAATATAATAATGAGAAATGGAAAGGTGTTTTGGTAGATAACTTGAGCCATCTTGGTGCAATACCACTATCACCTTATCACACCTCACCTTTTTAAAATTGTTTGAAGATTAACAATAAAAGCAATCTGGGAGAGATTTGAGAACTATTATTCTATAATATGAATTTATAAATTGTTAAGGAAAACACATTTAGATGTGGTTTTAAGAAGGAATATTTTACATACTCTATGTCTTAATGTAATATTTAATATAAATCTTAATATAATACTCTATTAATATAAATCTTAATATAATAATCTATATCTTAATATTGTCAGCACATACATGAGTCATACCCATGTAGATGTTGTGGTACATGGAACAGGAAATGCTTAGGACAATAAGTATATCTTAGAAATTTTGAATTAGTGTTGTAATTACTCTAAGAAGGATTGTATATGCTTCTTATGTTTACTGCCTTTTCTATAAAAATTGAAAATTTCGTAAAATCATCATCACATTTGCCACTATAAGGTAGAGAAATATTTGTGGTGTGTGCCTATATAATGTTTGTTCTCTGAAAACCTTAATCCCAGTTCCATCAATCCAGCTGTTACAGTTTTACGCAGTTAAGTCGCTACATCTGTTTTTCAAAAATAGTCCCATAAGAGATGTATTACATCAAACTGTAAGTTCTTGTATATGCAATTAAAATTGAAAGCAAAAAAAAAAAAAAAAACGGATTGTTAGAATCAACTACTTAAATAATTCTGTGTGGCACGTTGGCTGGAGTAACTCAAATAAGAAAATGGATTCTCATAAAGAGTATAGAAAAGATTACTTTTTGGTTTTGTTTCAGTTCCAGATTTTGTGTCTGAACAGAACATTAAGTGTTTTTAGAAACACAGGTGACTTTCTGAAAAAAATTTTTTTTTTAACTTTCATTCAGCAGTGTGCAATATTTCATCAGTGATCTGTCAAAGCCAACAAACCAACACTCTAGCTATTCAAGCTCATTAGCTACTGACTTGAAGAGCAGATGTTTGAATTCCTGTACCCTTCATGCTCCAGCTTTACACTGCCTCTTCTTAAATTAATTTACCTTACAGGAGTATCTCAGTAACAGAAAAAGACAGAATCACATGATTGTTTAAGTTGGAAGGGACCTCTTGAGATCCTTCCAACATTCCCACTCAAGCAGGGTGTCCTCATGGGGTTAAGTTTTTCTCAGTAGTTGGTATAGTGTTGTGTTTTGCATTCAGTATGAGAATAATGTTGAAGTTGTAGTTGTTGTTAAGTCATGTTTTTCCAAAATCAAGAGTGAGTTTTTTGAGTCTCATACCCTGACAGTAAGGAGGTACACAAAATAAACGAGGAAAGAAAAAAAAAAAAAAAAGCGGGAGGGAGCATGATCAGGACAGGCAACCTGAACTGGCCAAAGGGATATTCCACACCATAGAATGTCATGCTCAGTGTAAAAACTGGGGGGCTTACCTAGAATGGGGGATTGATGGAGCCATGGGGACAGGGTCTGGCATCAACTAGGAGGTGGTGAACAATTCTGTTGCACATCATTTGTTTTTCCTTTTCATTATCATTATCTATTATTACTGTATTCTATTTTTTTTAATTGTTAGGCAAATAATAGTTGGGAGGGGGAGGTGAATGAGTGGCTGTGGGGTGTGTAATTACCAGCTAGGGTTAAAACATGATGGAGGGTCACATAAAGAATGTAGGACTATATCTGATAAGGATTTGACTGTCTTAAAGAGGGTCCAGCCCCTTACTTTGTTCACTTTTGCTGAACTTGTCCCCATTAGTCATGTATTTCTTGTACTGCAGAGCTCAGAATTGGATACAGCACTCCAGATGTGGTTTCATTAGTGCAGAAGAGGGAGAAAATCACCTCCTTTGACCTGAGGGACAGTCTTGTCAGTAAACACTGAGGTAAAGAAGGCACTAGGTATCCCAGCCTTTTCCAGGCCCTTTGTCAGCAGATCAGTTTCCCCATTCGGCAATAAGACCACATTTTCCTAAGTCCTCCTGCTGATGTCCTTGTAGAATACTTTCTTATAGAATAAGAAGAAAGTGTAGAACACTTTCATGTCTCAAGTGACATGACCTGCATGTCACTTGCCATAGTCAAGTACAGGTCAGCCATAATTTTCATAACCCTATCCATGCAAAATCAGACAGAAACACCCACAGAGGCAGTCCTAAGGAATGCTAGCATTCCAGGAGCACTGGGACCAGGACAAGCAAACAGCGTGTGACACATCAACCAGGCTGTGGCATGGCAGTTCATGGAGAAGGGTGCACAGGGAGGACACCTCTTTGAAGATGGAACATTCCACTGGCCAAGTAAAGAGAGTTGAAGTCCACATAACCCAGCAACCAGGCATGTCCTACCTGACCTTCTGTGCAGGCCAAGGGCACTTGTCCTACCTGACCCTCAGGGCAGGTGGTGGGCACTCATCTGTAAGAAAAGTCTGCTGCTCTACCTGGAACACTGCACCATCTACCCCAGCAGTGGCCAATGTCTCCATCCAGAGGAAACTGCTGAAAGCTGAGGCCGCAGTGCAGAGCTGTAGGAAGTGCCTGGACCTTTCTCTGGGGCAGATACAGGCACCAGACCTGCCTGCTAAAGGTGTGCCCAGGTGGAGGACCTTCTGCAGCAGGTGGCTGAGCTGCAGCAGTCAGTGAGAAGGTTGGATAGCATCAGGGAGGCTGAGAAGGATTTAGATAACTGCAGTCTAGTTAAAAGTACGGTCTGCAGTGGACCCACAGCCCATGGACAACAACTTAAACCTCCCCCACTGGCACACACAGAAGGGAGGGAGGCCAAAAAATGCAGAAGAATGGAAGCTTGAAATGGCAAGGACCTGCAGGAATAAGACTTCCCCAGAAGTCCAGATCACGTATGAAGACTTTAGACAGGACTGGCCGCAATACTGAGCCTTTGCAGACACCACTTGTGACTGGCCACCGACTGGATGTAACACCATTCACCACCACTCTCTGGGCCCAGCATTCTGGCTGGTTTTTAATCCAGTGAGCAGTGCACCTGTCCAAGTCAGGGACTGCCAACTTCTCCAGGAAAATGCTGTGGGAAGCAGTATAAAAGGTTTTGTTAAAAGTTTAAGTGGACAACATCCACAGCCTTTCCCTCATTTACTAGAAGTACTTCTGTGGCAAAATCTTTCAGACTACTGTTTTATTATTTCCATACAGTACACACTGGCTTGAGAATTCTATTTTTTTTCATGGGAAAGCTGGCAGTCCATGAGAGTGGTGAATGGTGTCACATCCAGCTGGCTGTCTCTCACTAGTGTGGTTTCCCCAAGTCTCAGTATTGGGCCCAGTCTTGTTTAATATCTTTATTGAGGATCTGAATGAGGGGATGAGTGTACTCTTGGTAAGTTCGTGGATGACACTACGCTGGGTGGGACTGTTGATCTACTGGAAGGCAGGAAGACTCTGCAGAGGGATCTGGACAGGCTGGAGAGGTGGGGCAAGGCCAAGGGATGAGATTCAGTCCTACTCTTCGTAACAACAACCACAGGCAACACTACAGGCTGGGGACAGAATGGCTGGAAAGCTGCTCAGTGGCAACAGACCTAGAGGTGCTGGTAGCCAGCCAGCTGAACATGAGTCAGGACTGTGACCAGGTGGCCAAGAAAGCCAATGGCATACTGGCTAGTATGAAAAATATTGTGGCCAACATCACCAGGGAAGTGGTTGTCCCTCTGTACTTGTCACTGATGAGGCTGGACATTGAATTCTGTGTCCAGTTCTGGGTCCCTCACTTCAAGAAACACACTGAGGTGCTGGAACCTGTCCAGAGAATGGTAACAGAGCTGGGGAAGGATCTGGAGAGTAAGTCATATGAGGAACTGCTGAGGGAGCTGGGGTTGTTTAGCCTGGAGAAAAGGAGGCTCAGGGTAGACCTTATGACTCTCTACAACTACCTGAAAGGAGGTTGTAGCAAGGTGGTGGTTGATCACTTTGCCCAGGCAACCAGTGATAAGACAATAGAAAATGGCATCAAGGTCTTCCAGGGGAATTTCAGATTGGACATTAGGGAGAATTTCTTTGCTGAAACTGTGGTCAGCCATTGGAACAGGCTGCCCAGGTGGTGGAGTCACCATCTCTGGAGGGGTTCAAGAAACAACTAGATGTGGCTCTTAGTGCCTTAGTCTAGTTGACAAGGTGGAGGTCAGTCAAATGTTGGAGTCAATAGTCTTGGAGGTCTTTTCCAAACTGAATGATTCTGTGATTCTTTCACCTTCTTTTTTTATGCAGTTATCCTCAACATAGATAATTCACCAAGCTTTTTATGTTAAGGGAAGGGCAGAGGACCCATGTGCTTTGGCCATGTTTTTTTTCCCCTCAATGTGATTTTCAGAATACAATTGTGAATTCATTTTGATTTTTATAATTTCTGTGTGAATTTATTCTGCTATAAAAATGAATTTCCATCAATAACTAACTGGTTTTGAACAGTTTATTTCAAAGTGGTGCACCACAGACCAGTTCAAAATATATGGTGTTATAATACCATATATATAATATATATGTTCCCATTCATAGTGTGTCATCCTACTTTTATCTTAGACAAAATATCTGTACTGCTATATAAGTGATATCTACTGTGTTTTCTTGTATACAAAATAGGGAGTTGCATTAAAAGTCATTTGAGTTCCCACAGATGTGTATTCTAAAAGCTAAAACAAATGATTGAAAGAAATGCATTAAAGAGGGTTTGAACACTTCTCTTGTTAGGTGTGAATTTTCTTCAGTGTCTTTCAAATATATTCATATCAATATAAATTTTAAAATGTGAACTGCATTAACAGTTTGGTAATAGTAAGTAGCATAGTACAGCACTGTCAGCTGCCTTTCCTGACGTGGCAGGCATCGAGATGCCACTGAACTGGGCTCTGAGTCACAGATGGAGAGCTATGACCTACCTGGAACCATAGAGGTAACATAAAAAAACAATGTATATTTACCATATCTCAAAGAAAAAGCTTTGAAAAAATATGAGGCTGTTGATCACTTATGTTATTTAAGAAAAATTCTAGTTAATTTTATTCACTCTATCTAACCTTACACACCTTCAAGCAAGGTATTTAGTCTAAAGGAGTTTGTCTGTATAGATACGTGGATTTATGACAAATAGTAAAAAATCATGCAGTAGTCAGACAGTTATTGCTCACTAGGCCTTTTTGACATTCAGAAGATTGTCTTTAGGTTACCTCTCTCCAATGAAACAGAGATGTCAGTGTTAAGTGATGAACATTCTGAAAAGATAGAATGGATTTGCAAAATACTCCTTTTTCACAATCTATCATCCTATCAATAGCTCTTTCTTTCTGTTGCATTTGCTGCAACCTCAAATCTACTTAAAATTCAACATTCTGATGTTGTAAGCTTTAATGATAAAAGGAATACATTTTATAAGTGTCTCTAGTGTCATGAAAAATAGTAGTGGAAAGAGTGACAAAGTTATTTTAATTCTAAACAAAATTTCTCAAGTCCAGTTAGTATGGCACACCTTCCAATCTGCTGTTGAACAAGGAATTTGAAAAATTAGATTTTGTTGGTAACCCTATGTAATCAAATTTTATGTCAAATCTCACATTCTGTTAAATTAAATTCTGTCTGAGGAAAAATGCTGACATTAACTCAAAAAGATGTTCTGATCCTGAGCTTGAAATAGACATAGTAAATTCTTGTCTGTCCTTCAGTGTCCTGAAAAGAAATAAAATGGGAGCACCATTTAACCTCTCTTCCTGAAGATATCCACCAGAATTTTAACTTGTTAGTTGATAGAATAAGAGACAGATGACTGTATTTCCTACGAAAAAGGATAGTTGTTATTTTTACCTATATTAACTGTTCTAAGAATTTGAATTACCAAAGTTGCTAGAGGGTATTTGTATATAAATACAAATTCTAGCAACATTGGTAATTCAACTTCACATAATAGAATCAAGTAACATACAAAAGTCAAGATAATTTTCAAAGTAGTTTATTTTGTATTGCATTTACCTTTGTAGGAGGAACCAACTCATCCTAAAAGATGGTTGCAGACATAACTGTCTCATAGCTATGCAAAACAATTAGTAATACACTACAAAGACTTGAAGATTTAACTTCTCACTAATTTTCAAGACATACAAAATATTGATAATGTTGAGCAAAAAACAAATAAATATTTCTGGAAAATAAATACTTCTACCTTGTTAGTGGTCATTCTGACATGAGTCCAGCTTTCTATTTTATATACTGACTGTCCCATTGACAGTGCCTGTATAGTCTACTGGTAGAATGGAAGGTTTTTTCAATCCTTCCAGTGGTTAAGGTGCATTTCAAGCCAATAATTCTGTTGCATTTCCATCATTCACCATCTCTTAAGTAGAGGAACATAATTGAAAATAATAACAAATGTTGATATTATCACTTTGGAGCAATATTATTATTATATCCTTTTTCCCTAAGATAAGTCAAACACTTTAGTAATACCCCTCATAACCTGAATTTCATTGATCTCAGATACTGATTTTAAAGAAATCCACTTGAATCAAGTGGATATCTATTTCTAGATAGTATATTTGCTTTGCAATTTTTTCTACTAGAATTGAAGTGGTAAAACGAATAAGACTAATGAGGAATGTTTACAAACATTGTCATATCAATTTTCACATCTTCAAACAGGTTCAGATGTTTAATGACCATGGTAATCTCTAATGTATGTTCAGTATTTCATTTTTAAACATATTACAAATATGTTGGTAATTAGATGTGTGAATAGATTGTTAGGTTTTCATGCTATAACCTTCACAAAGCATGACTAAAGTATTGTATAATTCAGAACATTCTAAGATCTTCCTGTTTAGCAGCCGCTCTTATCAAACATGACAAAAATAATAGCTAGTGTAATCTTCAGAAACAAGAATAACCAGAAAATTTCATTTTCCAAGGGAAGTTCTAGGATTAATAATCACATTAAAGAAACAATTTCAATTCACAGTTGATAACTGCAGTAATTATTTTTTACTTTCCTAGTGACTGATGTGGATAACGGCATTTACTTATTTATGGGATTTTACTGAGTCTCTATGTCACAATTTGTTAGGTCTTCTAAAGACTGTGAGTTGTGGATTCACCAGAAATAAGATATACATTATAAATCATAATAAATGCACATTTCACTGTCTTTTGGTTTTAGATTTGGCTACTTGTTATAATTTTAAAATTCCAAGATTCCAAGAACCTGTGTTTCTGCTAGGAAAATAGGAAGTTCTAATAGTCCATATAACCCAATTTCTATTTTCTGGATACGTCTTCTTTGAAAATTGCATTATTTGCCTTTCAGCGTTATTAGAGATACAGCATTTGTGTGTCAACTCAGTGTCTGGTCACCCAGTGATTCACACAGAGGGCTTTTCAGACAACTGTTCAGTTTCTGTTAGTTTGGCACAGCACATGGAAGTATAGCAACAGAGTATATAGCCAAATAGCTCATGAAGGTGTCATGTTGTGTCCATCCTTAGAAGTGAGGCGATAGTTTACACTGCTGTATTTGGAAGGTCTGAAGAGCTAAACAACAACAACAACAACAACAAAAAACTGAATAAAAAGTATTTTTTTTTTATTTTCTTCCTCAGACCTGTTGTTCTGTGTGTGAAAGATCAATACTGAAATAAAATTGGTTCAGTGTGCTTGTAACAGTTGGCAATTCTCTACAGGTTTACTTTAGCTGAAAGCAATAGGAAGTGCTATTTGCTCTGTAGGTACTGAAAATCAGTAGAAAATAAAAACTATTACTCAGCCAGTCTTTGCATGAGTGTCCAAAAAAAAGGAGTGGTAGAGGAACTCACCACATAAGCACCACTAGTCATAGTGGAAGGAGTCAGAAGGCAGATGTCCACAAAAAATCAAAACAGGCAGTGAAGTTGCACAGTCCAGATTGCGGTGGGGTTAAGCTGAATTTTTTCCTGTGTGTTGAGGAGAAGGGAGCAATTCTTCTCGGTCTAGGTGACCAGCTACTAGATCATCCGCAAACTTTCAACACGATTTCAAAGACTTTGATTAATCTTAGCTTGTTACTTAGTTTGCACAGCTCTAAAGTGGGAGTAGTACTTATCTATCTCAGAAAAATGTTCAAAAGACTAAATGTTCAGAGGCGAAGAATTTTTAAAATGTGGCATTGAGCTCCTGGTGTGTGATTTGTTTGTGGTTTGTTTTTTTTACGATACTCAATCTCTCTTTGTGACCAAATATCAACCCAGGACCTCACACATAGTACATGGGGGATTTTTTGCTTCATACAGTTCATTGGATATCCTTTTTCCATGTGGGATGAGGGAAAAAAAGAAACAGTGATGATTACTATTTAATTGCTATAACATAATTTTTTCTAACTTCTTGGTTTCTAAATAAATTTCAGGTAGGTATTTAATACACAATTTTCATATATGCAGGAAAGAAAGAACAAAACAGGACATCAGACAGCAGATTGTATCAAAACTAGCCAGTTTAGGTCTAGTTTTACATACCAGTAGTAAGAAAATTTGGTGCTGCAAATTGAGTCACTTGATTAAAGAGAGTATTGAGTAAAATTCACTTGTACATTTGTTAAATAGTCCTTCTTAATAGTCATGATAGAAAGAGTAATGTCAACTGCATCATTTCAAGAGTCTGAAAGAAACTCATTTAAGGAACACAACAGAGAAAGGAGGTAGTTTCTCTTTCTTTAACAGAAGTACATCGATTCTGTGATAAATTGTGGATATTGTGGTATGTAGTTATTGCTGGTGGGAGAAGCTACTTTATTAATCTCTCCACCACTTTGATGGTCATTATCATTAGCTTGTTCTTTAAAGCACACATTGACCTGGCTTTTTATTATACTGCAAATTATCCCTGAAACTTTCTTCTCTGCTTACTCACTACTGTGTACCACTTGCCTTTTGTCTCATGCTCTTTGACTTTTTTGATGTATTTTCTATGAAGTTACTGATGCTGCTGTCACATTTGTGATCACCTTCATCCAAAGATGCATTGCCATTTTATGGCCATTCCTTGATCTTGTCCTTGACATGGTTGGAAATACAGAATTCAATGGAAATGCATTTCACTGGAGGTTGAATGGAAATTTAAGCTGTGGGTAAATGTAGCAGAAACTAGAGGGCAGACATCTTCACCAGAAACAGGTTAGATGTACAGATTTGTACTGGTATTACATCATGCAGTTCAAAAAAAATACAGATATTTTAAAATATCTAGGACTAATTTTCAAAGGCATTGTTACTATACTGGCAATAGTCAAGCTGTGCAATAAGACAGTTTTTTGCAACTAATAGATTTATGTCCACATGTCACTAGCTTAATATTCTAGCAAAGTGCAGGCTAAGCTTATAGAAAGCAGATTTATGGAGTGCAGGTGCCCAGGCACTGGCAGTGTGGGCCGCAGAAGGTGGGTATGTCATGAAAGAAGTGTGACACATGGAGATCCCACACTGGAGTAGGGGGAAAGTGTGAGAGGGAAGGAGCAGCAGAGAGAAACAATTATGGACTGATCACTATTCCCCACCCTCCTCCTGTACTGTTGGGTTGGGGAGATGCAGAAGCTGGAAATGGAGCAAAGCTGAGCTGGGGTGGG